>NDFZ01005472.1:221276-352086 GCA_002192655.3 Mamestra configurata
TTCAAAGTCAAAGTCAATTCATTTATTTCAACTAGACCATTAAAAGGCACTTTTGAACGTCAAATTTACAGTTTAAAATTAAAATATAAGTGACTCTAGTTGTCCATTCGCAAAAAGTAGATTCTTATGGAGAAGAACGGACAAGAAACTCCATAGTTACTCTTTTCAAATATAATAACGACAAACAAGGTACGTATGAAATAATGTCAAGTAATTACCAGTTGAAGGCGAGCGGTTATAAATCATATCGAAATCAGCGTTGTTACCAAAGAAGACATCAAGCGTGGAATTTTCGATTGAGAATGATATAGGACTGCCGTGCCGCAGCGATTCGGAATAATGCATTCTGGGCCGAATCTCGGCACGCGGGAGATCGCGGTCGACGGCCTGCTTACACACCGAGCCTCCTCCACAACATTCATTTTAAAACAAGGACGGGGAAAAAACCTCATGAAACTTAACAATCTTTCAAATGAGATGCCAACTTGGATCGCGTTCGGGAACTCAACAATTAATGGCGACGATAAAACATTATTCTCGCGCGAGTTCTGACCAATTTAAATGGAATGCCTTTTAGCATACAAAAGTTCCTGAACATAAAATTAAGTACCTACACACTCATGTGGTTCGAGATGAGAAAATCTCGAGATAATAGCAACCTATAAAACTATATGACTTGGCTTGAAACAAAAGCGATGTTTTGTTATCCTTTATTTAGCCATTATCATTAAGAATCACTTAGCCGTCCATGTACTCGCAAAAGTTGCATTAAGGAATATCTTCTGAAATATTCATTGCGAAGTACCAAAGTAAATATCAAACTTATCAATCGCATTGTGCTGCAGAAAGAATGACAGCTTCAATAAGTTCTAGGCATGGCCGAGGCGTGAAAATCATCACGTGTTTAGCAATCACTCGTACATAGACATATGTTAATCGGACAGAATCTATTGCCCAACAATTAAATGGCAGTCACAAAGAATACGCATCATTACACATTAACAAAACCTCTTGTAAATTGAGTGACGGCACATGAGACGTGTTACGTCACGACGTAGTTAACAATAGTGCGGCGTCGGAGTCAATCACGCTTTGGAGACGATTTTAAATAAGTCCATGGGAGAAAGTGCATCGCCCGGGGCGGAGTCGTAACGACATGCCTCGAACTGCCTCGAACAGCCTCGAACCTGGAGGTTACGGACATAGGACGGCTAATTGAGCCCCTGCCCCCGCAGGTCACCGCCTGACCGCAGCATTTAACCCGTTTCATGCCTTCCCACCTAATGCGGTAACATCACTGATTGGGTCCACCCATAGCGATGACGCAATGCCTTCTACAGTGACAGGAACGATTAGTTAATAGAAAAGTTTCCCAAACATGCTTAGTCAAATTCATCACAAAAACTTCTCAGTCGTTGCATCACTACATCAGATAACCCTCAAAGGGCCAAAGCGCAGCGATAAAGCAGTTAAAGTGGAGATTTATTAATATTCTCTTATGTGACGTTTACTGCATCTATTACCTAACAACCGGGTTTACGAGCATAAAAGTGGAAAAATATTATTTTTACGTAATAATCGCGTTAGACAGGTAGAAATTTATTACCAAAAATCCGATTGGGCTAAGAATGAAATCCAAATCCCGTTAAATATTTGATCGGATTTACGTCAAATAATGATACATGGGGTAAGTCCACAAGACGGAGGTGACAGCTACCTGCTTCTATGATTTTTTAAGTATCGTTATTATTATTTGGTAACCTTAAACTTGTATTATGGAAACTATAAAAAGTGGAGGTTAAATAAGATAGAGATTAGTTATTTGCCTAAACCAACACGGCTTGGTCAATATGTTACATCACCAGTCAGGCACGTACTTCTAATTAATCTGTGGGTTCCTGAGAGCCGATGAGTAGTGATGAAGTGGTTACCGCGAACCTGGGCGAAGTACCGATAACTTAGTTTACCGCTTTCTCTTTGCGTAACGCGGTGCATTGTTTTTCAATTTACATCGCCAATTTACACGTAGAGTTTTGAATTATAGATATTTGCACTTCGATTCAATTTCGAACCTTATTTATTTAGGTTAGTCTTTAAGAAGAGTCTACACTAAAATAAGAGTCACTTTTTAAACCTTATACAATGCCCTCATTTCTCTTTCATCGAGCTATTTTAGATCTTAATCTGAATTCAATGAACCTATTTAAAAATTCAATGCAAAAATCAAACAATTCTCTTTTTCGAGTTCCTATTTAGACGTTCGTATTGAGGACACAATTTATACTGAAATTGAAATGTTGAAATCTGTCTGAGTTAGCACCAATGTATTGTATGTTTTAGATTTAGCACTATTCCATTTGCATACAGATAATATAAGTGTTGTATCGCATGATAATGAAATTACATAAAACATGAGAAAGTATTGAACTCGCTAAGGAAGTAGAATCATGGCGTGTCAATATTAAAATCGATGTGCCACTTTTCACGTTATGTAAGCCACGCTAAGTTGTATTTAGATTAGTTGGCAAGCATGATGAATGGACGAGTGCAGTATCTTCATATTATCGAGCATTTGACTTTTGGTTACAAAACAATGGAAGTAATAACTTTATTAAATTCGACTCTTGAATCAAGTGTTGATATTGAAAATAGTAAATCGAAACAGCTGCGCTTGCGTCTATTACGTAATTACAAATTATACATGGTGCCAACACACGAAGTGAATAGATACTGAATAAGGACACAGCATCGCCTTGAATAAATAAAAATACCTATGATTATTTTCAATTACAAGATGTAACAATCACGCGCGAACCAATAGGTTTCGTATCTGTGTATAATCAACTTCGGTACACACTACTACGTGTATAATTTATAAGCGAAAAAAAAAAAAACTTTTGGTTATGCTTCGGATCAAAGATTCGTGCGTTTTAAATGTCAAAATACTAGTAGCTGTTACAAAAATTCGCATATGTCATATGTTATAAACATAAAGAATAGTCCAGAGAAGGCCAGCAAAATTATTCATTGGTTCAAAATATGGAAGTAAAGGGGCTCTAGACAAATTACTACCAGTTAAAAGGTTTGCTAAAGAGTTCAACTGTCGGTTACATGCGCTACCGAAATGTCACGTGCCTTTACATATTGACTTAGATACTGTTACTATATCACTTTGTTTAGAGCCTCAGGTGACTTGAAACGTTGACATACAAAGAAGCTATTTTAATCAACGAAAAATGTTGTTTCGACCACATTTTTTGTGTTTTTTTTTCTGTTTTCTATATGTATGAATTAAAACAACGAACGCATGTGAAATTCCTGACTAAATTATACAGTGTGACTATTCCTTATCATAATTTATTTCGTCGGATTCGTAACATTCAAAAAGCCTGATTCGTGGTATTAAAACGTTTTAAATGTTTTCTTCCGCCCCTTGGATATCCCCAAGGACTCAGTGGAGCGCGTCATGGTCAACGCTCCATGGTTCCCGGAATATGAGTGAACGCTGCGCGCACGCAACAACGTAAAACTACCAATTAACTCCCTGAGGAGGCGACATAATGATGTGTCAGCGTTTTCATTTTAGTAGCTGAAAATATCTGGTTATTAAGTCAAAAGTCCACTGGATGCGACGAGTACAAGACCAGTCGATATGATGACGCTATTGGGAGGCCAATAGCCAGCAGTGGACGTATGTTTGGCTGCAATGAGAGGAGAAGGACTATTGAAATCTAGGAATAACCTAAAAGTCACATTAAATATTTTTTTTCAGTAATTGAAGATACGTTTTTACGATTTTCTTTGTAAGGTTAACCAAATATCTTCTAGGTACTACTACATAGATATATGTAATTAAAACTGTTATTTCCAACAACAAAAATGCGTTTTTTAATAACGGACCGTCTAGTCTTTATTAGTCATCTAAATACCGCGCCGTTACTTTTTTCTCCTAATTTGACCCCGAAGGAATTCAGTGTCGCTTTTTGTTGTGTTCAAGGAAGTGGTTTCCTTACTTTTGTGGTAAAAACGTTCTTGTGGAGGTTTTGTCCGTGGTCACGTTTTACCATGGAAATAGGCACGGGCGTCGGACGTGCCCCGTCGATGTGGATCACTGACCATCCTCCGCGCGCGCCTGGGGATGGTCAGTCACGTCCACACCTGATTCACGACCACCTTACCACTATTCATACGTCGCATCTCGACGCATCACATCTTATGCGCACGGAGATTCCAGCTCGATAACGTCATTAGCTTCTTTCCTCCTCGCTTATTCAACAAGCAATTTACTTTATAAAAAAAAAACAAAAACAACAAAATAATCCTCGTAATTGCTTCCCCATGGTGACCAAGAATTATTGTTCCTGGTTCGTAATCGTGAATAAGTTTCAAATGACTCCTGGCTTTGTAAATGTCCTCGTTACAAAACAATTACCCGAGCATTTGTTGAATGTTACGGTGGAGGGTACAAAGAACAGTCAGATCACCGCAGGACGTCGACTAATGATGCGGCCGGGTCCTGACGTCACGTCGGGGGGTCACTAAACTTACTGTTCAACACGTGTTGGCGCAATGTTATCTTTAGATTGGAGATGCTGCACAGATTGCAGTGAGAACATTATTTTTAGAGCGAGTCCTTTGGGAGCGTTGCGTACGTGACTATTTTTTAAACACAAATGCAATCAATGTCGAATTACGTGACGACGAACACTTCCTATACAAAATTGTTTCATAGAAGTTCGCATAGTGCTGCTTCCACGGTGTTGTTTGGTTTTGCGTTTCGTGTTGTGGGAACCGGCGGAGATGCACAATGATGCGAGCCCTATTAGCCGCCGATCGGCGGGCGCTCCAACAAACACTGTTCCGCGAACCCAGAACAATGGTGGGTAATTTCGTAATGTCTTCTTATTACCATGCATGACGCAACGCACTCTCGTATACTCGTCCCATGTATTCCTATGATTAATTATTATTCATACAATGAAATAGGTTATATTATATTTAATTCTTACGATTTACGATGCCTGCATTTCAAACGCAAGTAAGTACTTCATAATTCTTTAAGTTAAATAATCCTTGACGAACGAGGAAATCAGTGAACATTGTTGTTGGCATTTCCTACAAAAACTAAATTATTTTATTTCGTTTTCTACAGATCTCATAAAATGCACTTCACGTAGGAAGGAAACTGTGTCACAATTGAAATTGTCTCGGACCTACTAAGCGTACAAAATGAACTTTCATTTGTTAAGGTTGTATGGAAAACAAAAGAGCTCGTAATTGCTGGTTTTATAGTGGCGACAGGTGTGTTTTGTGCTATATTTATCGTACAGCATCGTTTGGGAGATCCCGTCTTGCACATGTTGTATCAAAATATTTAATTAGTACTTCCCTTACAGGAGCATGAGCGCGCGTACCGCAGCCTGCACAGATGATTTTTTGCTCCATTTGCTAATAACTGCTAGACATCTTGAGCGTCGTCTGCGTTGCCATTTATAAGAAGCGACTACTTAAATAAATTCGTTCGCGTTTTGTCAAGTTAATTTTGTTTCGTACGCCATTATGTCTGTCCGCGAGAGGGATTTTTTACAAGTTTGCTGATCGTCAGGTGTGTTTGTAATTGACAGGTGCACTAACTAGTTGTGCCTATTAATATTTATAGACGTATTACTAGACAATAGGCAGCAATGAACACGCCAGTCTAACAAAAAAAGGAAAACAGTATAAAATTAACCATGAAAAATGTATAATGTAAACGTACTTAATTAATAACAAGATTCTCGTTGAAACAGTTAATCATGAAAATTGTAGCATTTGTTAATATCCCAGTTACTTTATGTAGGCTACAATTAGATGCGCTTTCGAAGTGGAGTTATGAACGGCTTAATGAGATGCATCTAAACAATGCATTATTCATATGAACCTTGTTTACATCTATTTCACCTTTGTAGCGAACGCCTCTTGAGACAGAGTGGGAATTGCCTTCAAGTGCTGCGTCATTCTCACAGATATTGTCCAGTGAAAATGTTTTATTTATTCAGCAAAAGTAGAGAAACCTTTAAGGTTCTGTTAGGAGCATAATAAACTTTACGTGATCCGGAACTCGAAACGCATAAAACGCAGTTTAGAGCGTGTTCTGCAATTCGCATTAAATAAATCACGCTATATTCACTACCGTAAAACAAAAGCGAATCGATGCACAGAGATAATTAAATTAACTGAATCGATCAATCACTAGTTACGTACTACAGCTAAATGGAGTTTTGGGTTACGGGCCCATAAATCTGGTTCAAACTGGATAATTACGGAACAATAATTATGAAATAAGTTTCAATCTATCGTATCTTCGATGGCTCATGCGTCGAGACCTTTCCAATTACTTATGTAATGCGGGGCTCTCAAATTATGGTATAACACGAAGAAACGGGACCGATATGCCTCGAGCCGACGTCGGCTCTATTCATTAGGTAATTATGAAGTTTTCGGTGGCTCAGGTAAGAAAGGAGGGCTCGTCTGAATGGGTGTTCTGTTTATTAGCGTTGTTTTAATCAGGGAAGACAACAATCGCTTTTGTTATTTTGTTATCCTCCGGCATTTGTTTACTGTTTAGGAACACGTTGTTTTACTACGCAATAGGATGTTACTCTCTTATTGTTGTGATAAGGACCGTCTCGTTTTAGAAATGTCGTCTAGACTAGACTATTGTTTTATAATGTTTGATGTAGGTTTACTTCGTCGTAGATATAACAATCTATTGTTTAGATTTTCTATTGTATTACCCGTCTCACTCAGATTTTCGTAAGTACCAATATATACATGGTAATCTGTACGGTGTCGGACTCGGACTCTGTACGGATCACTTTCCGTGGGTGTCGTAAGAGACGACTTAAGGACTCATCAGACAATTGGCAGCAACATTCTCTGTGCATTGCAACAGCTACACTGCGATCGCCAACCCGCCTGCCAAGCATGGCGGTTATGGCTCGCCCCTTTGGGGGAGGCCAATGTCCAGTAGTGGACGACTTTCGGCTGATATTATGATGATGATGATGATAGCGATTCCCTGCTTTATCGACTGCTGTTAATTAATGTATGTATTTACAATACCTATGTTATTTATATGTATAATAGTTACGGTTTAAAGTTGAAAACTAAGCTACGTTGGCTAATTTGACAATCTAATTATGAGGTATTCCTTTAGCCAAATAAAACAACAACAAGCAATGCCTGTATGCAAAATTAGGTACAAATATTTGGCAGTTTAATAAATCTGTTATTTGCATACAGTACAGCCACACAAATTAATCTGATTCATATCTGATCAGACTCATAATTCCATGTGAATTATGTATGCATTGTTGGGCATTGTATTACACGATATTAATCGTCTGTCCGGCTACCAACATCGTGAATTTACTCGACTTTTTTCTATCACACCGATACGATATTATGTACCAAGAGCTATGTATGTATTACAAACAATCAGTGTACTATACATACTTACGAATACATACCAAGGCTTCTACTTTTGGATCTGAAATATCTGTTACCAAACCTTCCATAGGTTTGCTAACAGATATTAAGATGATAAGGACTAATTGAAATCGACAAAAAAAAACCTTGGGCATAAATTTATACTAGATCAAGATACAAACAG
The DNA here is from genome assembly GCA_002192655.3 of Mamestra configurata. NCBI lineage: Eukaryota > Metazoa > Arthropoda > Insecta > Lepidoptera > Noctuidae > Mamestra > Mamestra configurata. The sequence goes on from NDFZ01005472.1 coordinate 228,931, forward strand.
TACGTAGCATTGATCTGTCAACATTATTGACCATTTGAATATCAAACATATCAATAACCTCTCTTATCCAAGGAGATTACAATTACAGGAAAATAATAATACACATCGTAGATACGTAGTACGTCAAGGAAAATACCAAGACAGACAGGTGGCTTAATAGCTGGAATTAAGTCGGACCCTGGCAATTAAGGTCGCCAGATGCATTACAAAAACAGGATGCTTAGAAACTTGACGCATTGTCGACACTATTGAATCATACTGTAGCTAAAAGAAATCGATTGTGACCGACCTTGTCGTAAATAATAGAGTTTGATTCAAACCGCCATTGTTTAGTTGACAATACACCATACAATAAAATTTGTATTAAAATATATTAGCATAGAACATGCAACAAGTCGTCAAGAAATTGACACTGTATAACTGAACTTATAATAAGGATTCTAAGTATAATCCTCGGTAGCAAACGGGAGTCACTCACATGCATCATAAGTCCTTTGTGCAGGCAAGTAGTAGTCAACTGTCAACTAGTCACTGACACGTGAACATCACTCGCGGGGTCACGTAGGACCCTTGTTTATGTTATGAACAATAGTCACTGTGCTGTGGCGGAAGGGCTACGGGCGTGCGTCCCGTGGCACGGCGCGGGTGATACTGACTGAGCGCGGTTCCCGCCTGCGCCGGCGTCGCGTCGCCGCCCCCGATGCGCGTACGCATCGCCCGCCCAAATGTACTACGTACGCGATGCACCGCCCGCCCGCCTTATTTTAATTAATTGATTTTTATTTCGTTTATGGAATGGACTGTTTTAGGGAACCTTAAATGTTTTATTTTTATTTTTTCATTTTTCATTTATTTAACAGCTGTCCTAATTTCTTTAATTGTCCTCAGCTTTCATTTAACTTCCGATGTTTATCATGTAAGTCTTACCATTCGAGCAACCCATTTTTTTCTTTATATTAATGAAGGATAGAATTGATGTAATAAAATAATCTTTTTTTACAAAATAGGTAAACAATTTTTCGTTACAAAAAAGACACAAATAAATAAACAATTTTACCGTGACATTTTGAGGCATTATTATTGACTACTGCCTCAAAATGAGCTCCACCTTGTTACGCACTAACCATCTATGCTGGTTTAGATGTAACTGAAATTAACGGAGCAGAAAAACTACCCAACGAACTGCCTAGACAATAGTTTTAAAGAAAAGTTTATTATTTTGGTAACTAATTTGAAAAACAAGGACAACATGGCGTTTGGTAGACAAGCGTCCGGCGACAGTGATGAAGTCATCTTCGTCGGCGGACAATACTGTTTATTCATGTTTCAAATTCGGATCGCGGATAAATTCACATACTCTGTACTGTGTTTACTACACAATGCTGTATTTCCAAACTCTACTTGGCCGAAACTCGATCGTCTTAATTCATCATTTTCATTGTCAACATTTTTATAGCCAAAACAACCCGTTTTATTGAATCGACAATAGAACAACTTATTCTTTGTTAGACTTTACGAGGGCGCTGTAATTTATCTCAACATAAAACCGATATGGGTTATAGAAATCGTGTCAATAATAAAAGTAAAAGTAAACACTCGATCTTTACAACAATGCCGTAATTTATAACAGGGATATTAATGTCCGAGTTGACTTTTGATATCTTTGGACTCATCGAACGTTGAAAAAGTTGGTTGTCCTACAAACCGGTCGTTGCAGAAACTGGCAGGCCACTTTAAAACTATACGCGATACAATAGATGGTGTAGGTCAGAGTTATTTACGAATGACAGACGGTGCATAAATCATGGGTGTAACGTATCAATGTAATAGTAAATTTAAGAGCATATGAAAGAGTTTCGTGTTGGCTGTGACCGAGCGGCACGCGCTCTCTGCGCAGCCTCCGATACCCCGCGGCCATCAGAAGTGGAGTATGTCACACGACTTATCAATCATAACCCAGTACGTGTGGCTGACTCGCTGATCTAGCACCAGATGAATACGCGAACTTGGACAGCTCCTTTTACTAAGTGATGTCTGTGGTCATTAGAATCCCGTTCACCTTTGGTAGAGATTACCCACTTGCTCGTCTAAAATTGTCTTATTCATCGTTGTTAGTGTTGGCGAGTGAACTTAAACAATTACTGGTAACTAGGCTAGTAATGCCATTCTGAATAACATCTGGATATCAAGACTAACTTAGTCACTACCAATGTATACTGGATTTCACTTGTAGAACAGCAACTCAAGAGACATCGGATATCCCTCTTAGTTTATCCGTTAGTGATTTTCAACGCCCACTTAGTATCAAGGAGCGGTCGCGTTTATTGGAAAACAGGAAACAAGAAACCTGGCGTGCCAATTAGCGAAATTATAACCTATAGTCCACAATCCGCATTGATTGCCATAACTTCGATGTTTATCATAATTCCACCACTAATAATCGCGATGTCGAAACTTCCGTCGTGTTGCGCCACATGATCAGGGTAGGTATCTGTTGCTACTCGCTTGTCACCTTAGCCAATTGGATAACGATTATTGAGTAATCGATTTATACTAATTCGAATAGTGTCATGTGTGAGATGACAGCTCTAATCATCGGATATATTACACTCTATTATGAATCGTGTTGCGATAACACGAATAATTTGTTTCTATCGAGGACATGTCATGTTGCGTTTTAATCAAATGATGAACGTTTACAACCGTGCTATTACAACCGTAATTATTTAATTTGCTCTCTGCTATTCGACCTAAATAAACATCAACAATGTGAAGGAGTCGTGTTTCTGACAGAGTAACCCGAATTCATCGACCCCGACTGTGTCCGATTGAATTAAACCAGTTAAATTATATCATTGCCGTCGGTCTGTCGTCAGTAATTCGATTAACTGCCACTAACCACGCTCCGATGGGGAACACGACCAGCGCTCGCCTTTTATAGTTTCGTATTTTCCTTCTTCCCATTAAAAAACTATTCATCGTAATTTTAAAACCGACGTTTTTAATTTTTCCAAGCAATCAGAAAGGCAATTCGAATCGGAATCGATTCAACAGCAATTGTAAGAAGTTTTTATTTATAAATTGATGATATGGAACAATAACAAAGAAGTTGGCTTTTCTGTAAAAATGTAGCTAACGGTTACGTTTTATGAGATTAAATGGCATTTCAATTATTTTTAATTAATATGTGCATTTCACGTATTTTTTAATTCCCTTTTAGAGTCAGGTAGGTCTTATGATTATATCGAGTGGCAAGTTATTCCCACGGGAAAGCTAGGCACCAAAGGGAAAATATGTAGAAGTCCGTAGATATTATATCCTGAATAGGGTATAAAATCGTGTTGTACCATCGGTTTCAATATTAACGATGGCCCGCATATCTTCGCATCGGCTCTATTAAGATTCTAATCGCGTGCATATTCACTCACATACATGTACTCGGACATGTGTCATATCCAAACCCGTCAGGAGAAGTGCCTACTCGCGCACTGAACGCGCTGAATCAACAATTGGCTATTAATGCAAATTCGTAGCATTTACATTTTGTCACCCCTGCGCTTCCTAGCGATGTACGAACATAGTTTGTAATCAAAACGCTTACAAAGCTTGTAGACGATTTTACCTTGTTTTTAGGTCACAATATCGCAACGTTATGCTGCACGTGCACTTTCTATATTTAGTGTTATAAGTATGTGTGAGGACTAAATTATATGCTTCTACAAAGTGGGGAGAACTGGGGTATTTTCCAGCCATTCCTGCTACGTCAGTAAAGGTGTGATGTAAAGCCGGATGCCATTAATAGGAATAACACTTTCCTATACTACTTAGTTCTGCTCGTCTAAAGGGAATAACTGCGTACATACAATTTTAAGGCTTCCACGTGTTGATCTCATTGTGCTCAAATCATAGTCTTGTTTTAACATTGTAATTCTCAGCAAGTCTTCATTCATGAAATTGATGTCTTGGTTAGTTGGTTTAATCTGCTTAAATTCATGATTTGCAAAGTTAACTTTCGACATAACAAAATAGTTTTAAGTACATTACAATTTACAATGCAATGCAGCTGCGAAATGCCGGGGTTTCACGATGCGTTAAGAAATATCACTATCACGAAAATTGTCGCGTCAAAACCACGGCCTTTTAGCCAACATTTATTATTATGATATTATATTTTTTAGTACTACAGTTTCATGAACACACAAAAAACTTATAGATATACAAGTAACTTTTTACAATACATTGTTTTAAGCAGCAAACCTCCTTGATATTATGTTAATATCGCATTAGCAGTCTACTGAAGAGCGTGTTGCTGGTAGAATTCCAGAAAATAGGTCGGTCGCTCTAATGAGTCCGGTGCAGTTATTTGTGAGGCATTATCCAATTTTCCGTTCCACGTCCATTATGTGAATGAACCGCTTCTATTCCAACGAGTGCGTGATCGGCCTCAGACAAACTCACGCTATTCTGGGCTCACAGGCTCAACTACTATCGTCTCGTCTCCATTCTATTGTTTAAAACTCAGCTAAAAATTTGTGCTGTTTTCGATGCCTTCCTTGTAAAGCTAAGTGATGAGTCACTATCTTTAATCTGAATCATTAATTTAATATCTTACTATTTAAGTACTTGTTCCAGTAACCTCTCTGAATATTTGCAGTGCTCTTGTTGTTGAACAAAGGCGACGTCTGCAGAATGTAGTTTAATAAGTCATGATACCGCCTTTGATGAGATTCACAATTACAATGTGCGGGGCGTGCCCTCCAGATGTTAATACCTTTTGATGATAGTAGTCTTTCTTTTGTCTTTTTGTTTATTGTGCCATTTTGCTGTCCCACTGCCGCAGAGCCATATTTTTCCGTCTCTGATTGCTCTATTGTGCTGTTATTCTCTTATTTTAGTAATGAATAAAAAACTGAGTGAAATCAGGTTCCTTTGCATTAGCTACAGAATCCGTATAAATGATGTTATGTTATGCAGCTGCAATGCACCGACATAAACATCTTCTTATCTTATAAACATGTTCGAATCGTTCTCACGTAGAAAAGTCTGTGATTTACCTACTGACGCTTGTGTTACACCTATTGCACACACTTGACTTTCTCCTATAAATACGAATTACCTGATGCGAGTGCATCATGTTATATGATTTAATGTCTGGGAATGAAATATAATTATTAGTAAGACGCGCTGCTTAATACAGCTTAGTTTCGACACACCGCGAGCCGTTTCAACAGATTTGGTGTTTTAATAAAGGAAGTATTGAATACAAATGAGGCTATAAAATCAAATACTGCGGCGAATAATATTTGATAGTCGAGGAGCTTAGCGGGCAGTGCTGGCCGCACACCCTCATCGCTATGCGGCGTGGTTGCGCGCGCGCATTAGCCATGCGCGATGGGTTGCATCGTCAACGCCGCCCGCGACTGTACTATCGATTGTTTACACATACACGCGTGTATCCGTCGTCAAGGTCAGTTGTCACCCGAAATTATGCTCTAGTACCATCGCGATAGGGAAGTGCTGCAGCGACCAGCGCGATGGTGTACCGCCGGCGGCCACACCGACGGACAGCGATATGACCATTTGAGGAGTTCGGTCACGATCCTACGCACTGTAGCACGACACTTTAGAAGGGGATATCGACGTTGACCGATGGTTATGACGTTGGAATAACTTTGAATAGAGTAATTAGCTCATGAATATACAAAGCGAATAAGACTCCGCTGAAGAAATTATTAATAGTTAATTCTATTGTTTGTTTGAGGAATGTGGCCGCTTACTGTTTATTGTATTATAATGTGAATACGAACAAAAAACTAAATTGAGTTTTGGTTTGGTTATTTAATCAGTTTCTTGATTGGAGAAGTTAGATATTGAGATAGAGTCAAGTAGCGCTTTTATAGTCTTTATCGATCTGTCAGCTTCATTGTTATAAATGTTGTATGATTACGATTAGAATTGCGAGTTAAGTAAGTGAGTTACATAAGTGTGGACTGACGATCAAGATGCTGACAATAACGTGAATGCGCGCGCGCTGATTGCTATGGATAAGCCGTAGATCATTCCGAACATTTAAATCTAATTTATCTTCCAACTTTGTTTGTTAATTAAATAAAATCTTTACAAACTGATGAGATTAAACTCAACAAGATATTCTCGTAAATGTCAGATTTAAATTAAATTATGAGTAGGTATTACATAAGTAGGTAATACATAGTGTAGACATGACGTTTTCATAACACCGTTTCAATGGAAGGTTAATGCACTGATGTTCACAAAAACTAATGTATTGAATATTTGCTTTTATGAATAACTGTAGTTACAGCGTAGCTTAATCATACACGTTGCAAAGTTATTGTGAAAAAAGCCCGTCATGTTTATGTGAAGAAGAACTTTGATCATGTTTGAATTTGCAAGCGACCGCGGTAGTTTTTGTTTTCATAGGCCGAGACCCACTTTGGGGTCACAGCGCTTAGAAAGTAAATATCTAATTAAATTCCGAGAAAATTCTGAATGCTTTACCTCCTAATAAATCTTATCTCATTCACTTCCTTTTTTGGCAGTACTTAAGGTACCGTCACATAACATTTAGTAACAATAATTTCTTGGATTCACTAAGCACGTGTCTTGTTTGATTGCCGTTAGAACCATTAGACGATGACTTTCTAGAGATATGACCCGTTATCCTGTCCATCTCGCTAAGTTGCCATCTTAATTGGCAAATGTTTCAGCTAATGTGCCAGTCTGACTGGCAACTGCTGTAATGATAAGCACGTGTGCTTAATTCGCATGTGTGTTTTTTGTTTCTTTAAAAGTTTGCTTAAGTGATTTATAGTTATTTGTATGCAAATTGACTGAACAGTGATTGTTATCAGTGGTAATACAAGTAGCTTAAGATTTTTTTCTTAATAATCGGGCCTGCTCTTGACTTCGATTTTTATCGAATGATTTTTGTACTTTTTAATTTAAGTTCGGATATTTTATGTAATTCTGGTTTAAATTCCCAGTTGGGCAAGTGCCCAAAAGTGCCATTGGTAAAGTTTTAGGTACTTAGGCATTTTTCATGAATAAAAAACATAATTTCAAGCGAATTCTACAAATTCCTGCGAGTATTTTTCACATTGGGCGTTGTCCTGCGTAGGCGCCTACGCTGCGTAGCAGTTGCTTAGACGCTGCCTGATCGCTACACAAGTTGAGTTTTAGAAAATAGAATGGGGAATCACTGACTCCAGTTACAGTTCATGATTTTGGAACAACTGTTGGGGAGTTCTGCATGAAATATAGAAGAAGCATTTAAGATGTCCATTACAGCGATATTAATGATGCTTTATTACCAACTATTTAGGAGAAGTTTAACTTTTAATTTGCTTTACGTAATTTTTCATCAGTATTCATCAGTATTCATGAGTCTTCTGCAAATCTAACTTTCTCTCATTCAGTTAAAATTAACTTCTAAAATCTATTATAATCAATTTTATAAAGATTATGATCATGTTTAACATCAAGTTATTATTTTATTTACATACCTATTAGATAATTAATAATATGCATAATCGGGTTGGTGTAATTGGTTATTAGGAAAGTGGCTACCGAGTTGATACTTTCTATGGTGACGGTCAATCTTCGAATAATTAGATTTTTTTTAAATCGTATACTAAATACGAATAAGTCTTTATTGCCTGTGATGTAGTTATGCAATCAAACCAGATGGAAACGATAGAAAAAAATTACATACGAAAATACTTTGAGGTAAAAATAATGACGCACAAATATAAACAGGCACGTAAATAGGTAACCTACCTATACTTAAATTAGCAAAGAACGCAACTATGAGATGTCTCATCGCTTACATAAGAAATATGATTTTAGCTTCTGATAACCAAAGGTAGTTAAATAATTTCCGACCGCTCGTTCATTAAGGATTCCATGAATCCGATCATTTCGTCTGATACCAACCTCCACGACGCTGCAATATATTATGTAATAAAGATATTTTATTTCAATAAGGTTATTAACGCACGAATGATTCATTAAAACGTTTCAGTGCGAATAAAGGTCAATATTAAACGCTTTTTAAGATTTACTATAATGTCATTTTCACACGTTTCATTGTAACGGAGAGCATGTTGGAAACTTGCTTTCAAGTCGCTGAAAAAGTGAGAACTTACTTTGTTGTCCTTATATTGTGTAATAAGATTGAAGGACTTGCCTTAAGTCATCATTAAGACATTAACCTAGATTTTTATGACTATGTTGATCAATTGATTTGTGTAGTAACCATTTAACTTAAAAGAAATGGTAGGTATCAGAAAGACAATTCATATATTATGTTTGTGCCACACGGCGACGCTAACTCATTTTGCGCCGCACAAACAGGACTTTAGTAAGAAACCGAATGCAACGTAAATTCCGCGACTCATTTTACGCGACTCACTTGACAACTCAAAAAATTATGCTCGTTTGGCCTCGCCCTTGTAAGTACGAGTTCTGGCGTTCACTTCTTATTGGTGAGATTTCTCATACATTTATTTTTTAATTTGAGGGTAAATCGGTCGCAGTTTTAAATTGAATATCGATGGGTTATTTTGACTGGCCTTTAACCCTAAAGGCCAGTCAAAATAACCCATCGATATTCAATTTAAAACTGCGACCATTTTAACAGAACATGGCACAAACAAGAATATAAATCTGATATGTTTGCTCACCAAGCAACGTTTCACTTAATTATAAAAGTTGTTGAACTTTTGTTTTTTCATATATCGAGTACCTACCGAGTGAAAGTGATTCCCTTTGACTGCACCGAGATTAATGTGCCTCGTTAGCTGCCATCGGGCTATCGTGAGAGATGACTCGTCTACTGACGTCACAACTATGTACACCCACCAAATTGTTCCCGGACTAATCTCCGCATGACGCAATTGCACTGCATTAGAATATTCAGAAAATAAATTATGGTACAAGCAATCTCTCTGATATGAAAGAAATATTGTGGTTTCCGAGCTAATGTTCGAGTAAATTACTTTATCTGTGATGTTTCGAATCGAGATGAGATTCAAATTCTTATTTATGAATCGTTGAGTAAATAAATCACTTTTAACATATTATCCATGTTAACTTTCTAATTCGGTAATAGGTAATCGATTTAGCTTTCGTCATTTACTGTCAAATTTTTTGAGCTGATTAAAAATTATTGCGTTCTTAGGAGTATTCAGAATTATGCAAATGTGGTAATTGATGTGTACATGTACAAGTAATGATTTATTATGAAAGGACTACTTATTAACATTAGGAGTGACGTGTATCGCATTGACAGCTCTCATTAAAAGTTACACCTGCTACTATTGAAAAACTTGACTCAATACAAGCTAATGAGCCAACATTAGTAAACTACCAGCTAATTTGCTAAGTACTCCAGTAATTGCGGCAAGTATATTAATTACACATACATACATAACAATAGCTCACGGAACACTAAAATCACGAGTCACATGCTATTATGTTAAATAGCGCCACAGGTACATCACAACAACACTTTAAAGACCAATACAAAGTGCCTATATGGAGATTTAGGCACTATTCACGTTTTCAATAGGGCATAAAATTGGTTGTGGCTATTAATTTACAGGGAATAATACGTTTGACGTATGTATACATGGTGAACTATAAGTGAGTGCCAGAGGGCAATGAGTCTCACGATTGTTACATAACGTAGGTAATAGATAATGCATAATACTAATGACAAGTGATATTTAAAATATATTAGTAGTGAGTGTCTCGCGTCGTTTTGTCTCGAGTGCTCCGTGATTGAGTGGGGCGAATTAGATAAGCGCATTAGTGGTCGTAACTCACGGCTTTCACTTTTAGGGCCCAATTATTTATTTTTCGATTCTACTCATCTTTCGTAATAAGCTGGGTGCTGCGCGATAGGGACGTCCCGGTTACGCAGAACCTCCGCATCAGAAGATCCATAGATAATTTTTGAGATAGTGATTCTTGAATAAGCTTTGAACAAAATATTTATCATTTTCAATGTTATTGTCCTCCTGTGCGGTCTGTTGTTAGTGCTTGACTAATCGATTAGTTTAAGATAAGTCATGCCACTAATATATCATAAACTAGAGCAACAAAGTCTGTCTTCACGCTCATTAAACTAAAAATAATCAAGAAAAACAAAGCGTAAAAGAGTTTAAAATGGCGCGTTACGCAATGTATTTTTTATTCACATTTCATCACTGTTGGGGACAGTTGGCTGATAATTCACGTAATTAGCAGCATGTTTGTGTTACTAAACCTCGGCAGCCTGCGCGGGCGCATGCCACCCGGCGACATGTTTGCGCTCGCCGCAAAAACTACGCGAGCATTTCCAGTAATTTCGTAAGTCGTAACTTTGTAATTACTACGTTTTTAATTTTTTAAATTGTTATTCTTAATGCGTTCGTCCTACTTCATCGCAGAAGACGTTGTTGTCTTGTTGAAAGAATTTATCTTTATGCACGACCTACCTAATCTGTTGCTTCCCTGGCTTCGAGACTATTTTGTAACCGAAAGTGCATTCTCCGATATTTTACGACAGTTACATCTGTTGAGAGATGCCAAGAATTAGAGAAAGCTGTTGTTTTATCCTTATCCACCAAACAAATAAAATTCCTTACTGCTGTCAAATTAGAAAATAAACACGTAATTTGAGCTCTAAAAACGCTTATCGAGCATTCCTTTAAGAGAACTTTCTCTGATAATGCATGGAGACCGGGTTGGAAATTACTATTATATCTTTTGAAGTGGGAGCGGGCCGCATCGGTATCGAAATAATAACCTTTCTCTATATTAATTACGTCCCTAACTCCAAGAGTACGTACACTGAGGAAAGGAGGGAGGGGCAAGAGAAGTACAGTCGAGCAATCTATTGGGTATACACTTATTCAGGCTCCTACCCTACAACTACGTTAAAAAAAAATTGTGAGTGTGATGAGTTGTAATTTTTTTCAGAAACTCTCCCAGTTCAATAAATATTTTTCACATAAATTAAAAAAATATTGGCAGTATATTGGTAAGATGAATTTTTTTTCAGCGTAGGAATACGCATTTAACCTGGTCGACTGTACCTATTCTGTAATATCGTCGGCAATGAGAGCACGACACGCATTCTCAAAGATGGATGGATGCAGTCAGCCGTTGTTGTGTGATGCTAGATAACTTAATAAATCTACTAATGCTGCTACTACTTGCTACTAATTACTTAGAGTTCGTTGATCAATATCTCATAGGTGTATTGAGATGTTGAATGTATTGACATTAAATAGGTAATAATCTTGTAAGCTAGATTTATAAGTAAGTGTACATGTTGCATAGATTTATCTTTTACAATTACTAATATAGCAGCTTCGTTCTTAGTCGCCTACCCAATACTTCGGGATTTTACACTTTTTATTATCAAGGTCTGTGTTTTTTCGAAAGAATACCTTAGATCCGGTAAATAAGACTATGCGGGGCCAATATGTAAGACCGCACTACAGTTTAAAAGGCTAACGTAATCTTACCTTAAGCCGTCTTAACTATATCCCCAATAAGTGCTAATTCTTACCTGTAAAGAACAAAACAAACATGATTAGTAAATGAATAATTAATGTCCACTGACCACTCATAATGAGCATAAATCTCGATAAGGAAATACACGTGTTACCAGGTACGTAATTATTTCATCTCGGCATCTCGGAGCGATCTCAGCAATCTAAACACTGATCGGTTTCGCAAGCCGGTGGCGACATTGCGACAACTTCCGTCGCTGATTGCAAGCCGCGTGACATTAATTGACCCACCGACATGTGCAATGACTTGAAATTATATTAATCTTATTATATAAAAACCACCTTCTGGGCTTAATAAGATGTTGAACTAGTTTTTAATGAAGTAAGGCGGTTGATTGTGTTATGACTTGTCTAAACGGCCCGTGAGTTTATGAGCGAGGAGTATTTCGTCTTTTTTCTGTATCTTTTCTGACGGAATAAACAGTTTTTCTTTCGTTCTTTCTTATTTAGTTCTTCAAACTAAGTGTAGTAATTTTTAGGGTTCCGTAGTCAACAAGGAACCCTTATAGTTTCGTCATGTTCGTCTGTCTGTTCGTGGTTTAGCTCAGAGACGCTTAGTACTAGAAAATTGAAATTTGGTATGGTAATACATATTAATCATGCAGACAAATTCGTAAAACGAAATCTTGGAACAATTTTTTTTTAGGGTGCCTCCTAGACGTAAAGTGGCAATGATTTATTTAATCGTCTATCCCATGGTGTGGGGTGCATTAGGTTATTTTGTTTAAGAATGTTGAGGGTGTGCGAAAACTATTTATCTATCCAAGTGTCTGTTTGCGAAATAATACCTAAGCTTTAAATTTTTGTTAGAATCAAGTGTCGGCCCTCTACCAGATAAACGATTGTTTGTGGAGACGCGAAAAAATTCATGGTAGAAGCATTATAACAAATTAAAAATGAAAACTATCACATCTACGTAGGCTTTCCAAGTAGCCGACCAACCTATAAAATGTACTTGGAAAAGAAAATTTGGTACAAATTCCTCTTCAGTTATCATCGTCCTATGTGGGCCCGTTTTTGAAAGTTTTTAACGGCTAAACTGTAAACTCAATCAATATATAGAATCAAATAAAAAGCACCATTCAAAGTCGGCAATTAGGACGTGCAACTACGGAACCCTCACTGCGCGTGGCCCGACATGCACTTGGCCGGTTTACCGTGTACACTAAAGCGTAATTCTATATTTCTCAATGTTTTTTTTCGCTCTCATTATTATCCAGCCAGCCTTTTATCAACTAGGTTAGGGTCAGCTGCCACTCTAACCAGATGCGGCTAATATCAATATTATCAATGTTTTATGTCAAACGATTGCCAATTGACCTTCAGAACTTAGTTAGTGGGCAGTACCTACCATTTTTTATGGTTAACCCATATCGTAGATCAGTACAGGCTTCCTTTTAAACTTAAAGATACGCTACTCAAAAAATTTAAAAACCTTATTTTTATCAGTGTATCACTTTTTCCAACCGAACCAACAAGATGTTTTAAGCTATTTTAAAATAATTCGAAATTCGTAATAAACTCTTTTATCCCTAGGCCCTTTTGACGTGTTTATTTCTCCGGTTCCTTTATCTCACACATGTTTAACAACTATTGCAAACATGTTTAACATACATTTTAGTTGCACCACACACACCATAACTAACAATACGACAAGAATTCCGTTTTCACTAGTATTGCTTGCAAATCTGCCCGCACAAGAAGTTTTCCTATTGGTCCAGTCCATTCCGCTGTTGTACATAACGTAATGCCTGATAATATAACATACAACTTTTTCTTAGTTTTACTAAACCTGCTGGCTTTCTGAAACTCGTTGTATCAGTTCAGGACGATTTATGTCTGGCTTACGAAACCTATGATATAATAACACATAATATACCTAGCTCCTCTTTACCCAAGTTTCGTGATTTTTAAAACACTAGAGCTATACGCGTGCTATTATGATATACGTCTGACTAGATAAAATGAGAGAGAGCGTGAAACGTTATGTGATGTAATAACTTTTTTACGTGTTTGAACTAAATCCGACAACCACCTGGCACATGCGCCAACTCACGGTCACTCAACACATGGAAATGCTTAGCTTAGACTTTCACTGACAATAATAATAACAAGTATTTCAATTTACTGGCAACTTGACAATGATTAAGCTGACTGTGCTCTTTAGTTGAAAAAGCATTTTGGTAATGCGTGAAGATTGCCTCCGATTTTGACACTCAAATAATAAGGCCGGTCTTTCGTCATTTTCCAAATAATACACCGAACAAACGCCAGACAATTACACAAAGTCGACGGATTTGTAATTTACAACCGGCTATTCAACCGGCTTAATGGTTTAAACACTAAAAGGTGAAAATGAAACCTGAATAGCACTTTTACGTCCAACACTCTTGATTGAAATCAGTTTTCTATCAAGCCATAAATAGAAAATCGATTTGAGCCGAGCTAATGAACGTAAGTGACGGCACTTTGGACGTTAAACAGGTAAATATTAAGGTCTATAATTATCTGTGGTGTTGCGAGGTGTGTTTACTGGAAACTCTCGCCGAAGCGAAAGTTCTGCATATGTGGAACTGTGGATATGCAGCGTTTGACAATTCTCATGTACTTGATGGTCGTGTCTGTGACGGCTGCCAATCGTGTGGACGATAATTTTGTTTTCATAACGAGCTATGACGGCTTAAATTATAGTAAGAGTGGGCAATTACTTTAATATCAACGACATAATAAATGTTCTTTAATGTAAGTAGAATTGCATTAGTCATGCATTATTTCAGACGTAAGCCAAAATTTCACTCAAATATCTTGTTTTCTCAATGGGTTGCTAGTGATGCGGATGTAATAGGAAAATTAACCGAGTAAACGTATACGTACGTCACTGGTACCAGGAACCGTTACGCTGCAGCGAAATTGCAGCAACATCTAGTTTTAAAGGAAATTCTCTCCGCCTATTGCTAACGGTTAGCGAGATAATCACAAGTATGTTATTACCAGATCTACTTTCGATGTCGGTTAACTCAATACGGGAACTTTATCTATCTTAAGTAACATCAAATACCTAAGTACCTTTCATTTCAGAGTTCCTGCTTAAGTGGAGGAAGTATTGGCTATTTGACATGTGCACATAAACCGGACGCATCTAATGCAGTTTCTCTTTAGTCGGTAGCAGGGCTGGCGGTCAGTTACACCGTGCTAAAGATAGAGAAATTAGCTGCGCAGGAGTGCGCGAGTGAATGCACTCGAACGCAGCGCCCGCGTCGCCGCCCCGCCCATACCATATACGAACAGGCGTAAACTGAGAGATCGATTACCACTAATTACTGGCCTCTGTGCGAAAGCCTCCTGAAATATTGCAAGCCGACTGTATCTCGGGCTCTCGGCCCTACGACACTTAATAAAACAACGTAGCTCTAGATACGACATATTGCCACATGACTATATAAAGCCCTGACGAACATTATTAAAGCTCTGGATTTCAGTACACTGCAATTAATATGGAAGAGTTTTTATCACAGGAACTTATAATCAAATTATAACTATTACGGCAGTTTCTCGTCCAGGACATGCGCCCGTCGTATAATCTGATTAAAGGAACCTACAATCTGCATACTCTTAACGAGAAAAAATGGACGAGCAAGTTTTCCCAGGATTATAATCTTGCGTCTTTATAATATAAATAGTGAGGAAAAGATTGAAATATCTGTTCGGATCTTGAAAGTAGACAGGCAGTAATGCCTTGGCGCGGCCGTCTATCGGGCAGTTTAGATCCAATTACAGTCCGCACGGGATACTAACAATCATGGACTTTCCTTGGGCAATCGTCAAGCGCTGTTGTGAAGCGTGAAAGCCGATTGATCGCTTGATCGCACGACACGTGTCGCCTGTGACTTCACGCTTTACGCGATATTCAATTGTAAGTTGATCGCTTTCTATCGCACACGACGGTAGGTAATGCTTGCGTACGGATACATGTGAGAGCCTCACGACATATCCATCGAGTAATAGGCGTCAAATTCTGTATTTTGATACGAGTTCGTTGCTTGTTAGCTCGATGAGTATTTTCCAAGAGACGACGCGCGACGGTTATTTAAAACAATAATGCATATAGGTCAATTAAAATGTACGATAATTATGTAAATCTAGTTAAATAATGCTACAAGCATAATTACATAAATCATCAAACAAACTTTCCAAATGACAATGCATACAAAAGTGTTAACTTGCAAAGCAGTCAATACTAAGTCAAGTAGTACATATGACTATCTATTCATCGCTTACTTGCTAATTGCCTGTTAGCATTCCTCGGCTACCAACATGTACGGTTATCACCTTATACCAGGACATCTGATTACTCTTATAAGACTAACTGATTACACACGCGAACTATGAAGTAGACACTTCCTTTGTTACACCGCTTAGATGCTGATACTTGAGACCTAAAGATTGCGCGACTGGATGAGTCGTAAAAGGAGACAAAACGCTTCTAAGGTGTGGTTTCTTGCTAATCGGGAAGATCTAAAATACCATGCAAATTACTTTTTCGAAATTTTTTACTAATAAAAGCGGCAATTTCGGCTATGTTGTGCTTTCAAATAAGAACGATATTTGAAACAGAAACCCAACAAAACTCATTTTTGGTAAGTAATGGCGTCATTCATTTAAATATTCACAGACCTTAGGTTCAATGCGTTTTATTTACGTTTGCTGCGTTCAGAAATAGATGAAAAATAAAGTCATAAAGGCGACGGCCGTGTATTGAAATAGCCAGGTTATTTAAATCATGCGACCGCCTCCGCGATACCGCACGAGAATCATCCGCAGATATCATAGATCCAGAACCGGGCAGAAAAATATATAATAAAAGTATTTTATGTCGACTGTTATTGCAACCACACCGCGAGCTAACTACGAGAAAACTAATCAATAAGATATGTAGAGTTTATGTTATGGCTGCAAGAAAATAAAATTCATGCAGTGGAGAAATATTTTTATTGTGCATGAATATTAAAGCGTAACTTAACGCAAGCAATAGTATTTAACTTTTAGTTAACTCCAAATTAAACTTTGTTCAACTATAAGTGCAAATGTTTGGTAACTGGTGGAAATTACAAAACATTTTTGAAAGGATTCTTAAATTGTAAGTTTAATACGCGTTAAACTAAACAAAAGCCGTTTCCAGTGAAACATAATTCGTGAGTTGAACTTTCAGTGGCAGCTCCTTGTAGAGACAGACGCGCATTGTTCAGTGTTCATGCTACGTGGACGCGAGTCGCGACACCCGACTACAACGAGTTCACACCATCTTGCCTCGCGATAACACGCCACTCAGGAAACCACACATTACCAGATCTTATCCACACACTCTCAATGACTAATTATTTGCTTAATGGAATTAATAGCGCAGTTAACTATTAACACTTTTATAAAAGTAAAGTGTCGTACGCTCTAATAGCCTCATTTATCGCATAAAAAATACATGCAAGGTTCTAAGCAGACCCAAGCACAAACGATATTGCCACAGTATTGTAAAGTGACAGTAGAACAGTAGTCTGCAATAAAACATAACAAGCATGAAAAAATGGTACGCGCTTATTACATTACTTTATCGTGAGATTTCTATCGCTAAACTAACAATGTCAGTATTTATTTTCAAAAGTGTGTAATAGCAAGAAGTAAAAGTTATTGTGTAATAGTTTACAAAAAAGCCGGTAACAGATAATACAGTTACATGGTTATAGATCATGATTCATGATGTTCACGAATCGCATCTCGTTGCTTATATCAATTTTATGATCGCACGTGAACGATCAGAGCTTGAAAAGTAAAGACAAACCATCATCAAGCTAACAGCAAAAATGCATTCCGCGGAGAGAAAACGACTCTAACGCGATGCAGTCGTGCAAACTGCAAATGAATAGCAGTACCAGCTGCAAAAAGCCGTCCTTTTATAGAGGCCCTGAGTATGAAAGTGGAAACATCAATGCGGACGTTATAATTTGCGCGGTGCATTTCCCGTTACGTACGCCGCATTGGGCCGTGACAATTTTCCATGTTGCACCTCGGAGACGCCTCGTAATGACAGAACGGCACTAATGAAACAACAGACAGCCAATAATAAACTTCCTGTGTAATGAGAGACAACGGGCACGAACTGCGAACACGGTTACTGCAGCAATCGAGCGGGCGGCTGCAGGCCCGACCACAGCGCTGCCAGTACAAGTACAATAGACCATTATAATATACTTTTTATTATAAATAATGCTCCATTCAGATAAGTAAGCACAAAGAAGGTATAAATCAAGAGGCGGAATAATTGGAATATATCCTGATATGCATGCGTAGTTCCGCGTGTAAACTATGTCTTGAAAATAATTCAAATTACAGCTAAGGAATGTGTCTGACTGTTAGCCCTACGAATAAACGATGGCTTCAGATTACAAAATAAATACTATTCCGTAAGAGGTATATCCATATATCGAGTTCGAGGTGTACCTAATCATTACATTGCCTCTGAAAGTAGACTAATGGCCGTCATTAAAATAATGTACGCGACATTAGAGCGAGCCGCTGCTATATGTTTCGACTCCGGACATTTTTACTGTGTCGGTATCGGTACGTATTCTTTCATTATATTTAACTAATGAGATAGTTTTAAATATAAATAATAACCTGTAATATTAGTCATAGTCATTTGTCGTTAGTAGTAGTCAATCTCTAGAGAAGCTCTTTATTGCTAAATAAATATTGTAAACTTGTTTCTCTGTATGAAAGCTTCCGTTCAACAATTTGTGTGGGCAGAAAAAGCCAGCGAACAAACAAATGTTGTTGCACTAACATGACCGCATAACGGTTGGCTGCAGGCTATTGAGTAGATGCACCTGCGCCCCAAGCCTCGAGGATGAGCCTTTCACTGGCGCAAGCGCACATCGAAAGTGCAGCGTTGATGCAACGCGACCCTCGACCTCTGCCGCAACGATGCCTTTATATCTGATTAGATTGATACTTATGATAATTGTTGTTTCCAATCAAATCTACAGAAGTTTGTGGATATCCTTGTGCTTCTTTATGGTTCGTGTTTTGTGTTTGATTTATGGCTTTGGCGTTGTTTTATTATGTGGAGGCACAGGTGCTTTTGATTTATGTATCTTCAATAAATATCATATTATTGACTAAAAAACTACAATGGCATTAATTAAATACACGTTAAGACATACCTACTATCATGTAACATTTTACAAGCAAGCAAGTCTTATATTCTGTTATTTCCTTACGCTAAAATGTACGTGTATTTCCTAGCAGCTCCTGCGCATGCACTCACCATTGGCACTAAACATTGATACTGAAAAAGCAGTTCATTAATATCATGGCACCAATAAAACACGCCACACTATTATGTTTCAAAGGTTTCTGAAGAAGGGCAGATAACTCAGTGCCCACTGAGCAGGATAAATCGATGATAAAATACGTTCCGTAAGAATTGGCATCGGTATTAATGGTTTACCGGCCTTCTTTGGTTAATGGTGGTCGGTTAACCAGCTGTCATGCGGTTACCATTTTGCAGGACAAATCGCGGTGGCCCACCAGCTGAGAACACTCGTAAACATGTAAATTCATAAGTTGCGGAGATACTTCGTGCGTGATAAAGTACTGAGCTCCTTGCAACAAAGACTCTGATGGACTCAAAAAGAGATCGAGAACTTAAAGTTACGATAGTCGTGTCGTGTTCCAGTGTTTACTTAAAAAGAGCTACGTGGGCCAATGTAATTTGTTCTAGAAAATATTTGGTTTTAGGTTTATTTATAAGAATAGACACAGACATGGGTGTGTTCTACACCGATTTGGTAACATCGATGATGTCACACTAACTCCATAAATTACTAATATAGGCATGTAGTAAATATTCGTCGTTAATAACAATAATCCGTTTTTTAAGTGTTAATGTTATAGCCCTAATATATGACAATAACAACTCGTATATGGTAATATTCGAGTACCTACCTCGGATTGTTATGGTGTGTTTGTGTTGGGCAACCACTCGGAATATAACATTATGAAACCAATCACGTTCTGATGCAGGTGTGGACGCCATTATATGTATATTTTAAATATTGAAATATACTCGAGCCTATACACCACTATAACGTATAAAAAACCGTATAGGCTCAGGATTCATAAGAAAATATTCTAAAGTAATTACAGTCGGATGTTATCATAAAATTAATACGTACGTTAATATGCAAACCTCAGTTAACACCGCACACAAGTCGTAAATACTTTACGTCGTAGAATGTTGATTAAAGTGAAGTTAAACTAGTTCCGAATGACACCGCCATCTTCCGTTCGGTACATAAAGATCGAAGATTACGCAGCCTACTAACTGCTACAAGTAGAAACGAAAGTAAACAAAATTTAACTAACAAACTAGTTTTAGCCTCGCGTGCAGCCAACGGATTAAACGGCAATTAAAAACAAACGCAAAAAATGCATTTCTCCAATAACGCAACTTTCGTTTTTAATAAAACATGAGTAGATTGGACCCCGCCATATGCTAGTATCGATTATAATAGTTAGACATCGACGCCACTCTTCAAAGGGGTCGCTCAGTCAGCGAACTGAGGAATGCGAGTCCCGTTTAGTGATGAGCGGAGCCCGCAGCGTTATAATATCTTCCCTATATTTTCCAGCCCAATCACTAGGATCGCCTGTCGGCCTGAGCACTGATCGTCCCGCCTCGCTATCGGATAACTAATTCGAATTAACCCGACGGTACTGTTACAATTACGACGCACTTAAATGCAAGATACAGGGAAGCGCCGTTGTATTAATGCTTAATAGCAAATTGAATGAGGAACGATCACGGTTGAGATATAATAAAATGCCTGCAATCAGTTTGCGGTGCCCTCGGGCTAATAGGTAATCCTATATCTATCTAAGTCTTAAGACGTTTTACACGACGGTTACAGTAATACGAGTAATCTGAACATCGCAGAGCTCCATAAACGGTAATTACATATCAGCAATGACGGTAAAGCGTAATAAAGACAAGATCGACGTGAGATAAGAAATTAAAAACACTTTCACTGCGTAATTGCTGTCAGTAAACACTAATAAGGCGACAAAATTGTACCGAAACGTACTTGTAGCCTGTAGCTGCGTGAGGGCTTAGCGAGTCAATTATTAGAAAGTAAGGCACAGGTTGAAAGAAAAACTCGCACAGTTACGGAAAGTACGGGAAAAGTGTGCCCGATGGGAAGATGCGTTTTTCACAATGGAACGTTCATAGGCGTTATTTTAGTTCTTGTCAACACATCAGCTATTGTTTGCGGGATGCCTGACTATAACAATGTTGTTCAACAATCTTGATTGTTAGTTACTGTCGCGTCGAGATAATAGCGCCTGCGACTCACTGTTGCATTACTGCATGGAACGAAATAGGTATGTTTACTCTCTGAAATTACTTACGAAAATAATATCTGTTGCTAACTAGCCGTGCCTCGGGAAACTACGAAGAAAGTGCCTGAATTGGAATGAAGAAAGTGCTTAGGGATATCCGTTACCATTAAAAAGGGCATTATAGAAAAGAAAGCAAACTACACAGCCTTACGTCATATTGAAACCACGTGCTTTTGTCAGTTACTGAGTGACGTAAGCAAGGGTGGTGGTTCCATAATTGGCAAGGTACAGGTAGTGCAGTGGGTGTAGCGACTAGCTAGCGACATGTTGATACAGTCCACTTCCGAGGTGGCGCAAGCGCAGGGGCACGTGACGCGCCCACGCGCAGGGCTGTCACGTGACCGCCAGTGAATAAGCCAACTTGGGACGCGAATGTGTACATTATTGTTATCGCTTATAAACTGTAAACAATAGAAAAAAGTGAGAAATTAACTGTACAATACAGTACCTAACGATAATGTATAATTGTATGCTTTAAGTACCGTTATAAGTGATTGTTAATTGGTTTTAATTATGTGCAGATTTGAGAATCAATTGCATTCATTTGTTAATCGAAAGAGGAAAAAGAATTACCAAGTAACAAACTAATTGTTGTAGTTCATTTTATTGATGATCCCTGTATTCGTTTTACAGCCCTATCGATATTGAACACACCACAATAGATGCAGCAACCACAGGCGACTCCCATACAAGTTGTCAGTAACGACATGCGACGTCACGTGTCGACCAAGTTGCGTAACAAATGAAAATCGTCGCTTTTCCATCGCCCGCGTCAGTTGCGTAACGGAAAAGTTGTGCAAGTACCAAATAAACATCAACTTTGCACAAGAGGAAAGTTCGACGCGTTCGACAGTTCTCAGAAGTCTTGTTTAATAAAAACCATGGCCATTATAATAAAATATACAAACAGGTAGGTATATTATGGGAAAAACACGACGTGTGTATGAGTCAGCCAAGAGAAACTAAACGTTTCGTCCGAGTATATACGATGGAAACGAATTAACGTTTGATGGCTTAGCGCTTTGAACTAAGCCAGCAATAAAACGCTGAATTACTCTGCTATTTTAAAAATCGCGTGCGTAATCAAACGCTATTTAATCCGCTTATTTTGGAGCCTCACGTCGATGATATTAACTATGAAATGACATTCGACACAATCTGATCTCTGTTTCATTTTTTCTACGTACATTAGCAATTAAGTACATCACAAGATCAGTGATAAGATGCATATGTAACCGTTATTGATACTTGTAATCTGAACATTGAACTGTTCGGAATTTTATGTCCATATAAGTTGTTAGATAACGATGGCCATAATTTATGGGATGAGGGAATATCAACACATGGTGTGCTGTAGATCGATGGTGTCTTTGCCCTTGCACAAGGAAGCATCCCATATAAAGGTAACTTAAGGGTATCTGCCCAGTTCATTGGACTTTTCTAAGCAATGATCGTAGCTCGATACAATGCAGTAATTTATTTTCTTTAATTTCCAATTAAAACAAATCAGTTTGATTTATGTTGACAGTTACGTGAGGCGTAAGTATTGTTGGCGAGTTGAGATTTCTAATGGCAAATCCATGTTGGTAGCGATAGGCAATGTAGTTGTCTTAAAGAAATATATTTGAGTAAATATTTTGTCACGTACTGCAGTTGCAAAAGTAAAATAAAAAGCTTGGGTACGTGCGCTTGCCCACACCTGTCTGGTACGTCGACGTAAGAATGGGCGTGTCAGCCGCGGCTCAGCGCTGCGCCCGCGCAATGCACCCAGATTGACACTCATTGTTACATCACCCATTCACCAGCCATCTCGATCAGCCATTATTTTAACACCTATCATTATTTAATTACAATCAAGTGGACGATTGCCTCTCTGTGCAGTAAATTATTATTACGTAGGAATTATACGAAACAATAGAAAGTTGTGTGATCGGTGCCATGACAACGCGTTTTGGTTGATTTCAGAATTATTTATTGTTTCTCAGAGAATGAAATATAAGCGAATTATGTGGTTATGTAACTTTGTAGGAATCGACAATCACTTTACGTTTACTTTATCAATAGCATTGATTTGTGTGTAATTGTGTTTGTTAAAGTCTAAGTATCTGAAACGAAAACAAAGCTTTTTTCATAAAAAATGCTATTCAAACAAAAACATACACATACGGAATTAAGAACAAGAAGAGACACCTACTCCATAAGCACTATTTAAAAGTAAATACATATAACGTAAGTAACCGACGTGTAGGTAATATGTATTTACTTTTTCAGATTACAAAATGTATTTTCTTCTGTTGTAACTGATAGTACATCACTCGACGTGTAAAGATGATGTCAATGCTTAAGTACTAAGCACACAATGGAACGTAACGCACTCGTAACTTAATAAGTTACGTTCAAGTAGCGCCGACGACGTCGCCGAGATGGATCGCGGCTGCCGAGAGTAATAACCTCGCTAGTCACAGTCTATGTGTGTCGCAGCTGTGAAGCGAAATACGTACTTACTCTAGTCAAACTAACAAAAAAGTTTAAAATCTTTGAAATATATTCCATTCGGTACAGTTATAAGACTAGCAAGAATTGTCGAGGCGAGTTGATTTTGGGCTTTAAATTCAACTTGTACGAAGTACCGGTTCCTAAGCACTGCTTGTGACGATTCTCGTAGATATTTGCATGAGAGTCGGGCCCTTGGGTACTCCTAGAAATGGAAGGGACTATCCAACTACGACTAGGACTGGGAAATGTATATGTCACCGGAAAATTGCAGACTTCGTAAGATTGTAATAAATCTTTATTAGATTATAATTTCTCGATATATTGTTAAAAATCGTTTTGTATACAATAAATCCCGTCCAAATTCAATAATTTCCAATATATCCGTGTTTTATTAAGAAAAAATAGTTTACAATTTCAAGCGTTATTTTACAATCTTACGACGTTTGCATTTTTCTAGTGACAGATACATCTTCTAGGAAGTACCAAGTGACACCATTAACACCTCACAATTCATCGATTGAAAAAAAGCAGTCAGGTACTTGGGTGATTAGGGCGGTGAGCTTTTGATGGTATTGCAAAGATCTGACTGAAATAAGAAGGTTACTTAACCGCATTTAATTTAAATGGGCGGTCTGAAGGCTCCATATACGAGTCGCCGTTAATAATTTTGAAATCAAACATTTAAAATTATTGACTTAAATTATGATTTACATAAACTTGTGCAAGTGATTTATTAACAAACTTGCAATATTTAAATTAACAAATTCCACTTAAGCTGCAAGTTGAAATGTAGACAGGTCGATGAGAGCATTTCATTTAAAATTTATTATTAGCTTGTCAAAATGCTGAAGAATTGAATTTGACGAGAACAGAAATTAAAGGATTCATTTGACTTGCACAGCAAGAAAAAAAACACTAGAATTGATGTTCCACATGAAATTGATTTAGTTGAAAGCAAGTTCTAAACGAAGATGCCAAAAGATTAAAGTCGACAAGTTTCAAAGGCAAGGGGATACCAAAATACAACGATATTAACCATCAATTGTTGCAATCCAAATACAGTCCATTGTAGTCATTGGAAGGGCATTCAGATTGATCAGCAAGTGAATGTTTATAATGACGATAGAATTCCAGAAGCATTCAGCATATCTGAGTCATAGGTCGTGAAATCAGATACACTCTAAAGTTGCGAGGCAGCGATGATAGGTAGCGTAAGGCGGTGATCGAGTAGCGTCCGGGTACTGAATGAAGAAGTGTCGGTCGTCCGACGGCGAAATGGACAGACGAAGTTGTAGCCATCGCGAGTAGAACCTGGATGAAGCTGGCACAGGAACGTGGGGACTGGCACAAGAGTCTCTGCTCAGCACTTGGCGAAGTCGAGCTGTGGTTGATAAGGTTGATGAAAATTGCGAGAATCTTGAAACTTGATAACAAGGAGGACGAATATCAGGTTATAGTAATACTTACCTACAAATGTATGTATAAATACACTTAAAATGTCAACAACAACTCTAAAAGGAAAAGCAAGAGACCTTTAGCTGTGCCCTCTTCTCCCGAACCCCACACGGCTAGACATATCTGTTATTTGTACGACTCCTTTTAATTGCATGCTCCTTAACTTTTTGCCTATACGTCGTCGCATTTCTAAAGAAAACTGAACCAGTTTAGTAATGAAGTTTTGCTAGGTATAGGCATTTTAATTAAAACAATCAATTTTCGACTAGTTAGCAATATATACGACACCACTGGAAGTTTAACGAGGTGAAAACTGTAGTAAAGCATTGCTTCATTAGCAATATAATAGTTAGTTTTCATAAAACAACTATATCGGCTCACAAATTATACGTGCACCAGTGAAACTCGGTACTCAACCACAATCATGATTCTAAAATCACTTCCCACGTAAATGTTATAAATGAATGTATAACGTTTTGGCAAGTGTAATGGCCGCCGTAAATCAAACGTCTACTTTCAAGGCGCTTATCTACACTCTAAATAATATCTCAAGTTTGGCTGTTTCCCAACAACAATGCCAAGAACACGCCATTTGCTCTTAAACAGGGAAGTTCAATAACTCAATAGCAATAACCCGACATAAACGTAACCCGCCAAGAATGTTGTAGATTCCGATATAATCCTTATGGTTTCTAATGGTTGCGCAATTAAATCAACTTTATAACCAAAATGGTCACTTTACTAATTTTGGTTAAAGACTCGCATAAAACTGAGCGCCATAATAACTCTGATCCGGTTCGCCGGTTTGCCGCTGAGTAACAAAGGTGTGGTGGAAATAAATCTAATCGACAAGATATATCGAAGCCATAATATAATATTGGCGCATAACGTTAAGAAACAAAGCAACGAGCTAACGATGTAACAGATAAAAATAAACAACATGTAAATAAAACAAGACACGTATCGCAGATGAGGCAATTCTTCGAAGGCGATGTTTTGTTGGAGCTAACAAATGACGATGGTGTCCGCTCCGCTCGCTCTAGCAACCACTAAATTATATTTTATTTATACTGATACCTGATATAGGTACGCACTAATCTGCATAAGTAGAAGGATTCATTACACTAAGTTTGCAAAAAAAAAACACAATTTTATTAAGAGTAAGCATGAAAAGTGCTGAAGTTCATAAGTACAGTGCTATGAAAGCGCTGAAATTGATAACAGTGAATAGATATATATATAAGTTGTATTTGTAATTGAAGATCTTTTTTTATTGAATCTTCATAAAAACTTCGAATTGGATAACAATTATATCAATTATCAGTTCGTTGTAGATACCTAATGAACTTCAAATTCTCGAACAAACCACGCTTAAACAAAAAGATGAATCATACACAACCGGTGTTTATCAGACACCATGTTTGGGATGGAATATGATTGATTTTGAACGAATCTTGTTTTTTTTTTTTAAATACCAAATTACTAAGTATGTTAATCTTGGACGTTATTATGAACATAATGTGGCAGGTCCATAATATTGTGTTTATTATTCTTAAAAACGCTCTAACTAATCTGTGTATGAGTTATCGTGTTCTAACAATAGGTACTACAATGATTGTAAAGAAAAGTAGGACGTTGATACACGTTAATTATAATCTATCAGCAATTCAGCACACGTGCGGAATTGTTCTATGTCAATAGAGAACAAACCTGCCGAGCTCAGATTTAAAACAAGTTCTGAATAGGTCATTAGTTACTATAATAATGTCAGAAAAAATCTTTCGCAGTATCTTTATGATTAAAATAGATGCGACAAAAAATCATTGTATCGTTTGCTGTAATAAAAATTCTATAATTTACATTTTACAACTAGTTTTGTTTTATTTGTTTCCACTTTACATGTTGAACTGCAAAAAGCTAAATATCATTTTGTGTTAAAACTTTTAGTGCTCATGGTGTTCGGACCCCCCTGGGAATGATGAAATGTAAATAATGACTTATAAATCATAAATGAAAACTGAAAATGAAATGGCGACAGGTCACTGGAACAACTTGCGACGGATGCCCCTCAAGTTAAAGGGCAAAATCTATAAGTCCGTGATAAGACCTGTCGTACTGTATGGATCAGAATGTTGGGCTGTGAAAAAGACGGATGAGAAAAGATTGAGGAATGAGATTAGAGGTAGCTTAAAAGTGGCGCTAGTGATGGAAAAGTTAAGAGGGAACCGCTTATCTTGGTATGTTCATGTGCAGAGGAGCGGTGAAATGCACGTAACTAAAAGAGTTGTGAATATAAATGTGGATGGATGGACAGGGAGAAGGAAGCCAAAGAAAAGATGGACGGGTTGTGTTAGGAGTGATATGAAAGAAAAGGCAGTTAGTGATAGCGTGACGGCTGACAAGACAGAATGGAAGAAAAAAACGTGTTGCGCCGATCCCAAGTAACATGGGATAAGGGTAGGAAGATGATGAAATCATAAAAGAAAACGAGTTACAAATGACCATACTGGCACTATTCTATCGCCATTTCCAACATACAAGTTGAGTGAATGTCCTTCACTCATGGGTTCATACAGTCGCTGTCTATCTACAGTCTACAGTCTATCTACAGTTCCGTTACCAGTGCTTCGAGAAAATACCAATCTGCGTCGAGAATCTGGTATTACACTTGCAAAAAATCTGGCTAGCGTGACAACAAATTGCGCGAGATTTTGTCCTTACATTAGTGCTAGGTATGCTTTGCATATATAAGACAGTGTTACATAATGTCTATCTTATTATATGTATCTACTACTCGTTGGTATTGTCTTAGCGCAGATAAGATAGGCAATTATAGGTAACCTTAAATAAGCAGCCTAAGAAACATTGGCTTAAATTGAAGGTTGAGAGTGAAGGTTAATAATAAAGCTAATTAACAATTAGAATTGAGTTTTTTTAGATTAGTCATTTAATATTTGCTTGTGTTGTAGGTACTGTTATTTAATTATGTTTTTCTTGTCAATTTACCTCGGTGCCTTGGTATCAAATGAAAATATGATAAATGAATGGGTACCTACTAAAATGAAATAAAAATAATGGTACTATTATTTAAATGGTACTACGCTCTTAATAGCCGCTATAAGAGTCGCGATATACATCGAAACGCAAACAAAGCAATCAAAAGCATCGAGCGTAGCTGCGCGGGCGCTGTAATTATCACTCGGTCCAGGTACAAGTACATACATCATCATTTAATAAGAACTTTTAAAACGCAGATGTTCCCTATTCGAGGCAGCAGACAAAAGGCGTTAGCGCAATAGAGATGGACAAAGAGACGGACGAACAGATGCGCGAGTGGAGTCGTGGCATTTGTCTGTAAATCACACGAGCAAACAGCGCGCACACCGGCGCGAGCGCAGCGTGGTGACAGCCGCGTGGGTGTGTGAGTGTACCTGCCATCAAGGCTGCGAGTGCGAGAATACCTGCCCCTACCTGCCTATCTCGCATTCTTGTACTATCTGCGAAGTATCGGAAGGTTCGCGCGTGTGTCGTAACGGTGCCCGCGTGCTTGCTGCTCAAACTGAACTTTATATGCCTGTCCTCGCCTCCAAATCATTCTAATCTTGCCAGTTCCCACCGCTGATTGACAATGCAATTATGAATATGGTAATGTTTGTCAGACCTTCAGCATTCGACATATTTTGAATATATTAAGTTTAATAAATTCGAAGCTAAGACGGTTAATTCCATATAATATACTTGATCATTCTGTTAACGACTGCGCACATTTATCTATTTTTGTTCGCCAAAACAAACAAGGAAATAGTAAATCTTATCTTATGTGCCTTTAAAGTCAACATGAGATATTTTAAGAATTTCCATAAATTATGAGAATAGCGCTGATCGCTACGGGGCGCGGCTACGCGAGACGGCTACAAGTGCTACGCAACTGAAATTATGAATGCAACTTGAAAGAATTTATCAACGAACTGAATATTATTGTGTATTTATGACTTACATTTCATCTTCTATAGTTTTAGGAAGGTGTCAAACTTGTCAAAGCTTACATTGATTCATTATTATGTCCTCGATACATAAGTTTGTAGGTCATGGACCATCAACCTCAAAACCTTATAAGGAAATGCAGATCAGGTTTGCAGAAATTAACATTGCTAAACGAATCGTTTCCGAATTTGTTTAACAAAAAAATCTATTCTATCTATATAGAGAATCATCTACATAATTATTTATTTAAAACACGCTAAATTATTATAGCAAAACGTGTTTCTGGATAGGTACTTAATATATTATTAAATTCCTGAGTACAATAACGGCCGAATAAAACATGTTCGAGCTAATCTCTCGAGTGGAATCTGAGACCTGGCTTATTACACTTGAAACCATGCTCCTTGAATCTCATATTGCATTATGATTCATGTCAGAGATTCAGCGAGTCATGCCGTGAAATGTCGAGTCCCTTGTATTGTTTGTATTGTCTTATCCGAGGCGGTGTGATGTCATAGTTCATAGGAACGCCCTCCGCCGTCAGTTTCGCAACCCGATGGATGTTACCATGGACATGCTTCAGAGCTGGGTGCGACTGCGTCGCACTCTACGAGCTGTGTCTATTGTGCTATTTACAAAATGGTCAAGACGTAATGTTAGATGTTATTGGTTGTGCAAGCAGTGCATGGTTTGGAGGTGAGGGGGGCAGCAGGAGGGGGGAGTCGTAACAGGTGTACGAGGCCGGCGCACGCGCATGGGAGCGACGCGAAGGTCACCACAACTTGTGGCGTTCTCTAGTGTCGCAAGTTGATTACCGTAACTCTATCGTTCTAGCGTAAAGTGGTTTATATGGAAAAAGTTATGTTGGTTGTAGCAATGAGAACAGTCTTCCAATTCATGGAATAATTAAAAGACATATCTATGCGTTTTATGTCACTTTTTTTGCAATTTAGCATCTATTATTAATGCTTATGTACAGAACTTAAATCCTAGAAATTAAAACTCACCTCTTTGAGACCATCAAGACGTCCGAGAGACTTGGACTGTCGCAGAGGCAGGAAGGCCTTCAGCGCGTCCATGCGCGAGCGCTCGGGCTCCGCATTAACGGTGGCGGTGAGATCAGCGCATGACAGGCGCGCCTTGCGCCGCTTGTCCAGCAGCTGCTTGGCCGTGCGCGAGCGACGCTGCGTCGGCGGCGCCGCGTCCTCCTCGGGCTCGCTGCACACCTCCCGCGCCGCATGCACCGTGTGCCGGCGCCGAGACACCGGCGGCGACGTCAGCCGAGA
The DNA here is from genome assembly GCA_002192655.3 of Mamestra configurata. Taxonomy (NCBI): domain Eukaryota; kingdom Metazoa; phylum Arthropoda; class Insecta; order Lepidoptera; family Noctuidae; genus Mamestra; species Mamestra configurata. The sequence continues at coordinate 259,187 of NDFZ01005472.1, forward strand.
CACCAGCGACTCGAACATGACTCCAAATATCACCCACTGTGCTCCTCAGACAACCAGTCCCTCAAGCCTTGCAAACCCATATTGAGCAGCTCGATTTATCCCGTACGATGCAACGCCTACAACCAAACATTACTTCTGTGACGGCTGTTCTGCAGCCGCAGCGGGTACACTCTCCATGGCCTCTCGTCACATGCGAACACAGGCGCGCTCAGGTGAGGGCAATTTGGATCGTTGACCGATCTACCGCGGTATTGTCACTCGACTGAACGATAGTGACTCTCGAAATAGCTTTGTTTGTGATTCATTCACACAGTGTGCGTACCGTGACGGACGGAAATGGCAAAACGCGTCCACATTTGCATTCAACTATTACCTTCCTAAAGCAAACGCATGCATCACAATAATAAAATATGTATATTCATAGTACTACTGATGTGGAAACAATAGGTGTCGAAAGAAGTTCAGCTGAGTGTTTTTATTCACACGTTTATGAATACTTCTATTAAGTTCGTTAACCCAGTTACCGAGTTATATATTGTAATTAAATAAAGCTGAGACTTAATCTCACGATGCGGCGCGTTGGAACACTTGAAAGTGTGCCACTGTCCAAAACATTGTGGTGGCAGGTTGCCATCGACGACGCGCTCAAATAGAAACACACAAGGCCAAAACTGAAAGCGAAAATAGAAACAAAACTGAGGAAGACTTCTTTCTATTTACAAGTTCATTCTCACTACAGTTTTCCGGTCTACTTTTATATAACAACTGGCCCCATAGAATGTATTACAATGATTCGGTGAAGCTAGTTAAAAACGAAATTGCAAGTTGTTCTAATACGTAACATAAACACTCCGCTGCAATTTACTTCTCTAGACTAAACAGTAACTTGAAACTATCCGATAGTCACGTTATTTACATTATCATGTACACGCAATTAGGCCTGCTTGTAATTAAATATATGAATGAAAATAATTGGAAACATCTGTAAGTAATATACATTTGCATATTTCTGTAGAAGAGGTATTTAAAGTGGGTCAGTTCGTAGCCACCATTGGCAGCTAGCAGTAATGAGATTACCAGCGTGACAGCATTCTACGAAGGGCTTAAAATGTTGTGACTTATGAACAGGCAAATTGCGAAAACACGCGCGACTTCACTCAGCCAAGTCGTAAACGAAATATTCTTGTATTTTCACTTTTACACCTGAGTCAAGAGACGATTGTTTACTTCTTTTATGACGATCGTGAATGCGCCGCCTATACAAGGTAACGAAGTAGGCCACCTGGTACTGTGACCGAAAGCTAAACATGCTCGAGCGTTAGGTAAGTCTAAATAAATTCAAGTTCATAATACATGCGACGGACGTCGATAATGGCTGTTTGAATTGTAACTGCTAGAACAAGGTGCTTGTCGCGCTCGAGGGCTGCTCGGTGCTCGGTAGCTATCGTTTGTGGAGCATGGCTCAGCTAATAAAACGGTTAGTCCTAAGTCGGCGACGTCGACGCAAACCGGTACGCGGACCGGTCCTGCACACTACCCCCCGCGCACATCACCACATCCCCGCGCACTTCTAAAATACACGCATACACGTCACCTTATCAAGAGAGCCACTGCGGCTGAGCTTCTTGTCAATCCGCTCTCCTATTTCACGGAGCGTTGGGCCGAGGATACCGAGGATCGGATTCGTCGTTGGAAACTAACTCCCTGCAATATAATCTGGGCCCCGATCTGGTTAACCGCAGTTTAGATCAAACGTAAACTATCAAGAGCCAAAAAAATCCGCGTCGTATTCTTGCTTGTTGGGCAAACATGTAGTCGTTGTTAGCCAAAAAGTATAGGAGATGTTTTGGAGTTATGATGCAACCTTCTAATATAATATATTGGATTTCGTAGCCAAGAAAACCGTGAAGAAATCTAATGTAGCGTGAAAACAATTGGCGAAAGTCTGGCATAAAGACAAGTTAGCCAATAGTCGAGCGCAGTGACAAAGGCGTAGATTAGAAAGTGTGTTGTGTTGTGTATCAGAAAGCCCGTGATACCGCGGGCACACGCTCTGATTGGCGCCCTATCTACAGATCTGTCGCGTGGCCGCCGCACGACCGTGTTTATACATCCACCCACCTAAATAGTAATTACACAAAGCGGAAGGCCCTTTTACTGATTTTCCTAGTTATAAAAAAAAAAACAAGTTAAAATGCAATGCTAGATTGTGTTGCATGGCTTTATAAGAATGTGATTGGGGCTCAGTACAATCCAGCAAAAAATAAAAACACTGGTATCCCGAAACGGAGCCACATTTATCTGAACATGATCGATGCCGCATTCAGAATAATCAATTTCTTCTCATTCTGTGGGTTTTATTACTTTGCGGCATGTCAAGCCATGTCAGTATTTTGACGGTCGAAGAATGGCCCCGACCAAATAGGGGTGAGTGGGTGAGTTCATTGCCCGGCGGCGTAATGTTTCAGTGAAGGTTATATAACTGTGCTCCAATTTCAGGTAGGTTGAGGAAATGTTACAAAGTTTAGGGGGTCAGGCGGTGACCTTGAGTCGTAAGTGGGTCGTTCGTGAGATGGGCTATCGGGTGGCAGACGTCACGCTTACTGCTCAGCCCACCTCGCTGCCCGACGTTGACCCGCACGACACCACTATCACTCGCTATCCACACCATCGGGAAATTACTTTAAGTAAATACCATGCCTCAGATAATATACTGCGTCTGCGTGTAAGAATTTTATTATTCCGAAATCTACTCAAAACCTGTTGGCATTATATACCATGAAAAAAATACTTTGTTAAAAATACGACTTATTGCTACTAGTTTACACTTTTATTTTATTTTTTAGCAAATTTGTGCCACTTAAAAGAAAACGAGTAACCACGGAACACGGAGTCGTTTACTCTAATGACGAGACGTGAGTGAAAGCCGAAACCCTCAAGTTTATTTGAGCTTACTTTGCATTAAAATATTCAAAATAAACATAAATATATAACCCAGCAGATATATCACGCCCACATGTATGAAGCGATTCGTAGAGCGATATTCAGTAATCCTACAGATTTACTATCACCAATTTATTTGATAGTTATCTACGCGACATAAAGTTTAAGCTACCGAAACGAAGTAGGCTATTGATTTACTTCGTACTTCATAGTAGGAACATTTCTGTATTTGTTCAAGGTATTAGCATTTGTCACAAAGTTATGTGTGGTTTCGTGCGTTTTTAAGGAATATTTTTTTCGAGGCACTTCAGTTATGTAAACAGTTTGTTCGTTTACGGAGTGTCAAACAGTGATGGTGTGGTCGAGTTACTTCACCACAGCAGCTTCAAGATGTTATGAAGGGCGCGGGCCCGTTACTTGGTACTCGTATACATTAGCCGCAGCGTGACAGAGTTATTTAAATGTTTCTAACTGTTGCCTCCGTCGATGGGAGCGCTATAACCCGGTCGCTGGCTCTGATACGCTCATCCAATGTCTATAGTTAATTTCTTTGCTTTTCCATTGAGGCAATATAAACATTATGAATGTTCTACACGCAATAGTATAGCTGCTTTTAGCTGAATCACTCGGATATCTTGCATACATTGCATGTAAGGCCACGAATACAGCCAGAGCTTCAATGTTATTGGGTAAAAGGTTGCAATCAATCAAGTAATTTGTAAGACCCATTGTGCCATCTTCTATAGGAAACGATTTGAACCGTGCATATTTCTCTCCATGGAAGGGCCATGAATAGTACACGTTCGCATTTGAATATGTGTGTTACAAACCTGAGAATAATTTCCTACGTTCAATTTAAGCCCAATTACAAATCAATTACCAGTACCGGCGACCCTAGTTTTAGCCTTATTAAGCACTAGGTCAAGGAATTATTATGCATCAATAGTTAAATTATGCTCCTCGTCGTAAGCTGGCTTGCTTTCTCTAGGTCACTTGTTTACGAAGCATGTCTATTCGTAACGGGAGGACAACATCTTCTGTAGGTCAAACAAACTTTGTTATGTACTCATTAGATTAGATTGTTAAAGGGAACTCCGGTAAAGGGAAAAGCATTCCAGTACACCAGCACTTAACACAAATCTCTAGCGTTAATTTCGGATTTACTTGTCTTTTGTTACTATTTATGTCCACTTTGTTCTATTGATCGTTACCAAATGTTATAAAACATATTTCTAACAAATGTCTCCCGTATTTATATCCAGATGGACGTTAATTATCTTGTCTTTCTCCAAAAATAATAAAATTTTATGACCCCTTTCGGAGAGCAATAAAAATTCTTTCTGTCCGCTTTTAACTACGTTCTAATGCAGTCCAAGTTTGTCACGAGATTTTAATCCGTTTGGAGTCACAAAAACACCATAAACAACGTACTTGTGACCGTTTTTTCCAAATTTCGATATTTGTACACAGAGTCACACAGTGACATACCATGTATAGTTGTGCTTATTCACACTCACTGGTTTCCACGTACATGAGTGTAGTAGTTATGAAACAAGCGTGTGTCGTAAACGATAAAATCAGGCTAACAATATTTATTCTCCGATAAATAGCGAGAGACGCGTGAAATTTGATAATTACTGAGGCCAATTTATATCTTATCTTGCATCATTAACTCCGCCCACTTACGCTCGCATGTAGTGTTTAGATTATTTTTCAAAGTTTAAAGTGCTATTTTTTTCTTAAATTCATTAAGAAAACCTCTCTCAGTTCCAATAGAAGAATTTGGGAAGTGAAAGTTTTTAAAACATTACAAATACCTATAATTTACCGTAATGCATCGAGATGCTGGAAACGAAATTGATAAAAACGGCTTTTCTCTGTCACCAAACAATAACGTGGAATCTTCCTTCTAAAAACGATCGATTACTTCTGAGTGCTCTCCTATAAAAAGTGGCATCAAAAGAGGCGTCACAACGATGACTTGCCAAGTGAAGCTGTTCACTCATTACTTACGATTTAAAGCGTGAATTAGACAAAATTAAAATAACGTAATTTGAACAATTGCCTTAACTGGCAACTGTATGTAAGAGCTATTAAAGCCAAGCGACGGCTGCGTGGTTAATGTAATGATTCTACTAATTGATGCCACTGAGTGTTAATCGAAAACTAACGAAGAATCTCTTAAGCTTTTCAAATAATCCATTCAAAGTAATGAGCAATATTATGAAAATTAAAACTTAGTAATTGACTCATAAACATCAACAAGTTAAGCAATATCTTCAGATGAAGTTATTATTCAAAGTCAAGACAAACTTATAAATTGCGTTTGGTAGTGCAATTAATTTAAATGACCTCTGAGCTAATTAGAGAAATCACTATGTCAATGACGAACAAAGTACAAAAAGGCTAATCTTTTCAATAACAACGGGCATCAGTGTGGCAAAAACTACGCTGCTCTCATTAGTTTCAAAAGGAACATTGGATACAAACTGTAGGCTATGTTTTAAGTAGGTTTATTACTTAAATTTTGCCCTTCAGCTTTGTTACTTACTTTATTGACAGAAGGATTGGGCAGAGAAAGTTTCAAACGTCACACAACTCCCAAATTCATTATGATGTGATTTTAATTGGTTGATTGTATTCAAATAACAGCTTTAATGTTACGTGCTTTATTCGTTTCATACAGCCTATTAAACAGTGAGTATCGTTGTTATAATAAGTCAGGTTTGGAGTTGTTCTGTCAATAAAGCATTTATTCCTCTGAGCATAGTAACTTCCGTGACAAGACTTCCTTCATTTGAATCCGAGATGTTATTAGTTAATAAACACGTGTCAGAAATTTAATTTAAGGTCACAACAACCTTAATCTCATTTAATATATGATGCTATGAAATAGCTTAAGAAGAAATCCTATATAATCTGGCTATGGGTAACAACGTTCATGCGTGAGTAAACATGGCTAGTCTCGAGGCATCCACACACGTGCACTTGTGAAGCCCTACTTCACTAACCCTATTTACTAGACCAGGTACTACGACCTATTTCCATTCATACTGCTTTTGACGTTACTCTTTGGGATGTTTGCGTAGCCTTTAAAGGTCTTTGGAATAAATACTGCAGTCTTCCGAGAACAGCATAATTTATATTGATCATAAACTAAGTATTTTATTTCAAACAATCCTTAGAACTAAGATTGTGATAATACAAATTCTTAGTAAGCAGAAATCGAGACACGATACCGCTTACAGAAGCAAAATAACGAATATGGAAAGCATAGCAAGAAAAAGTACACGCTACAAATTCTGAATAACTATTACGTATGCAACGATAGAAACACTAAGTGGATTATAATGATGACATTTGTAGCGACAACATTCGAATAGTTGTAGGTAAAGAATTGAAACGGAGAGTCATGTAGTGTGATAGTAACGAGGTTATAATCAGAATTCTTCCGGATCCGACGGCTTGGTCCGGGAATAGAAAGCGTTAGTCGCCAAACAAGCCCTGCAGGCGGTTGCGGATGTTTACGCTAGGGATAGAAATCAGAGGCAACACCTAGTTACGAACAAGAAGTCATTAACACTAACGACGATGCAGATGATGATGTTCATACGAGCGCTGCACGAGAGGAAGTCCAAATTATAGACAAGAGACGTTATAAGTCTCCCAGCGATGGAAATTATAATGCTGTAACATGTTTTAAGTTAAGTGTTATAAGTGTGTGTGTGATTCAGGTTCATATAATGATAAACATATACCATCTATGCGGTTCACAATGAGTCTTGCTTGTTATGTCGACGATTTAAGCACCTGCAATATGTATCAAAGCGTTTATTTTAGCACCCTTGGACAAAATTGGGTTTCAACATACAGAATTAAATGCGTCGTTGCGTTTGTTTTTGCAGTAAGTTTGCCAAAATTAACAAAGTATTCAAAGATGTTATTATATTTATTTTTTAAACCAATAAAACGAATGAAATTAGAACGAATGACTACTGAATTAAAATCAACACGATGTGTGTATCATAATGAGGATGAACAAATGTGTTTAATACTTGAAAGTTTAAGAAGATCGGTTGGTAGAATCCTCAGATAAACAAGATTTGAGTTAATGATCCAAACAAGGAAAATATTTAAACGGAATAATTTGTGATTTACAAAAATCCCAATCGCACAGGTGTTTCTAGAACGTGACGGTGCCTAGCATTGAGGAGTATTGGAGATTTATTAATAATGCTAAGTAACCTTTTACCTTTATGGTATTACCGGTTTTTAGCATGACTGAGTCTGTGCCTTGTCGAATATTTCCGTTGGAGAACGTTTTTACATTCTGATGATTGGCGCGCTAAAACCTGTCTGAATGAGATTATTAAGAAAATTATGGACCCGAAGATGACGTTATTTTTCTAGGTTTTAATATTATTACTCATGATGCCCGTTTATATAGTTTAGAGAAAGTTGTTTATATTGTTGATGAAAGCAAAAATAAGGATGAATTGGAACTTATCAACGGTAGGTATGATCTACTTGATTAATGTCTATCGATTAGGAATCGTGTAAAACGATTTCTTGGCTTCAAGCTAAGTCGATTGTAAACACATGGAAGAACTGATTTTGAAGAAATGATAAAGCCTGTTAGATTTTGCTTATGGCAACTTGCATTCGGTAAGAAAGCACATACAAGTAATTAATTAAGTTGTCACATATTTATTACTAAATTATTTCCGCGATTATGCAGTATGTTTGAATAATATGATAGATAGGTGTTGAATGTTACAATGTTTTTGTTCAAAGCTATTTCATCATTCAGTCTGTGCCCACCAACCTGACGCTACTGTGATCGCATGCATGGGTTTTGATCTTCAGTTTATAATGACTCAACTTAACAACCGTTTGACATATTTATAAAAACTTAATCGCCAAAGATGAATCAAAAAACAATCGTAAGTTAACGGAATACTCCAATGCCGAAGTATCGAGGCCATAGAATCGTCACCCGCTAGATGAACACAAAATAACACTCACATAAGAGATTTATTTACCGTAAATCATAAGACATCACAAAATCCGGTGGATAGGATCGGAGCACTAGCTTCATCAAGGGCTACTTTCCATGTAGGTAGACGGAACAGTCACTCACACACGTCCGCGGCTCCAGCTCACGGCGAGCGTTGCACGCGATCCAAAAGAAAAAATAACACGGTTCCTCCACAGAGTCAATGCCGAACTTACAATACGAGTTCTCTGGTGAGATCTCACACTACACAATAAACCAGTCAATACTGAAAAGGATCACTCGAAAGTTGAGTTGAGAGCTGCCAGCTATTTTCGACGGAGAAGTTTGTTGACAGATAGCTTGTGCAGACAAACGAGACGTTCTCGCCGCGCTCGCGCATACTCCGGTGTGAAGTCGGCAGCGGGCACAGCACGCTCGGGCCGCTTCGGCCGGCCTCGGCGGCGCTCGGAAGGAATGCGCGGCACGCGGGCCCAGAGGCCTACGGCTTCGGCTGGTCCGTTGGGATCTACGCAACGCCCGCTTCGCTTCGCATACACAAAATATAATTAAATTGCAACAGCCGATCGCCATCTCAGCGCTATAATGTACACTTGCCTAAGATCAGGTTCTGTCCAAAGTCGGCATTAAGTCAACGGGAAAGTACAGTTAGGTGCAGGCGCGGGAATGCGTGAGCGAGGTCACGGAACTAGTTGTAAATGACAAGCCTTCCGACGAGCAATACAAGAATTGCTTGGATTATAACCCAGTTAGTAAAAATTTAATTAGGGCTTCATTCCTCCGAGACAAGCACCGCCACATTGGTTAATGAACGGCATTCCGAAAGTGTCTTACCAAACAAGGCAAACAGCTAAGTAGCTAGCAAAAGCCCGGAGTAAGCCTATTGTGACCGATGACTCAGGGCAGTGGCTGTAACTGATAGAATTTTGCCAAACAATAAGTAAATCGCTTTTTAAATCAAAACTAAGCCGTTGTGCTACCTGCTGAATGCGGATTCGCAAGTTTTGCGGGTCATTGACGCATCAACCGCCTACGCTACGAGTGCTGGTCAAAAAATGGCCTCCAACAAAGTATCACTACATAAATTTGGTTCGTTACGACACGACCAAGTAAATTCGGTACAACATTTAAGGGCAGGCCATAGATCAACAAACAACAAAGATCATTAAGACCTCAGTTTTGTACAAACAGCGCCCAAAATGTTTGCGGACACGTGTGTCGGTCGTCCTTCACTCGGTGTGTATTCAAATTGTTTGATTTACTTTGAAGATCCCGCTGTATGCACAAAAACATGTGGTTGTTTGAAGGCAAGTTTTTTTTCTATGACATCTTTTTCTCGAACACTTCATAAATCTTCCTCAGCAAGCACGTGTGGTAAGTTTCTAAATTAGTTAGTTTTTGCACAGTTAATGATGAGATTATCTATTCTATGTTGTTTCAGATGCTAGCATTCGAATCAAACGAACCGCATTTGGTTGAGGCTTGCGTGCGTTTACCTCGCCAATAGAATTGAATGGGCACAATAGAACGGATGTTGGACATAACACGACCGGAATATGTGAGTTTCCGCTGCGTAATTTACTTGAATAACGTAATTCGTAGTAACTAAGTATCAGCATCCAGCGAAACTGTAAAGCACAAAGTTCGACGATAAAATATTGTTATCTTTGTCTTTACGTCATGTTTACTTGTTTATCCAATAGAATTCTGCTCAGTCTGTAACGCAAAAGCACCATTTTATAAGACATGCGTGACTCATTGGCGCTCAACCTGTTTTAAGATCTCTCAGGTTAGAGAGACATTTATCGATAAACAAGAATTGTTTTTTGTTTTTTTTTATTACCAATTAGGTCTATAGGATGTGCGTATCGTGATGTGCGATGTATCTTTGAAGTTACTGAGTATATTGATTTTATCTTAATGAAATATCTATAAGACAAAATAATTTGTCCTTGATAAAATGTACCTTAACAGAAATTCTTTTGTCAACACATTTTCCAATCAACCACAATTTGCACTTACAGCAATTCACTTAGATTCGGTCCGTTTGTATTAAATGAAACCACTTTAGATAATATCCTGATTAATATGGAAGCGCTAACAAAACAAACAATAAGAAACAATAAGTAATGGTTTGCGTTAGTCAGATCATCTGAGTTCTGACTCAGATATGAGTCACGGCGTCTCAAAGAAAGCCTCGGCGAGCTTGATAGTGCAGGGCAAGCGCACGCGCAGCAAATGTACGAAGAATCCTATTGTAAGGGCCGCAGAATTTATTGCCTTATCTAAGACATTGATACTACTGGGCACAGCCAGGGGAGAATTGAGATAAAATGTTGTTCATTGTTTCGGAATTTCCGCTAAAGAATGTGTGACTGAGGGCTATTTACGATGCGAAATGACGGTTCCATACACTACAGTGGAGGATTTTGATGTGAGAAATTGCTGTTGCAAAATCCAAAGCATGTTTTTGATGCTTGATATCATACATGTGTGAAAACTATAAGTATTTGTGAAAAATTGCGTGTGTTTGTACAAAAAGCAGCTGGGAGCGTCGTTGTTGGCGGTGGCGCGGGCGCCGTCAGTGAAATCGCGCGTGTAGAAAGCAGAACTGGGAGGGGCGGCTGTCGGTAGTCGCACACGCACCACTGCTAATATACAGTCAATTGATACTTTTATGAATTTCTTACCACCACAGCACAGAAGTGCCAGAAAACAGTTTTTATATTTGCTGTCTCCCACGTTGCGGACTGTTTCTAGTTTTCCAGTTAAATATTTATTCAGATTAAAGAACTGAACAATTTTGTATGCAATTATGCTCACTCATATTTTTGGTCCAACCGATCTGTCACGATCTTTGCATGTTGGTATCAATAGCACATACATACCACTCTTATCCAGAAATAGAGTGTTTTCGTTGAAGAGGCTTTTAAGACGTGACATGACATACGATCAGTTGCCACCGAGGCATAAGGCATCCGTCGTAAATAAATCGCGTCACCAACTAAGAGTTCATCAATCAACAAATGTGCTGGTACTCCAGTACCGTTAGACCAGAGCCGAGGATGGAGGGACTGGCTCCATTAACGAATTAAGCATTCGACCGCTGACAACATCAATTATGTAATAAACCATCGGTTGAGTTTTACGTTAATTATCTCTTTTACCGTTAATGTGAACTTCTCATACGTTTTTAACTTCGATTATGTACCCCTTTTTACAAGCTTTTATTAGTGTCGATCCCGATCCACATACAGCAACAGCTTGTGAAACGTACCCTCATTGTGAAGACAACGGTACACCGGTAGGTACTACAGACTTGATCGTTTGTATTCGAGCAGAAACCAAACCTTTGCTAAAATCTACTGTACAGTCGAAACACGTTTTATTACTGTAACCAGTTGGTGAGTATATCGTCCCTAAAAGTTTATTTATGCTTCCTATCTTGGAAATTATATGCTGGCACATATATCCAAACCAAGAACGTTAGAGCCACTCTCCCCTTAAAAGGCGAAGGTTAGTTTATTTTTATGTATTTTCATCGAAAGAACATAATTTTGTAATAAATTCAATAAAATGAAGTCAGAACTTGGTCCATGTATGCTTATGAATTTTAATTAACATCTTTTGACACCTCCACTAAATGCATGTTTATGATACGGAGTATTTTATAAATGCTGAATGGCATTCCTATTTTTAATCTTAATTTATACGTTGATTTTATAGCACTTAAATCTTCGTCAAGTACATGGATGATGTAGCAATCGCTTCCAAATCAGAAATTTTAATTTTTAGTGATATAACTAAAAAACACCCGAGCACTATTAAAAATAATGTCCAGTTTAGTGTCTGATGAAAGATGCCCATTTGAAAAAGGATGAAAATTTAAGGTGAGTTTACCTTTGCATACACATAAAGGTTGTAATTAGTAATCACGATTCATTTATATCTCAGAAAGAACCCCTCAGAAATAAACTACATAAATAGGATGTAGACTAGCCTGCTAGTATTGGCGCCAATGACAGTATGAATTTTATTGCAGTCGGATGGGACGAAGCTTTTTATGTGACCACTCCAGGCTGATGAATGCCCAAGATAATAGATAAAAATAAGGTTCTAAACAGGAAAGATTTGTCATTCATCGTTAGCGTCCCAGATAACTAAAAGGGTAAGATAGTAAAAATGATAGAAATAGATTCCTTGGGTAAAGAAAAGTATTGGCTCAGCATTCCGAACAGAAAATAGTTCCCGAAGGAGTTAATAAATCTTGAAAATTGTTTGTCAAAATTGCATTAACTTTTTCTGGAGGGAGAGGGAGAGAAAGGCTAAAGGAAATATGAACGAATTGTGTGGGGAATGATATGAAGGAAAAAGGAGTCATGTCGTTTAACAGGAAGAAAAAAACCTGGGACAAGGGCAGGGAGATGATGACGGTTTCGGGCAAAAACTTATTTGTGACAGTCATCATCATCATCAATCAGCCAAAAAACGTCCACTGCTGGACATAGGCCTCGCTCAAGGTGGGGGAGGGGGGTTTGCCATAATCGCCACGCTTGGCAGGCGGGTTGGCGATCGCTGTGTAGCTGTTGCAATGCATAGAAGCATTTTATGGTAAGTCCCTTTGTCGCCTCTTACGATTTGTGGCAGTAGGACAAACGAGATCAACAACAGCCAATCTCCACACTTGTAAATGCATTACTCTCATTGTAAGTCATTGCCTAATGAACAAAGCAATCAACACAATTTAAATATCAGCAACCAGTTTAACTATCATATAGTAGTTATTACGCAAGACATAAGTCACAGAGTCCAAGATGCGACTTCAATGCGAACAACTATCGAAGTTACGCATTTAACATTTAAATAATAAGCTTATGCAGATCTTCTTGAAGAAACTTGTGTAAAGTAAATGTTGAAATAAGTAACATACTTAGTTTACCGGTCTAATTGTGTAATAAGACGTTTCTGTATCAAGTTTAAAAGATTAACATGTTGTTAGGCTTGGCACGGCACATCGCAAATGTGGCCAGAAAAGGCAACGAGTCTTTGGCAAGACACTGGCTATTGAATTCGAATTTTTACAAAATCCGATTTGTGGCTACGCAATACCTATTTTGGTTCCTTGAATAGGTACTAATAAAGTGCGGTCATTAAGGTGTTAACCGAGATGGTTTTTTCTTCCACTAAATATATTGTATGACTAACGAAGCAGAAATGTGGATGTGAACCGATTTCTTGTTGCTGTTTATCGGACATCGCTATTAAATCTTCCAGTCAAACGGAACCCATAAAAACCACGACCAGTAAGAGAAAATATTCAGATGAACTTTCTTTATAGGCTTCACTGTTGTGTTGGCTTTTCCCAAAATACTCTTATTTGTCTCAAAATCCGATGTTTACTGATCATTGCTATTCTCTGCTCATCGTTTGAACTTATTTCTCATTCGATATTGAACTTTGTGTCCTTGGATTTAAGAGTTACAGGAGAGGAGAGTTTATTTCGATCCTTCAGTATGTATGGAACGTCCGCTCCGGACATACGAAAGAATTTCAAAAGCAAATCTCTAGATTCTACAAAAGTATTTAACGTCGTTGTTTTCCTTGAGCTTTTAGTGACCATTAAAATATCTACGTGTTGAATTTTCTATTTATAATGCTGATTGTTATCTAATATAATAAAATGTCTGCGTGAGCGTGTGTGATGGATAACTGGAAACCTATAGAAACATAGATGTCGAATACTAGCGTAGCTCCGCGTTTAGATTCTCGTACAACTTTACGCACCTAAACTTCACCTGTTAGAGATGACAAAGATAGATTCGTTTTAATACAGTTGCAGACAATTTATAACATGACTAATTTAGTAGGCCTTGCCAAACGATGCCGTCATAGAAAAATGGACTTGCCAAAACAAACTAATTGTAGCTGAGAACTCTAAATAGAATGACGCCACTATCTGAGATCTGAAATTTGACAGATGGGCTGGTAGTAATGTATTATTTGCTCAAAAAAAACACTGCTCCTGCCTTATCATAATATGTTTTATGTAAAAACCACGTAGGCGACTATTTACTTAGCCTTGAGACATATCCACATACGAAATGGATGCAAATGACTGTCAAAATTTATTAGACACAATTCTATGTCATAACATTTATGTCAGACATAACAATATATAATTATCTGTATACATCGTTGATAGCAGCAATAATGGTAAGATAGCATCTCTAAATAGTGGGTACAGCGCAGCGTTAAAATGTCATTGACGCGTATTTAAAACCGATGTAGAATCGAGATCGTATCCTAATGTCCTCAATACGACCAGTTTGCAAGTTCTAAGGTAATCAGCACAATCTCTGATGGTATGCAGATGGTGGAGTGAGGCCTAGGAATGTTAGGCCATGGCCTCGCGGCGGAGGAGGCGTGTCGGGAAGTACTGGAGGCAGTTGCCAAACGATTTGTCTTTTTGACAGAACAGTAATAGATTGATAGTGCACTAGTGCAGAGTAGCATATTTATTTATTAGCTACTTGTTTGTTAGGGGCGGTAAGTAATGCAGACGGAGAAGGATTGTATTCTTTATCGTGAAAACGAGTTTCTATTTTGTTTGGCTAGCTTGAATGCGTGCGATTTCATGAGTGATCAAGACAGAATTATCTTCTACTGTTCCATCGGCCTCCGTGTTTATTGTGTGTTGAATAATGAAACGTTTTTGATGTTTACATCATTTTTACGAGATCATTAGGATGTAATAAAAGCCGATATTAGAACAAAAATAACTTTCACATCCACAGAATGTTAGTTTTATCGAGATCTACGTCTTTTAGAACGTAGAATATAGTCGTAGCACAAAAACTCACATTATTTACGAATGTATTCATAAGCAGAAAATTATTAACGATTGATTTTTTGGCCTACAGATAGTTGTTCCGGGTTTGCCTGTTTGTGTATTAGGTTTACATGTTTCTAAACCCATGACTCAGGAGAAATTCCTAGTGTGGGGAAACTTTTTTTTTTTTTTTAAGATAAAGATAAAAAGTTTAACATACAAGCCTACTAGTGGCAGTTGAATATCTGGCATTTAAGAAAATTTTCATTCAACACACAAGATACATCTACGACAACGATATCATTGCAAATAATGCTACCGGTAAGCAACACGTACTTTATGAATAAACATCACGATAAGACAAAGCTACGCGCACTTTAGCAATACAAGAATATCTGAAGGAAGATGAAGATTCCACACTTCGCTCCCGCCGCACAATAAGCTGTGGCCCTATAACAGTATCTAACGTCTATCTAGATTTCAGTGCTCACACGCAGTGTCGTAGCGTCGCAGCGTCGCTTAGCATTCCCTGCACGAAGCGTCTCGCGTCGCCTCGCGATGTGTTCCCACTTCTGATACCAATCCTGTGATTGTAGTGGCCATGGCTGCTATTACACGTACGTTCGCGCGTTTAGAATTAGATGAGACGGAGTTCTGTGGAGCGTTAGATAGATAGGATATACCTTATTGTACACCAAAAATAGTTACACAACTCTTTTACTTCTCTTTTTTTCTCGTTTATGTTTTGCGAGAAAAAATCTGTCAATGCAAATCCTTTTGTTTATTCCAGTTTACATTGAAAGAAGATGACGAGGCAGGTCACAGCTTGGAAAAAGAACTCCAAACGTGAATCATCTACGATACCCACAATAATAAGGCAACCTATGGAAAACTTGAAAATTAAGCACAACTCACCCTCAGAATAGAAGCTAATCTGAGGACGAGTTCCTTTTCAGAAAGATGGACCATTGGCCTGGCTGATAAGCCTGAAAATACATCTGATGGCAAATCAAATATATATTAAAATAACAACTTCATCATTTCCGATGCACATCAGAACTATGCTATATATACTATACAAAATTGATTGCAGTTTTAAATTTTTAGTTATCCGCTATCTATTTCATGCTCAATAGCTAGAAATAAATTCTTGTCATTACATATCTAATCTGCCTTTAAAACGAGAGAGGAAGGTGTGTATATTTGCTCATTATCGTAAAAGGCACATCCTGGCGCATTCTCTACATCATTGCCACGATATTTATCGTTAGACAATCCTGCCTGTATAAAATTAACAATCTTTACATAACCATGTCTATGACGCGAATAAGGAAACATACATAATTTTAAACAACAACATATTTATGATGGAAATATTTCTCGCTTCTTCTGCAGCGGGGTATCAAATTCAATGGGATTAAGTTTGTTCCTATGGACGGTCAAGTGCAGTCATTTATAAACGCGAGCGTGGGCGGGTAAGGTTAGCTTGCATTCATGCTACAATTTATATTAACGAAGACTTACGTTTTGTATGATACAGTTAACGATATATTGACTAGCTCGACTACTACTATCAATAAATAATTTGAACAACATCTCCATAAATATTTACGGCTCTTCAGACACAGATGCAGCTGTACCTTGTACATCGAGCGTTTACCATTATATTATAAACGTCTATTTAAATTAGAAAAATCTGGTTTTCCATTAAACCCCTTAGCCTCGCCATACGAGTAATTCCAGGCCCTTACATGATCACATCGTCTACTGAATCCCACTTTACCGACAAAAACGACCTATAAGTTAAACTTAAAGCCTTGTTAAACCACTTTTGAGCGCCTACTATTTTAAATCTGCATACAACACCGCGGCGACTGATATTAGAATTCATGCAGATGAGATGAAATGTCCAATAAATAAGACTTTTCTCATAATTCCGTCGGTATACTCTCAGCACGATGCGCGAACGCTGCTTGTAAACTTGTAAACCCTCTACCTTACGCAGCGATATGAAGTTTCTTACAATGTACATAAATCCTTGGTTTGATATTTATTGGATGCTTTTAGATTACTGTATACGTAAACATTTATGTTTCCTACAGGTGCGTAAATAACAATCTAACCTCATCTTACTAATTCTTCTTTGGTAGTTTGGTCTTCGTTCTTGTAATTATTTGCATCTTGGCTAAGTCGTACTGAATTCATGTAACGTACCTTGATTTGTTGGCTAGCACCGAAGTCATTAGTCGCCAGCTTTCTTAGGAACAGTATTTGTCATGCATGACTTAATGTTGTACATTTTCTAATTGCTAATTTGCAGTCGTAATCGTAACCACTTCACGTAACCAAGTGTGAAATTGTGAACTGTACTTCTGCAATAGGCTTGGGTTTATTTTCGAAGACACCGCACTCACACACCTGTACAATTTTAAAGAGAATATTGTCTATTTCTTGGGAAACTTCGTCAGTTTTAAATTTAAATGGCCAATGTATTTCTGATTAAACCAATCAAAACAGTTAACATAAAATTTTTCAGCAGATTTAGTTATCGTTCTTGATCAAACCTCCAGAAACTGGAAGGTAACACGGTTATGTATTTCTCTGAAAACCAACCGGTCACTGCTTATAGAAGTTCTGAATCATAGTTTTCATCATTACGCTATGATGATAGCGCTATGCGAGTGCAAAGGCGATGGGTATTAGTATTAGTACCAAGTCATATCTCCACAATCGTGGCGAGGGGCAAATCGCAACATCACGATTTATAGGGCTGCTAACTTTTCCAGGGACAAATTTATTTAAGATCTATCAATCGAAATCATTCGTTCTTAAAACCCTGATAGATCTGATTGGCAAAGAATCTTGAGAGGTCCGAAAAGCAAATAAAAAAAATGCAACGCTAATAAGTATAGACTCTGGCAGCCCTAACTAGGTTAGCGTTTTGTAACTATCATTGAATGTGCGAGTCGCGTCGATAGAATCAGAATCACGAATACATTTTACACATACGTATGTCTACAAAAGGATAAGCTTAACAACTTACGAAATATTTCGCTTTCTGTTCTACCTTTTAGAGTTTGTAGGAAAATTATAGGTTTTATTTAAACGGTGGTTAGTTTTTTACAGTAGGCAACTAGGTGGTTTGAAACTGAAACCGTTGCGGCACCAAGTCTTCAGGGAAACAATGTCTGTAACGATCACGAGAGAGAGCTACACGTGCGCGCTCTTCCGCTCCATTAGCATTGAATGGTCGGCTCGTGCGCATGACATGCGGATCATTGTCGCCCGGGTTGAACCTACTCTCGATCTAAATCAATCTACCTCAAGCCTCGCTCTCCGCTGCATTGTTCTCGTTTTCTTCGCCGATTAAACGTAATGAGCACATTTGACACGTTCATTACACTCCTCGCTCCGATACGAACTCTCCGTAAGGTCAAGTGCAATGAAGCAACATTATCCTACTAACTTTCGTAACACATGTCACCGTACAATACGTGAGGGCATTAATTCAAATGTATGTAATGTACCGTTGATAGCTGTATGTACTTACCGGTAATTCGAGGTAGTCGCTAATGGTATACTTGGCAGCGCCTCGTCGGATGTCAGCCAGGGCTGCGAAGTGCTCGTCGCGGCGCACCTTCCGCCGCAGAAGTGCGCGTGCGTACGGGTACGCTGCCAGGAACTCGCCGTACGCGTCCATCAGCTCGCCCATGAACAGCTGCTTCAGGAGGATTGCGCTCTCACCAGAAACCCCTTCCGCAGGCGGAGGAGGTAACTCGCGACACTTGAGCGACTCCGGGATGCTTTTCGTAGCAAAAGTACTTATCCCGCTAGTCGACTCACAGGATGTAAACGCGTCCGTATCGCTCGAACCGCATTTCGAAAACGGAAACGCGGACGAGGCTCCGCTTTTTTCGCTGCTGGCGGAACTTTGTCGGGCGGTGCTCGCCTTCTCATAATAGTCCGGATATTGGGGCTCCGACTGACTCTCGGTTGAAGGCGAGGACTCCTCAGCGGCCGCACTGCTGTACTGGGCATTTTTAATACAGTCATATAAATCTTCTATTGATTCGTAAGGTGTTATACTTCCACATGATTCAGCTTCGACGTCATGTTCGTGAAGTCTCTCATAAAGGTCTTCGTTTTTCCTTTGAGAGACGGGAGTTATGGCTGATTCAGAACGACTTCTCTTTACACTCGGAATTTGGTCGTAGCCGAAATCTGTTGGGTTTAGAAAATCCCAACGAACGTTTGCCCACACGTTCTCGCTAACATCAGCTGATATCCTGTGATCAGCGCAACATTGTCCACCGCTTCTGATGGTGACAGTCGTCACATTATCGCTAGTTTCTACAATAGAACTGTCGGCCACTGATTCATCGCAATCTATTGGTATGTCGACGATTACTTTACGAAGACTGACTGAAGAAACGCTAGATCGATTGTCATCATCTACTTTTCGATTGTCTGCCGTATTTGAGTCGTTAAATTCCGAGTTCGTTATCACTGAAGATGTGTCAACATCATGTTGAGTAATCACGCCTTCCTGAATGAGTTCAGTTAGTATACTTTTGGGTTCTTCTTCGATTATAGATTTTTCTAACAGGTCAGCAGTGCCGTCATCTTCTTCATTGCATTCGTTTTTCAGTAAACCCGAATCAATGTATTTTCTCATGCGTTCTGTAAGAGCTTCACTAGCTTCTGATACTGATTCCAAAAAGTAAAATAGAAGGTGGTACTCCTCTTTGGTGATGACAGCGGCACGCAGTAGCGGCTTCCCGTATAACTCTACTGCCGAAAACAGTGTTGAAGCTGTAATAAAAGAGAAAGTACTTGTCATGCAAATTGTATTACGTTTGTGTGCACCAGTTTGATATAATTGACGGTTATTGAACCGTTTTACTTTATGAAACATCTGCATAACACGGTATAGAGTCGCTACAAAAATGTACGTAGGAGTCAGTGAGGTCACGTTGCACATCGGTAAAATGAATCACCTTGCATTTAAAGTTCATCTTAATGACCGGGAACTTTGCATTCCTTGAACTTCATTAGGTACAAAGATTTATTAAGGCTCATTTCTTAGTCTTAAAAATCAGTTTCATCAATTGAATTGGCAAAGATAAGATCTTTAAAAATATAATTGGACATGTCACGTCTCTAATCACTTCATAGCGACTCCATTCATCTGATATAGTATGGTAGTCACGGCGGCTGCATACCTAATACATAAAAGCGCCTTCTAGGAAAGATTACCGGACAATAGCATGCGTATGCGTCTTATTGCCAAACCGCTTTCTACAAACATCGCTGCGTCTGCCCGCGGAATACTGAATGAACACGCTTCGTTTGCAGCTTATTGATGTACCGAGCAGGGAGGTTCCTTGAAGAAAGTTAACGTGCAGCACATTGTTTCATGAAGTACCTACTCAAGGTTCAAACAGGTTATGAATGGAATATTGCAGATTATATGACATCCGCTATCCTTGCTTAGAAAACAATTAACCTAGATTTTCAAATTAAATACTGACCATAGATCTTTTCCCAAGCAATAAACGTCTCCAGATCTCGGCCATCCCATTGGGGCGGTTGGTATTCCACAACCAGCACTTCTCCTTCCAGCACCGTTGCTGATGCTCTGGGTTCTACTGGAGCCTTGGAGCCCCCGAGAAAGAGCAGTGCTACAGGTGGAGCTGGAGGCGGCGAGTCAGGGAGCGGGACAGATCCGCCAAGGGGTAGAGCCTGAGGTGCCGACAGTGGTCCGCTCGGTAGACCAGCTAGCACTGCACCCAGCTCGTTCAGAGGTTCACAAACGATTTCTGCCACCGAACTGTTACCCCACACTGTCACCTGGAAAGACAAATATTACCTTCAGCATCAATGCATTTCGTGTATGACTGACAGAGTGTATAACGGTTTTTAAACGGTGGGTCAAGGAAATTAAAATTCAACATGAATGCTGGGCTCTCATAAATGGCGGAATTACCGTGATTGAATTTTTTTAAACTCCTGCTTACTTTGTTGTTTTTGTGTGTCATTGAATTGCCACTATAACAGTAGAGGAATCTTTGCCCCTTGCGTGTTGTCTAAAAAGTGGGTTAGGTGGGCCTTCCGTGATGATGTCGAATCGAATCAAACGGACAATTATCCGTGAAGTCGACTCCTACACTTGACCAGGAAAACATTAGAAAAATTACGAGTAACGTGGGATTTTTTCAATCACTGCACCGTTTATCTAACGGCCGATACTAAAAAACGTGCATTATATCTATATTACTATCATATCGATATCTAAATTGACTGATAGTGATCTATATAGGGCTTGTAACTGTCTCAGATCGTGATATAAGGAAATTGATCTCGTGCATCTAACGGACACGTCGTCGCTCATAATTTTCCTCCTCAGATCATATTGGATTTTTATTTGTGCGCGACCATGCAAGACCCGGTCATCAATCATTCGACAGCATTCTAGACTTTTATAAATATAAAACCCATCTTTATCAAAATAAGATCTACAAATAAATTCCAATATGAATTTATAAAATTTAATTTATAGTTTAATATTCCGAATAGCGATGTTATTGTAAAACTTTTTAACTTTAAAGCATTCCCGCAGTTCTTTACGAACTTCAAAAATGCAAATGAGTCTCCTAGGCGTGCAACTACGCCCTGTAGCATACCGAAACGTGAGCAAATCGCATTAGTATGTAGGTATAATAACATGTAAATGCTGGAGTCTCGGGGGCCTTGACGGGCCGGGTTCATGGCGTTTTTTACCGGGCCCTCGTGTGACGTCACGCTCGAGTTATGCGCACGCGTCGGGCGAAGCGTACCAGCTCCCCCCGGGCCCCGCACCCGATACCAAACCTCCAGGATAATGCGCCTGATACATCTTCAACGAGGAAAAAAAATTGAAACAAGATCCAGCGAACAAGGGGCACTCGATTTTACACGGCCAACGCGTTTTTGGTCTTACAAAACCAGAAAGATGGATGGTTCTTGATTATAATTTATTTCTGGATGTGTCTGTACTTAGTGTAGGTAGGCAGGCATCACTTCGACTTAATTGAATTTATTATACAAATCATGTTTATTGGATTATAACAACTACCTAGGCCATAAAGATGTTGGCGTGTGTTCTTGTTTAATAAAACGGTTGTAGGAGACTGCCTAAGAGAAAAGCTGTGATAATAAATAATCTAGTTTCCTCTACAACTTTAAAGTGAAAGAAGAGAACTGTGAACCCTGATCTAAGATGATGCACTGTACCTACTACGCCTCAAAATTCTTAGACAATCCACGCGTTGGAAAAAAGAATCAGTATCTACCAGTAACCAGTGTTTGGAAATATAATATAGATGGGAAGGGCCTTTGGTAGTATTTTAATATACAAGTTACTTTGAGTATGTTAAAGTACCTACTATCAAAGACTCACGCGAAATTGTTTTGAGTCACCCACCGAATAGGAAGAAAAATACCGTGAGCTTAATAATTGCGATGTATAAACCCAGTACATAATAAAATTTAAATGTTATCAATGCAGGTGACTTACAAAATGCTGAGAATTGTCACCTACGAATATTTTGCATTGTTGAACCTGAAACGGTCAATACTATTATGAAAAACCGGACAAGTACGAGTCAGACTCGCGCACCGAGGGTTCCGTACAAACTCGTATGTAGATAGGTCATCTTAAGTCATCTATTACGGGCATCGTGTCTCGATTTTTTTACGAGTAGGTATACATTACCTACTGAAGTATATAAACTTCCCCAACGTTGGTACGTAAAATATGTCGCAAAAATGGCTGTATATTTTTATTGCGTTGACTTAGAAGCTTTTTAGAGCTCTAAGGTAGGTACTACCGTATTTGATATTAATTTCAACATGATAGCTCCGCGAGTTCGTGAGAAAGAGGGTCGTGACAAACCGACAGACGGACAGCAAAGTGATCCCATAAGGGTTCCTTTTTTAAAAGCTTTTTTTCCCTTTTGATCTACTTACGGAACCCTAAAAAATAAAAGTTTTCATCTTACTGAGGTTGACTTTAGATGATTTGCAGAAACTGAATTCGTATAGTAACTATACACTAGGTAGGTAGTCAAGTAGTATAGTAGGTACCTATACCAATCCCATTGAAATACGATGCTGTTCACATGTAAGTAGTTTCTAACTCAGTTCGCATCCATCAATAATTGCATAAATTGACCTCAATTTAGTCTTCTTAAATATAATTCATATTATTGGTGTTGAAGTCGATTCTGCGACTCTTTGCTTATCTAATGGGGGAACGGAATGGATCTCACAACCTACGGAAATTTCTATTAAAACTTTCCATAACGACTTAGTAATATTATGAATTTTTAAATTGGCCAGAAGTAAACAGCGGATTTTCTTGCCGGTTTCAAACAAAGTAACGCCATCTAGTTGGATTTATCAACATCATGCAAGCTGTACTTGTAGCGCCATCTCGTGGCGTTTCTAAATACCTTCAAGCGGCTTGAATCTGGTAAAAGTTCTTAAACTGAGGATAGATGGCGTTGTTTCAATTATTTTTTAACTATTAATAGATCGTGCTAGATAATATAATTATGTCTATCGACCAACTTTTATACCATTGTTAAATAATCACGATAAAATTAGAAGGACCTACCTACTGTTAACAAAAATGGAAACATGGACTTGAAATGAAAATTATTTTAGTATTGAGATCCTGTTGAAAGTAGATGACCTCTAACGAATTGAACTATAATCGAGATCTAAAGGTTACATGACGAAGATCCTTGTGCTTTTTTCCTCGCTTTTTAAGACACTGAGCCGTGATTCAGTGATGAGTATTTTTTTCTGTGATAAATAGGTTCAATTTGTTTTATACAAAATGGGTATGTACCTACCTACTTATTATGTTTACAGAATCTATGGGTATGTTTGTCACGATCCGATACTCTTCAATGACCACCGTGTATGTTACAAGTACAGTAAGTACCTACCTACCCAGTAGGACAAGGATCCTGTCATTATGTTGCAATAGATATTATACTTAAACTAAAAGCAAGATATTATAAACAAAAAAATAAACAAGCACCCGGTAGGTATTTGCTGAAAAAACTGAGTGGTTTTAACGTTTTCATAAAATTCCGGGTGCACTGAACTAAAGAATAGGCACGGGCGAAGGTAAAACAAAAAATCAGGTGTAAGTATGACATATGAACCAAGATTTGGTAAAACTTGGGTATCATAAGAAAAAACATTCTGTTCTGCTTTCATTTATTTTAAGATCTTTTCTGTTACACTCACAATATATTCTGATGTGATAACTAAGTATCTGAATTAGAGAAAATTAATGAGATAAGTGCTAAGCTTATCCTAAGCCTAGGCTCTAAAATGTCAAAACAATATTTCAAGATTGTTTCGTTATTCTCAGCAGGCTCAATATACATTTACCCAGGTTGTATTCAAAAAGACATTCTAAGGCTCTCTATGGTCGTTTAGTGGCTCAGGTCCATTGTTCGCATAATATTCGCTTCATTCAACATTGTCGAGCGACCCACAGGTCACTTTTACTTCCTCCATTCCACGATTTACTATACCATTATCTGTTCAGTCGATTTTTAGGGTTCCGTAGTTAACAAGGAACCCTATAGTTTCGCCATGTCCGTCTGTCTGTCTGTCTGTCCGTCCGCGGTTTAGCTCAGAGACGCTTAGCGCCAGAAAGTTGAAATTTGGTATGTGTATACACATTAATTATGCCAACAAAGTGGTAGAATAAAATCTTGAAATACATTTTTTAAGGGTGGCCCCCTACATGTAAAGTGGCGATGAATTTTTTTTTATCGTCTACCGCATGGTGTGGGTTCTCGTTGGATTGGTTTGAAAATATTGAGTTTGGTAATACCGTTTTTCCATTCAAGGATTTGTTTGTTTGCTTTAAAGTGCTAATTTCTGTTAGAGTCAAGTGTCCCCCCCCCNAGAGTTGCATCTGTTATTTTAGAGGTAGGTTTCACATTAGAAAATAGGTCCGTTAAGGTCTGTCACATGAAGGTGGACTGGACAACGAAATCGCAGTTTTAGGGTTCCGTTGACAACAAGGAACCCTTATAGTTTCGCCATGTCCGCAATTTAGCTCAGAGACGTAAGCGTCTCTATCGCGGACCACTTTCTCGCGTCTCTGAGCATAATCGCGACAAAGTGGTAAAACAAAATCTTGAAAAAAAAATATTAGGTTGGGTAGGTACCTACCCGTAAAGTGGCGATGATTTTTTTTTTTTAGCTGGCGTGGGATGTTGTTGGATAGGTCGTATAAAAATATTGAGGGTGTGGTGTATAGACCATTTTTCCATCCAAGGATCCGTTTGCGAAATATTAAGCTTTAAAGTATGAATTTTGTTAGAGTCAAGTGTGTCCCCCTGCCAGCTAACGGTTGTTTTCGGAGACGTTTGAAAAAAATCATGGTATACTCTATCCGTTTAGGTAGTTAACTAAAGGTAAACAATCTTGATGTGTCTTTTTACACAAATTCATATTAAACAAATAAACTACTTTTCAAACTTATGGTTCAATTGATTTAGTATTCGTTACTGTTGTATTTACTTTGGTTTTTACTTGCATTTTATTTTTAAACTGAGTTTTTAAGTAAAAAGTTACATCAAGATTGTTTACCTTTAGTTAACTACCTAAACGGATAGAGTATAGTAGCATATATCATGAATTTAAAATGAAAACTGTCATAGCTAAGTAGGCTTTACAAGTTAACGAGTAATAGTCGACCATCTTAAAAAATTAAACTGGGTAAGTAAAAAAATCCTAATAATTCCATAGAAAATTACTGTGTGAAAACCAAGTACATTTGTAACTTTGTAATCTAATAATAGTGAAGTACATTTAACTATTTTTCTGCAGGGTTTAAGAGACGGGTAACTACAGAACCCTACGCTGTGTGTGGTCCGACACGCACTTGGCCAGTTTTGAATTTATATATATTCTAGGCTTTATTTATTCACCGATCGGTTTATTAGAACTTTCTTTTTGAAAGTGTTTTATTTCATGAATTTTCCATTTACAATAATAGTAACATATTCTACCTATTTCACATTTGAAACACTAGAAATATTTATCAAGAATCTATTCTCAAGTTTGTTATTTCAAGTTTAAAGCATTTGCTTAGTCGCTATCCCCCTTTCACCTAAGTACAATATACATAAATGTATGAAATCATCAAATACATAAGTGTGTTTACCTAGAATTTAAGTCTAGAAAGTGAATAAAACAATACTTAGTTTAATATTAGAAATGGAGGATTTAGTATGAGGTCAAGTGAATAGGAGAGGCTCAGTTAAAATGTTAAGTATGACACATATCGATTACATTATGTGTTTGCTACGAGCTGCAAGACATTGGGCCTATTATGCCTTATCTTTAATATTATGCATTACTTGTATCTTATCTGATGAGTGTTACAAGGGATAACTAATCAATTATTGAAATAGGTATCTTCCATCGCTTATGTATGAAAGGAAGAGTCCGTATTTGGAGTTTATCAATACTATGACCTTTAAGTTTTAAGCTTTTGCAACATCTACACGTGTAACATTATAATATAGATAGACGTTGTCTTATTTGGGTCGAATTTGATATCATCATGATATATCGAATTTCGAATTTGATATCATGACTTTATTACAAATTATTACGCATTTCATATAACCTCAGGTACAGCACTTCTGATTCTTTACTTGAGATGCACGCAGCATCTACTTCTTTCATACACCTGCTTATGTAATTTTCTTATTTTGATCTTCCAGCTATGTCATCTGAATAAGATTACTTCCTGAATTTAAATGTTGTCAAAGTAATACTTACATAAATAAAGACAAAATAGAAACAAACAGGTTTCGAGGACAGGTTTCCTGAATGAATAATTTTCACAATAAACTTGAAACGTTGCTTTAACGAGGGTGAATGTCGGATTTTTATGTCCGCCAAGATTCCTCGCCACGCAAGCCCGAACTTCGTATGCAACGGTCCTAAATTAATACGGATAATATTATTTCAGAAACCGTAATCGACATTCGCGCGTTCACGTAATACAACGGAACATATGGCCGCCGACCGTTAACATCAAAGTCGGGAAAATTGCAAATTTGGTTTCTTTAAACAAACATTAAGAATTGCAAAAATTGTGAGAGAACATACAACAGAAGGCATCTATTTTTTAAACATTGCTGATTTATTAGGTATTAATAACACTGGAAATTACTTTGCACTAAATTATTCATTATTTGAAATTTAAATTTTAAAAGTGTGCATTGATTGTATCCTAACAGCAGCCATATTGATAATAGTAAGGAAGTAGTAGCAGATCGTAATTAATTACAGTTGCATAACTCTAAAATAGCCGAAACAAAACTTAATGAATGCAGCTATTATTAGCACGGAGAGAGGTCTCCGTGTATTTTTGGTGGCTACCGCTAATTGCTTTACACGTGGGAGTCGTGATACTTATAGAAAATATTAAAAACACTCTATTAATAGAAGAAACACTACCGGTTTATATTTACGAGAAGCTATAAAATGTTGAATGCATTTCTCTCGAATATCGCGTGTTGTTGGAAACACATTGGGCCCAACATGTCGCCGGGTCGCGGACTGACACACTTTTCAGTCGCCGATGTTATAATTACGTATTATCAATACTAAAACACATGGTGAACGCGACACGCTCCAACCGTTTAGAAATTTTCGTTAAATCATTTCATACATTATCTTTTCACTTTTATTCACATTGACACAGATTAGCGAGACTTTCGACGTGCGATACGGATATACAAATAAAATTAATAAGTTGCTCGCTGTGTTGCTTTAAGACTCTTTTCTTTTAGCCTCATCAATCAGTGTTTATTTCGTTTCGCCTCAAAGAACTGATGAACAAACATATGGATTAAATCATTGCAAAGATTATGATTGTTGTTGTTTTGTTGTTTCTTTTAAGAATGTAGAACAAGTAAAACGCAGGATCTCAATGACATAGATGAACCAATTTATCACCAGCTTTCGATTTGGCAGACATACGCAAGTCTACGAAGTCAAGCTCATTTTGACTACACTGATAGAAACAAGAAACACCATTTGCAATTTCCGAATTTGTAACAGATAAATAGTTAGCTGAAACATTTCACCACCTCGTAACTATTAAAATTTGCACAGCTGGATTCGACTCTCCCACAAACAAAATAGACAATGTTTATGTGCATATGCAAAGTTCCGAATTCTTACATAACGAACTAACAAATGTGACACAGATTAGAGGAACCGCTGAATGCAAATTGTCTCGACCTCTCGAGTTTCGGTGAGTGCCTCGTCAAGGGTCGTTACTATTGGAAATCACTTCCGACCTTTGTCACGACGGGTCACTTTCTACCGAATGCTCAATGTTTGGCAACGGACGTGTCTCGCTCTCTTTACTCGTCTGTCACACTACTGCTCCACTAATATGTATTTCAGTAACAAATTTTGTTCTATTTAACAGACCTGGTTAATGGTTACGTTGTGTGTTTCCAACATCTGCTGCAAAACGTTCATCATCGATGTTACCAAAATTAACATGACCTATAATGATAGTGTTGACTGGTACAGCAGTTTGATAATCTTCACGGTTAATCCCGTACATCGGAGGATCGATGTCTTGACCCACATTGCCTAGAACATTATATTTCTTCGAATTGTTGTTTTCTCACACTTTTTAAGCTACATCACTTCCAATTTTGCTAATCCTGTGATCATAAACAACTATATATCAAATCGTTCCCCCTGGCAACATTGAACACATCCCACTTTCGCCTTCTGATTCGAGTTACGGCATTGTTTTTCCCTGACCCGTAGGCGCAAAGGGCAACTTGCGATAGACCAATATAAACGACTGCTTATTCCTGCCGGGATATGACCCAGAGGCATTGTGCAATCTGTGCACTAACAACGTATGGTGAACAAAATTGACTACCAACAAACTTAAATGTCATTTATTTTTTTGATTTTGTTTAGGGAAGCAACTCTCCAATCTCGGTGCACGCCAATTTTCACAGTTTTAAATGAATTGTTGTGACGTGTGTGACAAATAAGGAAATATATAAAGGTCAAAGGTACCTACATACAATATTAGTGACGAATCAGATGAGTGTCCAATACGGTGTATTATGTATTTGTTGTACTAGGAAACGGGACCGAAGCTGAGTCATCCATACGGAACGACTTCATGCATGATTGCTCCATCGTTATTATTCTAATTAAGTTGTTACATTGGTAGTTCTGATGTAGGAAAGAAGCCTCGCGTATTTATGCGCTTAAGATTACGGATTCATTAACGCTACACTTACGTGTAATTATTGGATTTTCATGTCGATTGGATTTGAAGCAAAAACGTTATTTCAGAAGTTGATTAAGAGAGAAGTCTAACTTCATTATAAATAGTGCTACCGTTGTATGTAAGACAACTTGGGGTTTGATGAGATTCTTAATCTATTGTCTTAAACACAATAAACATTATTTTCTCAATCCGAATTAGTGTTTACTGGATTATACCAGTGTGATGCTCATACATTCAAGATATTATGAAAAGAAAGAAAGAAAAATGTTTATTTAGGACTCGCACAAGACAAACCAACCAGTAAAAGAGTATTATCTGTTCTTAATTACGTATCAGTGAAAATAATAACATAGCAAAAATAAAGATCAATCATATTCATTGTTTGTTTCTGTTGTAATATGCAGACACCAATACAGCTGTTGGTTACACATACAAATTATAAATATTAATAGAACTATAGAAAGATGACAATCTTACATAAATCAATCACAATGTAATGTTCATACATACCAACGCAATTTATAAACACAGATGACATAATTTGAATTTTATCTCCTTTGCATAAAAGCTAAAGTTGTACACGACTCTTTCTTTCGAAGACTCAGCTATATAAGCTAAATTGACGAGACATGAAGTTATTATTGTTAAAAACTATCATCATTCAGTGTTGAACGATGCAGAGTATTATTATGGAAATACAAAAGATGAAAGGCAAAGTAAAACAAGCTAACTGAGAAAAGAAAGACAAAAATAAACACTGACAGAAGGAAATTAAACTTTTTCATAAAGTTCCGACAGGCATTAAGAAAGATTGCAATAATGGTGAAGCTTAGAGGGAAATGCACGCAGTTTATTTCATACAAGATTATTTGGTTCAGGGGGAAGCATTGCGCCGAGTTCTTATGCTCAGTAATGGAGCAATTTTATCGGTTTATAACAATTGAGTAATATTTGTTTCGTAAACGAGTGCCCTAATGTTCGATGTGTTCCGTGATCGGTCATCGGGTATTTGGTTACGTATGAAACCTACTAATGTCAAATTAGCTATGGTTGTTAATGTTAGCCAACAATATTTCGCGGATTATGAGCCATGTGAACTCTTGTAATCGACATGTTTTGGTAGCTTTAGGTTGAAATCCTGTTCTGACTTGGCGTCGACTAACGTGGAGTATTCTTTTTGGATAGGTACAAAACAATATTGTTCCAATAATTAGAATTGTACAGATACAATTCGAATTATTGGAACAATATTAAAAGCACCAAAGAAGAAGGAAAGATCTTTCTTCTTTGGTTCTTGCCACGTTTGTACGTATCTTAAAGTTTTACACCTAGTCTGTAGTAGCAATTCAACTTCTATAAATTTTTGTTCACCACTTTTAGATACTGAAAGTGAAACGGATTTTCATCATCATCCATCATCACTTTTTTGTTCGTTCACAGTTGAGCTACATAACAATGCTTTCTTTTCCAGTCAACCTTTGGGTTTTGGGGATTAGGTATTTTAACAATCAATTTTATGTTAGCAGATAAAAAAAAATGGTATGTAGAGTACTTACCCTAAGGTAAGTACACCTTACCTATTGCTATGTCTTTATGTTGGAATCTATAGGTAGATGTTGTAAATATATAGAAGTACCTACCTACCTAGTTATTATTGTAAATGTTGATGATATCACTTTGCCCAGAATTATTTCATTCACAGTAATAAAATTACTACTTCCTAAATCGTAAGAATTACTTAATAGTGTGGGCTTGCAACATTCAACTTTGTACATACATAATTGTCGGGAACCGTGAACCGAATTGCTTAGTATCTTAATTAAAACACGCTTTGTAAATGCCTATAAAACAATACGAAATAAAAGCTTCTCATCATTCATACATAAGTCATAACAGTGAATATTTAGATCATGTTCTACGAAACAATTTAAAGTTGTAAAGTTCAGTGATTCGAAACATTCGTCTGAAACATGAGGATCATTCGTAAGACACTCAGGATTTACTTAATCTATCTTTCAATTTAAGTGCAATACAATTACAATGACATATGTATATCTACAAGCCATTGGTAAGATCTAAAGAAATATTTCAAAGTTGAAAAGTTAACCTTGGCGCGTTCTGACGGTTCTACACAACAAACGTGCGTATAGAGTTACCTGACTGTGTACGTAACCTGACTCCTGCCTGACCCAAACCCCTCGCAATATTAACTTTAAACAAACAAAACAATTGCTACTGAGCTGAAACGCACGAACTGATCAATCGGAAAGAATGCACGACCATAAATCTCTAATTAGATTGCCCCGCGCAACAGTAATTGATACAGAAATGTACCTACTACTCTGTTTACTACATTTCGGTTCCGTAGTATTTCTTAATCCCACCGCTGACCTTTGGTTTCCTAAGCCGGTGACACCTTAGCTGTTAATCCGATTAGATCTTGGATAAGTAAATCTAAGACTCTATTTTAACCTATTAGACCAACCTTTTCCCTTTTGGTGAAAGGGTATTGTTACCAGGTAACTTAAAGTTTAAGCAAGTAGTTCTGGAGCGAGATCTAGGAAATCAATCATGCTTATAGCCAAAGACGTGATCTGTATAGAACCAGGAACGGAGGAGAGATTTTGAGTAGATATATTTCAAATCAAATAAGGATGAGAAATCATCAAATATCTTCTTCCGCTCTGGGTGGAGCGGAAGGGCGTGTCAGACTCTTACTGACTAAAACCCATCCGTGTTACTTCTAAAGCCCTTTGCGTTCCAGGGCCGCAGTGACTCTTTCGAACAAAGGTAGTGTTTTAAATTTGCGGAACTTGTGAGTTAATGCTCTAAACTACTTTAAGCACACCGCTTAGTTATTAAAAAGAAACGGTCAAAGATGATGTTAAGGAATTGCTATAAAATTATTGACTGATTGTAAAAAAGGAAACGGTAAATTAACGTCTTTAATAAGATAGAAAACTAGTATGCGATACGTTTAGAGACTAGAGATGGCGTAAGCTCTCGGAACAGGTACCAGTTTTTGCGCTGTCACACTTATTGGAAGAAGGCTTCTTTATGATGTTCATTAGAGGTGCGATCCTCGGTAATGAAGTGATGTGTAAGTTAGCTCGTACATACCTGGACTACACGTAATATTTCCCGCCGGAGCCGGGAGAAAATGTCTTTAACCTTGATGAGATTATAGAATTACTAGTGACGCGCCCCGTCTTCGCACGGGTGCACATTATGTACACAAACCTTCCTCACTTATCGCTCTGTTTATTAGTGACAACTATATCCAAATCCGTTCCCTGGTAGCGGAGAAAGCGGAGAAACAGACAGAGGCAGACGGTACTAGCCGAAACAGCGTCTTTGCCAACGTGAAAGACGAAAAGGACCCCACGGGAACATGGGAGCCACAAAGGATCCTATGCCCTAATCCAGGTCATGGTTCACCCGTGTGCCAAGTTTCATCCGCTTAGAGATGAAGAAGTAACAAGCAGACAGACAGAGTAACTTGAGATTTTATAATATTAAGTATGGATTACCTAGTAGGAAGTACGATTTATCGTGGGTGCTTCAATCCTGATTTTTATCTGTGTTTATTAATTTGATTTACTTTGAATGCTGACATCGATCCTAGCTAAAATGATCATTCTTACTTCGTTTTTTAACGAACCGTCATCGTCACTATTTCTACGACATAGATTCGTAGCACTTTTCATAGCAAATTTCAAAAATTAAGATCATTACCTATTTTAACCTAGCGAATGGTACCTTAATTGTCCTTTTGCCTCGTCTAGACGAGCGTTTCTCAAATGGAATAATTGACCTCAGGTTCTCATATTTATTTCCATGTTACATCACGTGTATTTATTGACAGAAAATGAGCAAATTTTATGCAAAGTACATCATAAATATGTTGATGAAACGGGTTTCAGATCAAAATAATATTTTGAAACAGAAGTTATTGCTCTCAAAGAAATGTTTACTGACTTTAATACAGGATTTATTTTTATTACATTTTGAAGACTGGTTTATAAGAGTACCTACCTGTACCATAAACAATGCATTGTGGTTTCCTAACATGTTAATTACAAGTAGGAGGTAAGGTAAGGCCTCCGTGAGGTGCTCCGGTGAATAGTTAATCTGCTCCTTGACAGATACAAATTGATCATATCAGCCTAGGCCCTCAAGTGAGCCGCCATTTTTCCTTTAATAACATACCTACATACTTTGAAAAGGCAGTCTCTCCCTGCTGTGTTTTGTAGACGCTGACACAAAATATAGCATGCGCGGTGCAAAATATAGGTTCCCAAGGGATTCAGGATAACACTTCTGCATTTAACTGCCATTTATTCAATCCAGATTTAAATACTATAATACGAAGGTGTTATAATAATTATGGAGAAAAATAGCACTCAGTATTCCTATGTAGGTACCACCGTAGAACTAAAAACAAATTGTTTTGTGCAGTTTTTTCCTTATGGCTTACTACTTATACCAACAAGATAGTTTAATCCTCTTTAAGTATAAGGATGACTAGGAGATGAAGAAGGTTAGTTATGGTTAAGTTAAATATAACCTTAGGTAAGTTGAGCAAATAAGTAATGATGTAATGTTCGTTTATATTTGTTATTGTTACGTGTAAAGTGTGTACAAGTGTCCTCTAAAGTCGCAAATTGTGCGTCCCACTCTAAAGTGTTCTAAAGACACTTTCATTTTCAAGTTCAACAAGTTTTTAAAGGTCTCAACTTAAACAGAAAACCTTAATAATGTCTACCTCTATCATGTTATGAAATCCTGCAAACCACTCCCTATCAAAATTGATAAACTCGCCATTTTTATTAAATACTCAGACAGTTTAATTGCGTATTTTACGGACTATGTATAAATAGGGGATAAATAAGTGAAACATTAAAATTTAGCTTAGATATACAAGCAAATAGCTTGTATAAATGCATCAGTATGTAAATCTGAGATTGGCGACGTTGCCAGCCGAAGGCGATGCCTCAGTTTAGATAGATGTTGTTCCACAGGGCCCACTTCGGAAACCAGTTTACCGGTTTCTGCGAATGTCGTTTCTAGATAATAATAGCTTATAGTGTATCGAACCGGCGAATTCCGAAAACTGACCAATGACACGCGGTCTTAACGTATATTTTTGTTTTTGAAATATATTGTTGTCATATTTTTAGTATACTATTATATATAATGTAAGCCGGATCGTAGGTTGATTTTTGATTTGATTTTGGTTTTCCTCATCTTCTTTCAAAGCTTTGCTAAGTAGCTAGAAGGCTTTCTCTCCTTATTAATTGCATCGCACATTTTTTTTATCTATATTAAAGCTGAAGAGTTTGTTTGTTTGAATGCGCTAGTTTTTAGAACTACCAGTCGGATTTGGAAAATTATTTTTGTATATGATAGCAACATTCGTGAGGAAGGCTAGGTTAAACGGCGCCGCCGTATATAGGCTATTCGGAAACGGGAAATTCCTACGGGAACGAGAAAAAACAGGATATGCGCGTACAAAGTCGCGGTCAAAAGCTAGTTTTATTATATTTTAGTGTTCATGTTCAGTTTTTCTCTTTACGATCATCAGCCACAAGAGAACCAAATTACTTCTATTGTTTTGTCTCTAAACTTATCTCTAGGTGTGGTATTAATGGTACTAACTACTATAACTAATTATTGTAACTACTATAGTCAATATTGTAGGTAGACACCTTTCACAGCAACAATAATACCGACACCGGTATCTAATAGATTGCTGAAGGACATGATACCTAGTTCTAGTGTTACATGAGCATGTCTGCCTACATTTACTGAACAATACATACGAATGACGTCAGAGAACATAATGCACGCAGCGTGCAAGATAAAACCCACACCTAAGTTATCACCAGATATCGTGTTTTAAATTATTTTTGTTTGTTTGATACACTTCCTGAATATCAATTCCGACTGCAAATACAGCAAAGGGAAGTGTTACAAACCTGTATTAATGTCAGTCTTCATAAACGTTGTTAAATTCAATTTGAATGTCAGTAAATTCGCAATAATCGGCACATTAACGATTCGATTAATTACTTCCCGACAAATGTGGCGATAATAAATGTGTTCAGTAATTTAGCTTCGTGCTCTAATTTCCTCAGGTTACATAAATAAAGTGACGCGTTTAACGCATTAGTCCAAATTCCCCACTTATCCTCTTGCCGTCCCTTTCGCTTTTGAGGTTTCGCTGAATCCGAGCGCAGAGTCGATTAAGGGATCTTCATTAACTGGTAATTTGTGACGTAATTTGTGTTAGGTGTATATTTACTGCGAAGTACCTACATTATTACAGCTGATTATATTATACAACACGAAGCAACAATAGCACAATTATCGCATAGAGTCGCTCCATAGTGCGTGCAGATGTGGTATCTGATGGCAGTGGGAAAATCGTTCCGTTTCTAGAAACAGTAACGTACATTCGGAAGCTGTGTAACTTGTATTCAACGCGATGCAAATAATATTATTGTAGCTCTAGCACGTGAACATATTATTACGACACGGTCATGTTGTCGTTCTTGAGACTCGTAAACGATTGCGTCGCAGGCGCAGGATGTTAATTTAGAACAAGTATGTAAGTTTCTTGGTATGTTGTAGATAAACTTATCTCTTGCTTTACTTAGAAGTCTGCTTAGTCCTTAGTTACGCAAGTAAACAGGATTTCTTTATCGGAATGTTGAACTTCACTGGCTGGCAAGAAATCAATTAATCCAAACTAGAAAACCAATAAAGACCATCCACTCGACCATCCACCATCCACACCACCCACAAACTACCATCCATCCACTTACAAATATCATGGATGCGAAAGTAGATCTGTCTGTCAGAAATTAAACAAAGACAGCAGTAGCTTAGGACATGGAGAATTTATAGAACAGTAGCTGAAACGTCATGTTACAAAGGCAAACATGACGTTTCAGCTACTATTGGAGCTAATTCGACAGTTGGTTA
Organism: Mamestra configurata; assembly: GCA_002192655.3. Classification (NCBI taxonomy): domain Eukaryota; kingdom Metazoa; phylum Arthropoda; class Insecta; order Lepidoptera; family Noctuidae; genus Mamestra; species Mamestra configurata. The sequence goes on from NDFZ01005472.1 coordinate 295,322, forward strand.
AAGGTAGATACGTTATTGACCGGTCGTTAGTCATGCAGAAATCTCAAGTTGGCACACAGTAAATCTTATACCTAGATCTCTAGACACCTAAAATAAAAGGTACAATATCGGATCGAGGTCAACTCTTACGAAATGTAAGTTAAAAAAGGACTTACAAATCTTTCAATTTGTACATAATGCTATTGATGATATGAAAAAGGAAACCAAAATCCTTTTGTTATGGGATATGGATGAAAGATAGCCGAGCGGGGAAATCCACATGGGTGGGCGGCTCAGAGCGATCAAACATGGAACTAATGACAATAATAATCTATTCTAAGTCGGCCATTAAGGTATAGAAACTATAGAAAGTCATCATATCGCATCGAGCACGTCACAAAGCATTTCAGGGCAAGGCGGTGCTAATAAAAAATGCAAAGCATAATCTCACCTTGGGTTCGTCTGAATGGTGAATTGAGTAACTCGACGCTTGTTAAACGACCAGTGACAAATTCGACGTGAATTTTACAATATTTTTTCAGTTTAAAAATAAGTGTTTTGTTTTCTGAGAATTTGATCTTTTTCCAGGATGTTTTGTGTTGTGTTGGAAAGACCATACATCCATACAATATAAAACTTTGACTCGATCAAATTACGCTTGTGAATGTTCTTCATCATCTTTACAAATAAATTAGATTTGTGAAATATTAAGAGGAACTAAATTAGCTATCCTTACGAAGGCGAAACTCGTCTCAATGTCGGAACGCGTCAAGGCGGCTAATGACTAGTGAGATATGAAATACTCTCTCTACTATACAATTATGTTTATCAGCAAGCAGGAACGCGATCATTATAAGTTCCCACATTTATTCGTAACAACAATAGCTTAATTCAAGCAAATTAGCGAACTTGACAAAAGAGTAGGTAGAACTTTTTCAAGGTGAAAAAATAATGAAATGTTCGTAACTATGAATGGATTGTGTTGCCTTGTTACGTAATGAAAAAGAAAAGTAAATGCATACTGAATTGCAACTAGAAAAACCTACTTGATGGTTTGGAAGTATGCGGTACAGAGAGTAAAGTCCCGCATACCTCCACCGAAAAGGGAAGGATCCTCCGAACCAGACGGTTGTTGTGTCTGGTGGGCAACTGCCCGATACTTGATATTCGGACTGTTGTATGTGTTCAAATCGCATGGAGAACTTTGCTTGCGCGGTGCAGGATTTCGATGTTAGTTCGTCGTAGATGGCGCTGCGGTTCTTTTTGTTGCCGTACAAATTTCGTTTCTTAGTTTTTCTTGTGGCGTCATTGATGCCGCTACAATGGAATATATATATGTATAGACAGGAATTTAAACTTAAACCACGCCTGATAAATGGCTATGCTTACGGCGCACTGTACTACAAATACTACAATAGACCCTAATGGGGACGAGCCTTATATCATCATCGGGCTCTATAGTTCACAAAGAGATACAACCTACAATGTTGACCACCTCGTAAAATATGTAAAACGTATGCATCGCAACGTAGCGAAACTCAATACATTATTGTGCGTGCCTCCAGCCGATATCAATGCACCTTGTGTTGATATCATTGGCATTCCATTCAAGTCGTTGGTAAGGGAGCTGGGTGATATACACATACCAAAACAAATTAACAATAATTTCACATCATACGCACTGACAATAGGCAAATTAGATAACAAATAATGACTACTTTTATGTACGTTGAGTAAGGCAAAGTATCCGTATAAATGGTAGTGTAGAAATAATTTCTCATTCTAATAAAATAATTATATTATTTATAATAAAATAAATTATAAATAAAAAAAAATATTCTTATTAAAAATAAAAGAAATAAAACAAATCGAATATTTTATACTATTAATAATTTGAAATGAATGTTCATATTCATCTAAGAGTCAAAGTAGCCTGAAATAAAGAAGTTATTATTATTAAAGAAGCTGCACATGAGGATTGAGGATGTCTAATTAGGTACCACGCGGAAATGTGAAAACAAAAGAAATAAAGAAAATATAAATGCGTGGAAGATATAGCGGTTTGACAGCGAAGCATGCGTCCACTAGACCAACAAATGGGGCCACGAAACGCAAAACATAAATACCAGGTAATTTTTTAGTCAGAAGTACCGTGAAGCCATCCTATTACATGCTACAGTTAGGTTATTGCTAACTATGTTCGCGTGTTCCGTACCTCGATTCGTCGATATCTTCGACACCTGCTGCCAACATTTCCTCGTTGCACAATCACTTTCGGTGTTTAAATGAATCAAACACCATCGATTCCGTGCCGGATGTGTTTCGAATAATCGTTTGTGCGACGGTTATTTGAATTAGCACAAGTTTGCGGGATGATTGTTTGCGGACACGAATTTGGGAATTGGGATGTTGTTGCGTGCCTTTTTTCAAATGACTCCTTCCGCTCTAGATGGAGTGGAAAGGAGTGTCAGACTCTTACTGACTAAAACCCACCCGTGGCCCTGGAACGTAAAGGGCATTCGTAGGTAACGAATGCCCTTTACGTTCCAGGGCCACGGTAACTCTTTCGAACAACAAAAATCTATTTCGAATAATAATATAACGTAAGAAGAGCATTGTTTTGTATTCTACTTGATAGAAGACAGGTGACAGCAAATGGTTGATGACTTGTAATCGGAGCCACGTTGCACACAGCTTACATTATGATGTGACCCACATCATAATAACTTGTTTTCCTCGATGCATTTCACCTTGGGTCTGCTTTTGATTTATCTCTGCAGTGTGTCCACAGCATATTAACTGAATTCTTGATGTAGAAAGAATCACACTCTAAATATGATAATGGATGCTTTCTCACGTCGCGTCGTTCAAGAGAGTTTAATTGTACAAATCACGTAAGCAGTAAAGTCGGTGCTTGCTATCGTGTTTGACAGAAATACATACATTAGCTCTGTTTAGCACTATTACTACGAATGTCCCGCGGCTTTATTCGCGTGATATGCAACACGATCCGTTGCCATGGGCCCAGAAATGGCACGATCGCCTTGCAATCTTGCAAATACCCACTTTTACTGACAGACCTATTAATTTATGGAAATAACCACTGTTGTCCTTCAACATTATCTGCTTACTCGTATTACAAAATATTTAAATCGTTTCAAAAACGATAATTTGATAGTTATTAATGATATTTATTAATTTTGGAGGTCCATTGCGAAGCACAGATTTACTGCCCGCTGTAGCAGATTAAAAAGTTAAGCAACGTTGCCATGCTTGGTCATTAAGTGACTCCTGCATTGATTACAGAACTAGTTTTAATCCCTTTGAAAGACCACTTTAATGCTAACGGGTTCAGCTGCCATAGAGATATCTGTGACTGTCATCTTGAGTTGACAGACCCTCAGTGGCTTGAAAATGCTACGAGCGTCGTCTTAGAATACCGGTGTGCCCCACAGCATGGAGTTCATGGGTCAAATAGCAGCTGCTATTAGTCAAATGTTATTTATGCCGCACTTGGTGAATTATATTATTAATTATATTTGGCAAGAATATAATTTTACAAACCTATTGCTCGACTAACTAGCCGAACGTGAAATTGTAAAGTAATACGCGTCTTCAATCCGAAATGCTTGTCTTGAATCAAATTGCATAACCTACATATTTCGACACGTAACATTCGCAAAACATTATTCAGATTCAAACTAAAAAAAAACCATTAACATCAATCTATTCGAAAAACTTTCCAACAGTTCGCGAAACAAGGCAAAACTTTACTACTAAGAAAACTTTAGAGAAGTAGTAAACGTTAAGACAACAAGTCATTCACTAAGGAAAGTTCCGAAACATTTGAAAACATAAATCAATCAGATACATTTATAGAGGAGGACGCGCATCGCGGTGACCGTAGCGTCGTAAAGGCTATTAATACAGAACAAGTGCACGCGGTAATAAAGCAACGGTATCTGGATGTGTACAGTATGTATCTACATGTGTACAGTAGGTACCTACTGCTCGTACGTGTGTAGACAAGCAACACTGATCGGATTCGCGTAATTGATTTGCATTTGTCCGATATACTCGTAGCATGTGGCCATTGATCTCAGTTACATCAAGCTGTTACTTTGTTGTTGATCTTGCATTGAAAGACGTTGTTTCCCCTTTACCAGTAGTTACTGGTTACCGTACAATAATTTGTGTCTTTATAAGGATAGATTTTGTAATATCAGTTTTTTTTCTTGCAATCAAGGACTTGGTGTCCACTTTAGCCAATATTTTCTTTATAAGGAAATATTTGGCCATAGGAGTCAGTATTTTTACGAACCTGAATTTCAGAAACCGTTTCAATAATATGTACTTAGTTAATTTGGGCTTGAGTATTGCACATTTTTACAAAACAAACTTGAAGAGGTTGTCCTGCGAATATATTTGTTTGTCGGTTAGATAAGCGACGTACCTATTTACATTAATTTATCGGTACTCGAACTTGTTTAAAATGAACTTTGTTTCTATTTGTATTGTACAAATATAACATCGTTTAAAAATTTTGAAGGATTTAACTAAAGGACCCATATGATTGGCAAAAAGTTTAAATGTAAAGGTATTTATAGTGTAATTGAAACAATAAAATGTGTGTAATACATTGAGTGGCTTAATAATTAAACACCTTTTTACAAGAAAACATTGTTTTAATTACTTAGCCACTCAATAAATCTTGTTTCTAGACAACAAAACAGTACCCACCTTGAACCATTTCTTAATGAAACCAAATTTCGTCTCACACGGCTATCATATTGGTATCTTACAAAGCATACATCTGTTGCTTACTGAATATGGGACGCAACACACAACAAATAACTACATTATCAGTTTGCCAAGATTTCGCAACAAACTGAATGTTATGTATCCTCAACACGTGGAAAAGAAAGTTAGTCGCATAATTCGTATAGCATTAGCATCGTTCGTATTCCATTCTATTCGATTTATTCGAGTGCCCGCATCACTTTTGTTTTACATAACGTAACACGTAATTAAGTCTTTATTTGCTGAATTATAAGTAATGTAAAGAGAAAACTGGTAGATTATGTACTTGTAAATGTATTTCTACATCCAAAATACATTCAATTATTATAAATGCGTATCGTCGTGACTCGTGGTGTAATGAAAGCCGGTTCCTTATTACTTTACAAACACCCAAATGTAATGTTACTCTTTTGAATCACACATCAATGAATACTGATTTAAGAGAGAACTCAAAACAAAGGCGGAGCTACTGCTGTATCAGCCGTATCCATTATATGGGGCCACCGAGCTACAGCGGCCCCGACGTGTGTAGCAAAAAAGTCCGAAAAAACCCGACAAATAATACAGGCTAGGGTAAGCTACGCCACTGATTCAGAAGGCCTTTTATTTCCGTACCAACTTACGTGGAAAAATATTTAATTACTTTCTGCTGCCATATTTCCTCTTTACCTACTTCCTTCCTCTAATTAGTGAAAAAACATTTTCATAACGAGGCCGTGGCTTGAAGTGAAGTAGGTAGGTGCATACTCGGATTGAAGGTTTTAGTACACTTCATTAAAATAATACGTACAGTACATACCCAATTATTTGAGAAACTTAATGAAGATATTACCTGCAACAAAGATTATGTCAATTAAAAATACAGTAGGTAAATACAAAATTGCTTGTAATTAAATACCCTACTGTAACTAACAACATTATTATACTACTTTATAAGTACTATTACATGTTTAATTTGAAACGGAAACGATTAGTGACGAGTGGGATTTTATTCTGTAACAACATATTCTGTTTTTAAGTTTATCTGTCGATGGAGGATTTCCTTTGAAGGACGATAAGTCGGAGTCCTCTTTTACATTAGTATTTTTATTTATCATGTGAAATTGCATTAAATCAAATCCTAGAGTGTACCTACTTATATGTATGTCCAGCGACTTTGATAATCATCATCATCAAAATTTCAGCAGAAAGAAGTCCACTGTTGCACATAGGCCGCCTCCAAGAACCGACACATCAGCTGTGCTTCTGACATCCAGTAGACTCCCACAGCGTTCATCAGGACACGAATTTAAATCGAGTAACAAAATCAATATATTTCCACCTAATAAAATCAATTGATTATTGTTAGGGTTAAAAGGAAATCCGTAAGAAAGGCCGTATTTAGGATTTAAATACAATAATTTATTATCCTTTATATATGCTATGCTATGCTATGGAAGGTCGTGTGACGCGTCCACTAAGACGCTAAGAGAGTGTACGAACTAAAGAAAAATATCAGGAATCTTTGAATCTTTTCTCACACATAATATTTACAAGTTAGAAAGAGTCAGAAATATTAGCGCGTTGGTTCAGATTTGTTTTTGTTAATATTCCAACAATGGTAGCGCAAACTTGGACAAATCGTTTCATTAAATAGTAACGAAACTTCTAGGTTTATTCATAATCCGTTGCAAATGAGCATGTTCTAAAGGACATTACCCACTCCCACACAAATGTCAAGTAAAGGAGTTGTTCCACTTTCCGTGTGCCAACTTGTCGAGTGCACATAAAAGGTAGAGGACATTTTCACATTTGCATTTAGGTGACCAACATGAAAGGAGTGTAGGTGTCAAACAAAATGCGGCTAGCTTTAGAATTTTAAGTAAGTAAGTACGGACTTGTATAGTATTATCTATGTTAGTCATAAAGTAAACCACATTTTTATCGCGTTATACAAACATTGTTGGTAGATTAGTATGTTTGTTAGAGTAAGAAACGTGCCGACGATTGAACGGAGATTTTAATCTTTTTCTACCAATATTTTTAATGTAAGTATCTACTTCAAAATACGTGAGGATTCGATTGTGTTTTTATTGATATTCTTGTTTTTAATACACGTAACAGTGGATAAAATCAATAAGTACCTACTGTTATAAAAAAGCAAACAAATACCCTAACCTAAGTATTACCCTAAGTGTTTAGTTATTGTCGCACCGTTTTGCTACCACAAAAATAAGAAAACCGTTCTAATTTTAATTTTTTATGCATGATATAAATATTAAATGCGCTGAGATTCAAGATAACACAGAAAAATAAGAATTCTTAGTTCAACAATGACATCACTGCGCTTTTCTTGAGAATCGCTTATAGCAGCACTGACATTCGCGCGAATAGAATGTAAAACAACATTGTTATCCTTCACAGCTGTTTATAATAACAATAGAGTATTTGTTTAAATATTTTTCTATTTTTCACCTAATCTTCTTTGTCTGTTTCATATAAAAATAGCTTATTATCATCATTTCATCAGGAAGGGGTGGGTTCATTGCTAGACATGGCCTCTCCCAAGCGTTGCCACACGGTGTTGTGGTTCTCGCGGCCCTCACCATGCCAATTCTTCAAATTTTTATGCAAAAATGTATGGAAATTCAAGCTTTTTTTGACAGACTGCGACTGAGATGCGAATGGGAAGGTTGCTTAAAAATTAGCGGAATGGGCACTCAGGTCAAAATATCTGAGGCATAGATTTAGATATTGATGGTGGAGACTAAAAGTTAAAGTTAAAAAGACATGAAAAGTTAATAAAAGAAAACATCGTGAGGAAACCGGCAGCCTTGGCGCCAAAAAATTGAGCATAGTGACATCCACCAATGGGCCCGTGAGGTGGATTACGGCCCTCTCCCGCTCACGAGGAAGCCTGTGTCCACCAGTAATGGTATATAACATTCTAGACTGATTGTGCATGTTTACCTATGTAAGGTAAAGGAAAGTGTTGTTCGCTGTGTCACTGTGCCAAGCCCAAGCAGCACAGCCATGATTAATAAACAAGTAATTAATTATAAATAACCTCCAGCGAATACTAAATCCGTGTTAGCTGAACGGTTACGTACGTAGTTACATCGTAACATCCTCGACAGAGCAATATAATCGCCAAACCGGTATTGACCTCAATCGGGAAATTTAGAGCATGACGAAAATACGCACATCTGATCACTTCATTAAAGCAGTTATTGGAATAATTTATATGAATTTTAATGCATTTCCCTCTTCGTATCGCGTAAGGCTGGTAACAAAATATTAGTCAGATTCACCGTTATTTGGGGATAATATATCCTTGTTTACTGCATTTTAGTTTGGATGACTGCAATGCAGCAATGGGTTTTTGTCGAGCGTAGACGCAATGAAGACCCCGCCTAAAAGTTCGTAGGTGCTGCGTAGACGTTCGTAGACACTGCGTAGAAGCCGCGTAGCAGACCGCCTACGCCGTAGACTTAATTCCCTACAGGTAACATAATAATAATAATATTCCCGATTACACGTTCTATCCTCATCGTCATGTAAATTGTGCGAAACTGTTTTATATTCAGGAATTTTATAATTTCCGTGGAACTTGTTTTATAAAACTTCAATCGTATTGATTAGTCATACTCCCGATCACTACAAAAAGACAAAAGTACTGTCGGTGACGAACTGTCAACTGACAGCCCAGTTAGCGCCTTCCTGAATTTTAAATACGAATGAAATCATCAAATTAAAACAAGATTTTTTACTTAAAGCCCTCTTACTACGCTCATAATAGGTATCTACTAAAATATGATATGATGTAACACATTGCACAAACTATATTCGTCATTGAAAAGACACCTAGACAAACATAGCGGTAGGTTATTTATCAAAATTCAGCATAAATGTGTCATATGCATCACAGGGGTCGTAGCCCCCGTTGCAAATAAATATTTATTGTAACCTCAAGTAACTGCTTACATATAGGTATCACATTTTCTAGGTCATTGCACTGTATGATTTGATGTATTTCGAGAATTTTTGAGTCTATCTTACGAATTCATGCTGATCTGTGACAACCTAAGTCCAACTGTGGACTGTAAGTTTGTAATTATTATCTAACGACTATTCTCTCCACAATGTCAATACAAATATTAGTTCTCTAATGTTAAATTGAAGTGGCAGTGGGCAGGGCACATTGCTCGCAGAACAGATGGACGAAAAGGGCGAAAAGTTTTGGAGTGGCGACCGCGTACCGGAAGACGCAGCGTTGGAAGGCCTCCCACAAGGTGGACCGATGACCTGGTGAGGGTCGCGGGTAACCGATGGATGCGAGACGCACAGGACCGGTTGTTGTAGCGACACTTGGGGGAGGCTTATGTCCAGCAGTGGACGTCTATCGGCTGATATGATGATGATGAATCACACGATTTTAATACACCTTACTAGTGACACTCATTACAAAGATGAGCCCTTCACGAAATTAAAACGAGAGTAGACTTACCTAAGTGCTTTTTACAAAAACCTCAAAATCATAATCCTCCTTTGCTTGGTCGTAGTCTGGTAAAAATATAATTTTCAAACTTAAAAATAGCATAAAAAAATTCGTCCTCAACGCTGTCAGCTGGTAATCTGCTGGTAATCTGGCGGCATTGCCACATTGAATGGCAATACTTAGCCTCTGGCCAAAGTAAAAGTATTCTTACCTTTTTTCTTGAAAGAAGGTGTACTTAGTTTACAATTTATTTATAATTTAATGCCATGTAGGTAATGTGTATTGGCAACAAACGGCCATGAACCGCCGACCGAAATAATTATAACGAAATATTAACCAGTTTGATTGGGAAAGTCTTAAATATGTAACACAGGCCTGACAAGTAAACAAGTTATACCTTATTAAGTAACAGAAATTGTTTTCAGCGATTTTTCAACCGCAAATATACATTGCCTAGTTTTTTTCAGTTAGCGTATACTTATCTCAACTTCACATTAATAAAATTCTATTACTTTCTACAGAATATCAAATTCGCGTCGTTTTATACGAGGACGATGACACTTGACAAACTAGTTAATTAATTTTGTCTATAGAAAGCGAAAAAATAATGATAACAACAAATACACACACATTTCGCACAAACAATTCCTTGGAAAGTCGTCTAATTTGAATTTAATCAACACGTAGTAACAAACTGGGGTGCAGATAATGTAAGTGATGTACTTGGAATCGTAACTACTTTTGAACGTCAATGCGTTTCACATTACCTCACGAAAGTAAATAAACACAAGACGTACCTTAGAGAGGTCACCGACACAAAGAACAAAACATTCGCAGTGTGAGTAATATTTTGATACATAACGATATTGGAATTTGCAAATGTCTGCAGTAAGTAGGCCAGCTCCACATAATGCTGGTAACATTAATTGCGTATGCTTTTAAGGTCAATAGTGTGATAATGTTGCTAGAATGGAAAAAGGAAATCGCGGTGAAGGTATCGACGAACGTTTACTTTTAAATTGGTTTGTAGATAATGCTTTGGGGTTAGTCACTGACTTCTGCAAAAATAATGATGAGCAATAGACAAGATATTTAGGCCCCGAAACAAGTACAAATAACAGATCTAATAATGAAAATCCTAGAATTCGTGAACAGTTAATGAATATGTAGATAAAACATCAATTTAAATTCTGAAGACGTGTAAATATTTCGTTGGAATGTTTCACATTTTCCTTAACTTTTCTCGAAAGTAATTCTAAATAACGAAATCGTTGAGAATTTTCTAGAATATTTAATTTTTACCATATAGACTTTGAGTCTAGCGAAGTACATACCTAATTTATTTGCATATACTGACCATCACCATAATAGACCCGCCACACAATGGTTTAAAGCGTTATCGTCATCGGTGCAAAATTACGGACACAGCAATTTGAACACAAACTATTATCTTTCATTTTGTACTCGTCCAGTGACTGACCACGACCTTGTCATTAGCATTGTTGATGTACCTACATAAGTACCTAAGTATTCCATCGAAATATTAATCCTGTTTGTTTGAATGTTGAACGTTTGAATGTTACTTAATTGGAAAACTGTTTAAAAGAACATAAATTAAATCTGTGAAAAAATAGGAAATAGTTTTTAAAAGAGAGGTTTGGTGGTCTGTACGTAATAAAATTGCAATGGAAATACTTCACCATCATAAAGCAATTTCTATTAAAGTTTAATTGAATAGATATGCTCACATGACGCTTGATAAGAACGAATATAAAGTTAGTTGAACTCGTTTCTAAACACGGAATTGGTATAACTAAACTAAGAATTTCGATACAGGCTAAAGTTGATCATTCATTTCATAAGTGAAACTGAAAAATATTATTACAAGAGACCAGTAAACAAATAAAATCCACGTTATTGGAAAAAGAGCAAAGATTTACTGTTAGAAAAATACCTAGGTACCTCAAAATCCATTGTTATTTGTATTGAGGTTTGGAAGAATCAAAACAAATGAATATTCATTCCTGTCTAGACTCTCTCTAACTTACGTAATGAAGAATTGGACAGAGACGAAAAACTGAATAATTATGTCAACAAAAAGAGCCATTTCAAAGGATTTGGTCAGCGTGATGATGGCACACATTATATTATTACTATTATTATGTTGCAGTAAGGATCCCACATCATTTTTAAAAGCACGTTTACAATATCTCATTATGTTAGAATCATGATTTAGGTTCCCTATATAACAATTTTTAACCCTTCCATATAACTTTAGAATACCTAACCATCTATATTAGAGCACGTTCTTTTAAGAATGCAAATATTTTTTCACCAATGAATCAATGAAACACAATTCTTACTTTACACAAAACGTTATCGCCGTATTCACGTAACTCCTTGCAAAGACCTCGTAACGAGAACAACGATACTTCTAGCATTTTCTATTTCAACGAATCCAATTTCTAATAAAGTTAGATTAACAAATTGTATTGAAATCAATCAACGCAACATATCGAAGTACACTGCAATGCAGTACTACATATATTGTTAATAATTTTCTAAAGTACTTAACCAATCTATGATATTGAATTAAATGAGGATTCCTCTTCAAGAAGCATTTCTTTTTGTACTAATAGCTATCCTGCAAGCTGATATAAAGTAAAGTCCACTGCATGTCAATTTTCCTATGACTTTTCACTGCATGCATCAGTCTATCAGTAACGACATCTATATTTAGCACGTAGACATATGTAGATACCGAATTAATTCATGCTACTAAATAAGTAATCAATTATAAGCCACCTTTAAAAGATATGAAAGCAATAAATAAACATACGAATATGAAACAAAACAGATTATTACTTTCACCAAAAGCTAGATTCGGCTGGGTCAAAATATACGGTCATGATACTTTCAACATGATTAGAGTAGCTCAAATGTTCTAACAACTGAAACTAGCGCGATCTAACTCTAACAAATTGTGAAGTACGTATTAGTAATTATACGCTATCATGATAATTATGTAGGTACTAGGTAATGTTACATGACGCGTGTTTTTTATCAAACACAATAAATGGTTAGATATTCTTGTTTTCGCATAAATCTCCCGCCCCATACGTAAAAAGACAAACAGCATAATACATGAACCAGCTTTAACAAAATATCACTGTTTTCACTTTCAGCAAAGACAACATCAGACCTAATGTAAAACAATATTGTGACAGAGAAAATACCCATAAGGAATACCCGCAAGTAAACAAAACCCGACACCTGACATGATTCTGTAATCTGGCGTAACAGCCAACTAGTAATAGTTTAAGGTGTTAAGAAAATGGAAAGTTCTATTGCAATGGCAGCAAGCGGGCGACGGCCTGGCATGGCAGCACTTGGCACAAGCGGCACCATTGTTCACATACGAGCGAGCATGTAACGTGGCGTATCATTGTGACTGATACCCACCTATGAAACTGTGTAAAAACCACAACAATGCCGCTATTTGCCAATATAAGATGACGTTTATACACCTTTGTGAGAACTAATGACAAAAATGTACTCTTACTTAATGTATGCACTGCATATACTATGATGTGGAAACAAGCCATATGGAAAGCTGGAGGAAATCAAAGAAAAATTTCCAACATAATTTACTTTCACAAGTCGTTTAAATCGCGAGGAAAATGGATTGCTTGAAATTGGTGATAGAATCTAACTGACCTATGAATATTTTCAATTAGAATTTATCACCACTTTCGATTGGTGTCGAGAGTTCGAGACTTCGAATGTCTATGAGGAAATCTAAACATGTTTGTTGAGTTTGAGATTTACAAGAAGTAGGAGACAGCCGACACATACATACATCCAAACCGTATTGCACACAAACTATCTTCGGAAAGTGGACACACGCAGTGTCAATACATAACCACTCGTTAACATAGTTCCAGAGGTATAAATCAAATCAACAATAATACCTTTTCTATCTACAATGAAAGTGTAAGTTAATGAGAACCGAGCACAGAAGACTCCTTTGTTGTGATATGATAATTAGGTTACACATTCAAAGAAAACAATACGTTGTGAGCATGATGAACGTGTTACTATACTACACACTACTCGTATAACAAAGAACTACTGGATTGATATCCGAGAACAGTATGAAATTCAGTAAACATTGGATTGAAAACAACACCTCAAAAGTACAAATAAATAAATTTGTTGTTATACAGTCACTAATGTTCGAGGAATGAAATCCAATCCTTAAGTAGGTTTTATTGAACCTTGACCACAAATCTAGCACTTAATGATTCAATCAAAATATTTGTAACAATGTCCAATTTTACTAATTGCCCACATGTGTGACCAACTAATATTAATTTCTTCTATGTCAATTGTTTTGAGGTCACACAATCACCGCATGAAATCCATCTAAAAATTTACTTTATTAGGCAACTGGAGAGGATTCTGACAAAATTAATTCGATATACATAATTGCTGAAGAGATAGGCGTTACTGAATGACATAAGTAGTGTGTAATAGATAATGTAACTATAGATGAAGAAATAGAGACATGGCTGATATCGACGAAGATTGCTACCGAAATAAATTACAAATTAACACTTGTTAACGTTACCTAACATCTTGTATTGCATGCTAAATTCATTCGAGAAAATAAAAAGAATACTGAAGTGGATAATTTTGAAAAGAGTAACGTACTTATAGAGGTCAAATCTCTTACAGAAGTAACTGTAGTTTATGGACTTTTTGTTATTCTGCAACTGGGAGTGGTCAACCTATTTTATACGCAATAGCTGTCACGGAAATTAGCTTGCATTTAGAGTAATCTAGTTCATCGGTTGGTGTCTTTCTTTGGCTATGGCACAAAAGGTTATTTCATTTCCAACGATTTACAAAATCTTCATTTAATGCTTGGCTATATTTAGTAATTCCCCATTTTATCCTATTTCAAAGACTTTCTTTAGTTTTATGACTATGCCTGTTTCTGTTCCAATTCTAGCAGAAGCCCTTATTGCACCATAAATTCATAACCTAAAATTTTGGTCCTTAAGTTTGTATTCCTAACACCAGTCTTTGCATTTTGTAGGTCTTTGTCTTCCATCCATCTTTACCAGCATCAAATTTCATTCACTCACGTAATATTAACGGCCTGTCTCGTGTGCGTCTGCGCCGTCGAAAATATTCCAAATTCGAAATTATGTGAATAGTTTCCGTTGAACAATTGTTAATTAAATATTTGATTGATGGGAACGTTTTTGTCTGAAACATTCAAAAGTTCAACGTGCGAACAGCGGCCGGACATTCACTGGTTTTTGTTGCCTGTCATTGTAGTTTTTGCTTAGACTGTGATGGTATATCTACCTGTTATTATTATGATGTTACATAGACTGGAGATAATATTTTATCGAGTGAACGTAATAACAGGTTTCTGTGATGTGCCTCCACTGCTAAAACATCCTCTAAAATCTTAATCTTGTCTTACATTACGCTCATTTATTTTTAAACAACCATCACCACCATCTCATGAGAAATTGGGAAATTGGAAAAAAGGTTACATCTGTTTCTTAAAACAATTCGTCGTTCTTTTGCGCTACGTTGGCCATCATATCTATGTATCATCCATATTAATTACAATACATATCTCAGCAGCTTCAATTCGTGTTTTATTTGATGGCAAAATAGAAATATTGGCTCCATCAGTTATCTATTCTGCAAGTATTCGATAACAAGATTAATTTTGTCGCTCGTGAATATTTGTCGTTATTTATGCACCCTTCACTTTGCAATGCAGTATTGCAATGAAATGGTCATTGCCATATTTAGTTGTAACTTAATTGTTTCATATACCAACCGAAACGATACTGTAAGGACTTATTTGAGTTTAATTTACTCAACTACAAATGTAATACTTTTATAGAATCGATTTTTTAACATTATATACTCAATCTAGAACATGCATTTAAATATTATGAAATAGGTACTTACGTACTAATTAATTACTCAAACCATTAATTCAAAAGAGGTCATTTAGTATCGGAATCGGGGGCGGTAATAAATTAGAAATACAATAAACTTTTATGATGACTGATTGACGACAACAGATGAGTCACTGTTGACTCTTCCCCAAGATTTATTGAGTAAGGATGTGAGACACATAAGTAAGTGAAATGTTGAAATAAAAACGTGCGTTTGAACTGTTTCTACAAGAATGCAATTTCCGATGATAATGTCGATGACGACTACAATCGATTTGTTTGTAAGCAATGTGCTACGGCTATGTGTAATCAATCACGTCGGTCGATTCCATTCATGTGTTCGTAATGCGTAGTAATTAAGGCACCCGCAGTGAGTGACCATAGATGCCTTTGCTTAGCAAACATTCGTTGACAATCGAGTTGCTGATTGAGCAGAATTTTAGCAAGATAGTGCAAAATATTATGTAACAAACACGTTACCTTCAAGCCAATAACTAAATTCAAGTCGGAAGCGATGTTAAGATATACGACTCCACTTGTCTATAGCTTAGGTGAAATATTCCCATCTTTACCATCTAGCCATCTACACCCACTTCTTAGACCCAACTTAGATCTATGATTATTTTTGTAAGCATTTTTCATTCAAAATGAGCACGTATAGCGTAGGCTTCAGTCGGAGTTGCATGACAATCAACAGATAAAGGCTAGACCTTTATCTATCAATTAAGTATGACGACTGACCTCGAATTTACGACTACTTCCAACTGTCAGACAATACCTATTACTATGACAACAGTCGAAGATTGTTTTAATGTTGACTAGCATTATCTACAGGCTCTGTCGGTCTAATACAATTCGTCAGAGTTCCTAAATTGTTGGCGTTGTAGATTGTTCACCAACACAGGACATGGTTGTAACAACAATCTTTTAAACCTCTTCAAACGTGATGTGAGCCTGGTACTTCAATGTTTCACGAGTTCGTTACGGGTTTATGTCTTTTGCTCATGTAACATTATAATTAGTATCAGTATCTTCAAAAGTGAAACTCACGTAAGTAAAGACGATACGTGCTACTGCTGGATAGCAAAATGCTATCGCACTATCATTATCATGAAGTGCTTGTTCACTGATAGGTAGTCACTTGGTCTACTTTATAGAGGCTGGTCTACCTCTAATAATAAGGGTCAGAAACTTACAATAAAGGTTAAAAATTTACTTTTTTACAAAAAAGAAACCGACTTCCAAATAAAAAAACATTATAAAAGGTTTTTATTTTCCACTTTTTAGTTGTGATACCCCACAACTAAGTGACATTATACCCATAATGAGTCGTTGTACTAATTGTCGTTAAGGAGTTTCTTTATGTGCCTTTGCAGTCCAAGTCCAGACCAGCTCATGGTTATATATCTACTTTGCTTTGGTGCTAGTTTTTACTGATTTTAAGGTGAGGAGGTCACTGGTTTATCTTTCAACTTCACAGTATAGTGCAAATACAATATAGCTATAACTAAACCCAATGCAAAAAGAATCATCAATATCGGTTAATAAACAATAAAGTTATGCCCGAATAGTTAACCCCAAAAACATGTTAAGTCAGGTTGACTTGTTTGCATCTGCGTACCCCTTCACAGCGTACCGGCTTGATGTTATGTTATGAACTGGTGTAATCAATAAACAGACATGCTATTTCAGCAATCCCTTATCCCCAATTCATTGAAGAGTTCCGTTGCCTACCTCCGAAATCCTTCATCAGATCTTCACCAAATTGAAATAGAGGCTGTTTGGAAAAATACTCTTCCAAACAAAAAAAGAATCATCGAAATCGGTTGACAATTGGAGAAAATATCGCTGAACAAACATTTTTCCTGGGATCCCAGCATCAGATCCTGACTTATACCATCATCAGTTCAGCAAGATGAGATGTTGATTACCAGGCACAATTATCTGAATTTCGTTAGAAATAATATGAAAAACATTGTATGTGCCTTTAAAATTTCATTGCGCGTGCAAAGTTCCGATGGTAGCGAAAAAATCAACATCTCTTCCTTACACTTGCAACTTAGCACGGTCGCGTTGCGGTAAAAACTCTGATTCCGTGATATTTCGAGCGTTATAACTGTTATAAGCTAAAAGATATCAAAGCCAAACGCTGGCTTTGAAGCAGTTTACGTCGTACCGCCCCTAAGGTGGCCCTATCGGCCCAAACAGGTGCCCCGTAGCACATAAAACCCAAGTAAGTAGCCAATAAATAGTTTTTAAGGTTTGAAATGACAGACCCCAAGTAGCTTTGGATATTCTCGTCAAGGCGTAGAAGTACTTTTTCACTTTTTCACCTATTGTTTTCCCTTTCAAATAAGTTGATATGTTTTATGCGGTGCGAAGGTTAGACGGTTTCGATCGCCCCACTGAGATATTAAACGTAGGCATGTGCCAGCCAAGTTCTCGAGTCCAGCCCGAGTGCTTGCTGCTAATTCAGGCTAGTAAGCCTGAATTAGCAGCAAGCAGTCGTCCGCATAACCGGTTAATGAACAGCCGCATGGGAGCGGAAGCGCGAGAAAATCATCTAAACCGAAATTCCATATACATATATGGACCGATAACTAAACCCTGTGGACAGCCCATGGTTAGAGACTTGAAAGAGCACGCATTTAACTATGGGCTTTATTAACCGAAATAACAAAGGCCTATGTCCTGTCCAGGCGTGTACGTAGCAGTCCAAATAGTAATCTATTCGGCTCGCCCATTTCCGTCATGTAAAGATAAACACGCGAATTGTACTCTTGCCTGTGTATAGTGTACCCACATTGTTACATACCGTTCGGAGAATGCCGACACAATAGCGGAATGACGTGAATGATACGTGAAAATGTATGAAAAACTAGATAATTTGTTACAGTGGGCCTATTCTGTTTACAGATATACCTATTCTGGTTTCATAGAATTATATCGTTTCTGAAAATTAAGTACTTGCTTATTTATGAGCTTCATGTGTAGTTATTCTATAAGTACTTAGTAAACGGGAAATTGCATGTTATAAAGATCTTGTATAAAGAGAGAGTTATTTAACGCCAGGCTTTGGTTTGTTTTCGCAATCGTTTTTAATTGTAAATAAGACACAGTAAGTTTGCACAATATGTCAAGAATTCGATATAGGTTGGTAGGAACAAACACTATGCTTTGTCAATAATAAATTATAGTTGTGACTTGAGTTGGTGTCGATGGATTGAAATTAACCCGAACTAGCAACCTGCCCCGGCTTCGCATCTACTGTATTGGCTTATGTGACGCACTCCAGTAAAGCTCAACTTAGCAAAACACAAAAATTTAATGAATTAAACTCCGAAACCCTAATATTGAAGCACGTCATTCATTGGTGAAAATCATGATTCAAGTGTAGTTTTTGAGTTTATCGAGTTCAGACAGACTAACATACTTTGGGCTTGGTTTTATAATATGGATGTGTTGATGATTTTGAACTCAATCATGATAATATTGTCTGCCTTCTAGAGGACAATAGGTGGCACATTACTGCTATTCAATACAGGCAGGAGGCAGGCACATAATTACAGACATGCTGTGCTAACCTAAGTCCACATTCTACAAGATATCGCATATCGGTATTATTAGCGCAAAGCCAGTGTAATGTTCTCAAGGAAAACAGGTACCAAGAATATCGAAATCTGAGCCTTCGGAACAAAATAGCACTTTGTTGAACAGAATTTATAAAAGCAAAAATAAAACTTTGTAGATAATTTATTTTTCACTTATTTTTTCAGTTTGCTCCTGCGGCCTATCCCTCGGGAACCGTAAATCGTTTTTCCGAAATAATAAGTTTAGCATTGAAGGTATTTTCGTAATCGGGTGAGGTTAATTTTAAACGAACAAACATTATAATTTTAGTAGTATAGGTAGTGATTGTGTTTAACATTAAGCTTATTTCAGACTACGAATTAAACTTGATGATTATGATCAAACAACAGGGTAAAATTTTAATGCTTTGACTGAAACTGGAATTCCATAGAGTTAATAATTTCGTATGGAATTGTTTCTTTGGAATAGATGCCAAAATTCTGCGTGTAGGTACTACTTGTGCTATTACCTACCTAACAAAACTAACGTAGTAATAAATTATATTTCAAACACAACATCGTTTATGAATGAGATGTAGTGCGAATCCAATGAAAATATAATTTATATCACGCTGTGAGTCCATTCATGAAATTGAGGTTGTGTAAACAAAAATGAAAACACAGTTGTAGTTGAAGAAACATCGATATAGACACAAGTCTTCAAATAGATTAGATAATTTTTATGGAACTGAAACTAGATTAGTGGGAAATGGTCTCCAAAACGAGCAGTTGGACTCGGAAAAAAGGAAAAAGCCAACAGACAATTTTCTTATAGTCTTTTTTCATTCATTATTATTTATTGTTAGATTATTACTTTCGGGGATTCCATCAAGCCTTATGGACTCCGTAGAGTTTGTATCTGCTTTCCACTAAGAACCCGTAAACTCAGGAGTTGTAGTGGTTTGAATTGTGGAAGAATATTTTAAAATGTAGCTTCCTGTCGAACCGAACCAAATGTTGTTACGCAACTTGATTCAGTCCTGTAAAGCAGGGTAAATTTATTGCTTGTACCTCGATCAAGGAGTTCTGTAACTTATTCTGAACAATCTGGAACTTAAATACTTACACTTTACTGTCTGGTTTTATTTACCACTTTTTTATAGCAATGTGTCATCTATCAGTTAGCCGCCCAAGCTACACCCACACTAAAGTTTATGACAAGATATAATTAAGTACTTAAATACAAGTTTTATAATATAACTATGACCTTGATAATGAAGAATATGTTTTGCCTCCTACAAATACCAGATGCAGGATGATACCGAGCTATTAAGCTATCTTCTATTTCTTTCATGAACAGCCAAGATCCAGAATTACCAAAACAGACGTCTTGTAGATAATGCAATTCTAACAAGATCTTAACCTTTAGCTTTACGCTGCTTAGGTCTTGATATATCGAAAAACTTCCTGATCAAGAAACCCGCCAAATCAAACAGTGATTTACCGATACATCGACAAACCGAAGCGTGTAGACGCGTGTTTCGATTATGGCCGAGCAACCGAGAGCTATGGGAAACGTTCTCACATTCGCAGCAGCCTCGCATTTCACTTTCTTGCAATTAGGCCGAGCTACCTAATTACTTCGTCGACAGCTAACGATTACATGTCTCCACTTACTGGCAGCCGTGTCAACAGGCGAGTTACTTAGTTGAATTATGTGATATTGTGTGGTACGAGAAGATGTGTTACTGTGCTAATAAACAGAAGATTTTACCCTCCAGCCACCCTGGCAGCCTTCTTGTCTTATTTACTAAAACTTACACCGGAAGTATAACGATTAATCAGACCAA
Organism: Mamestra configurata; assembly: GCA_002192655.3. Taxonomy (NCBI): domain Eukaryota; kingdom Metazoa; phylum Arthropoda; class Insecta; order Lepidoptera; family Noctuidae; genus Mamestra; species Mamestra configurata. The sequence continues at coordinate 315,987 of NDFZ01005472.1, forward strand.
AAACTAATTTGGTTTCGTTCATAAACATGATCTACACCAACGGGAAAATTAAAAGTTTCCTAATCTCATCTTATAACAACATACAGACAGTGAAAACTGTCTCGTATTAGTAATAGTATTTAAAACTTAAAATAAAAGTGAATTTGTTTTACTCATGCTCCTGTCAGATCAAAGAATCTCCTTCAGAAATCTAGCAATGTCACAAGAAGTAGCCAAAACAGTTGCTTATTAAATCTTCGATTTGTTGATGCACATATAGCCAAACGCAATTATCGTACTTTCGTACCCCTGGCCGAATTGTACATAGAGCCTTGCTTCACAACATTCGTAGTATATGTTAATAGCAGTAAGTAACACAGCCCGTTGACCGAGAAGGACATTACTGTGTACGCCATTCTCTTGGCTAATTGCATAACTGTACCATCCTTACGGTGTGTTGGTATTGACGCGAACATCTGTGTGATACTTTACAATGCCGACGCCATGATGAGAATAATAGAACAGCTTAGTAGACAACAAACATGGTACAGTATAGGTTTATCAAAGTGACACACTTCATTTAGAATCTTGAGCTAAGTAGGTCATAAAAAGAATAAGTCGATGAAAAGCATTGAAGCAACATTCCGTGCGAAATTAACAAGTCTTTCAACTTACATTTTTCAGGCCGAAGAGTTGATTCGTAACAGATTTATGACAACTCCAAGGAAACATTTCGCGTAAATACTTGTGGTGTTGAATCTTTATTTATTGTTCGGTATTCGGGACTATTACGTGTGACCCAAAACTGCCTGAGTGAGTTTTCATCGTGTCAAAACGAGAGAAACAGACGAGCGTGTCAACTTTCTCCGCGCGTTCTATTTCAAGCCGGTGGCATCATTTTTTAATCATCCCGTTAACGGGGCACGAACATCTGGGAAAACACCATTGTCTAGATTTTATGTATGTAGTGACGTCATAGAATGTTTACATGTTTTAAATGATATGCGAACGCTAATGCACGCAGTTTATTGACTGCAAGATTGATGAGAGAATAATGTGCTGGTAGCGACTTTCACACAATCTCCGACCATCATCCACTTGGGTATTGGAAAGGATAAACAAACATAATGCACCTTGTGTGAGAGTATGAATCATGTTTGGTATCTGCAGTTTGTTTAAAATATGTATGAACTGCGATTTTATTCAGGTAAGTTTCCAATTGTTCACAGGATATCATTTCTTTGCAGTCATACTTAATCTATCCAGGTAATACTCTAGCACGAAAATTTAATAGCATGCCGCAACCGCTAAGTACCTATCATAAGTCATGCAAAATTAAATCAAATGAAATTTCTTTATGATTGAATAAAATATCACTATGAGAAAAAAAAAACTTTTTGATTTAGCATTTACTTAAATTATTAAAACCAGGCACTAAGATTAGGATCTAATTCAATGTCAAACAGTCACCTATCACTTCCTATTATTTCAGTATAATATGCTAAGACACATTTAAAATCGTGTCGCATTTGCCCCTGAAAACCGTTCAGTCGCCAGCAACAGATTTCATGCTTTATTAAACATCAAAGAGTTTCCTCTCGATTAGTTCTGTAATCGATTGTGTACGTACCTATTCTGAAGCCTATTTTTTTTTTTTATTTTTTTTTTTTTTTTTAGGTTTCAGGTTTTTTTTCATTCATTTTTAAACGAACTTATTCAGGTTGTTCCGACCAAGTTTGAAATTTAAAATGCAATTAATTCAATTGGGCAGCTGGTAAAGTATCTACGAACATGAGCGGGAAAATTATACAGAAATGCTCGCAAAAATCTTCCGGTAAAAATAACAACTTTTACCGGTTTACCGTATTGCTCTTTTTGTACACAGGACGTATACGATAAGGAAAACTATACTGAACACGTTATATGAGTTTACGCTGACAAACTGATCTACAACTAAAAGTTGTCCAAAAACAAGTTGGGATTTTCATCTAAAATATTTCATCCACCAGTAAAATGGTAGGGACATTTGAAAACTTCAAGCAAAATTTCCAATTCGTAAAGTAAACATAAAACAATGCTTGTGAACGTGTGCCGCCAACACGTACATACGAAGGTACACTAGTTGAAAAAGCCCACGGTTCAACGGTCAGATGAAGGTCTCTCTTCAGATGTTAATTAAGGCCATGTTACCACAAAATTGTCCCCTATAAAACAATCACTACAACCATAATGGTTTCAAACTGTTCTCCGTATTTCGCGCGGGCGAAAATAAACTGTGACGTTTATACTGCAGATGTAACTGAAACCTATTTAAAAATCGTATTTCAACAAATATTTTTGTGCGTACATAATACTACAATGTGCTCAATATTTTTTGTGGAAAATTCCTCGAAACCTATACGGAAATTCAGTATAAACATTCCTCAGTTTTGAGTTCCTTTACACGTCATTTTAACGACACTCTCCGGCGACGTGATTTGGCGATACCTTGTAATGGCTTTGTTAGTTCTAAACAGTCGCAAATCAGGTTGAAGTGCCAAGTCAACCGCACTTAATAGCCATTTGAGAGCGATCATAATCACGAATATGTTGCCAAAATTTCTAATCTGGCACTCACGTTGCCAAAACAACAATGCCATATGACTTACATATTGTGTTTTGAATGAGTTGATATACGTATTGTACTGTATTGTAATTGTAAGCTACTTTCTAGTATTTAAGCTAGGCCTTAATTATTACTAATAACAGGGTAACAATAGCGCTGGCTGCATCCTACTTAATTTTATTGTTGGTCTTTTTGCCGCTAAATTGTAATGAAAACATGTTCTTAGTTCATCTTACGACATGTCCTAAGATGTTTGGATGCTCGCCAAGTAATAATAATAAGAACGATAATATGTTATGTCTGTGAAGCTATGCTCCTACCTTATAGCTTTATTTAGCAACTCTATGAATGCTATATTTAAAATAAGATGCACCAACAGTGAAGTTACTTCAACATGGTCTTATTTTGGACTTCCTACGTCCTCTCTCCGTGCAAATACGTACAAAGTGTTTTGGTAAACTTCATGTGCAAACTTTACTTACAAAATGTACCTAGTATTTATTAATTCTGAATAAAAATTGTTCAATGACCTACAATTATTCCGTAATCTTATCACAAAATGACAACAAGCAAATTTTAATATTTTGATTAAATGTGCAAAGTGACCTTAATCGTCTAGCCAGCCCGTATCGCGAGTAAAACACTTAATAAAATAGGATAATATAAATATACGGTGCGAGACATTACTTTTTAAAATATCGCCAAAACTCTCCAGTAGATTAAATTAATAGTATATGAATACAACTTCAATCAATGAACTCAACGAAAGTGTTCGTATTAATTTATCTATTTAAAATAGAAACAAAAATAAAGATTAATAAATCAGTGGAACATCGATAATTTTTATAGGTACACTTTCACACTCGTCCGATGGTCGATGGTGGCATGGAAATCGCAAGTCCTTATCCTTTCACTACATTTGCATAACGAAACTAATGTGTTGCATCTAGCACTCGTGACTAGTTCGAGCGACTTTTTGTCACATAATGTGACCATCTAGAAATGCTAATCATCCTTGGTAAAATATTGAAAGTTACAGTACCCGTTAAGGCCACCAAGTTATTGTTAAGAGTCTGGAAAATGAAAACCAATCAATCATATAACTAAAAAGCAATGGAGCGGAAATATTCTAGCAAAGTTTTTAATTTATTTTTAGAAATACTCGTACTTTATTCATTCTTTAATCGTTGTCAAGAAAGTTTTAGATTGGCAAAACACTGAATTAGATACTAGACTTTATAAAACGAACGTTTTAGGAGAAATCTCTTCTGCTTCTACTATGTGTAACTACAATAATATATATCGCTATTTAAACAAAACTCGTTATTGCTAACATCTCTACCATCTTCCAAAAAGGACACTTGAAAGACTTCTACGCTAAAGGCCAAATGTATATTCATAAGACATTGAAATAAGTTAAGACCTGACAATGCATTATTAGCGTTCAGCAAAGATTACTTACAAAGATACCTTCAAAGATTGCACTGACCGATGTACGCGAGACACGTATTGCATAGAGTGCGCAAACGCATGTCCAGTTGGCATTCGTAGGCCTTCGGACCGGTTCAACCGCTGCTTTAGATAAAAAGTGATAGTCATCATGGGCCCGAGACCTTAACTTGATCGGTACAACTTTCTTCAATAACGTTCACATGACATGTGTTCTGTGTATTTCTCTTGGCTAGATCAACGGACAGATTATATTAAAACTATTTATAATTTCTACACTAACCAGCATCCACCTGCATACTCTTTCAAAAACGGCAGGCTTTTGGATGAAATTTAAATTCATTACTTCATTTATTTTCGTCGACTCGTCAACGTAGATAACGCAATGAACGTGGTGAATCTGTCAGAATACCTTTATCCCGTTGGAATATAAAGTAAGCAGTAAGTTCTGTGGATAATAAAGCGTTATAATTAATACAGAGCATAGTTCTGACTATGATAATTGAATATTTCCGTACTTGTCTTGACTCTGCAAACGGATATCAATTCATAACATGGCCTTAAAGTCTTTGTCTAGTTAATACTACAATATGCGGACGAATTCAGAAAAGAATTTCATTGAGAATTTTAAGTTAATTTATTTGTTTTCGAGACTGTTTCTTTCATCTTAACGTAACATTAGAATGTTTTATAACGATATACGCTCATCAAATTCATTAGGAAAAATTTTTTTTTTTTCAAATGTCGTTTTGGCTAACTAAGTTTACGACTACGGTAACTTTTTTTGAAATAAATGAATGCATAATATTCAAAATGCAACATTTTTATAAAAGGATAAAATTTCTTTTTTTACATAATATAGCGGAAGTTGGAAAGATTTTGAAATCGAATTTAAATTACAAATATTGATAATAACTTTAGTTTTATGCTGATTTTACAGCATTAGACTGTCTGAACTCATACGTAACTGAGTTAGTGACTGTTATGTCTGTACAAAATAGAGACTCGATTTAATTAACCCTCTTAGATATCACATAGATCCTCTAGTCTCAGTAGTTCGGTTGTTCTGTTGTTTTGACCGGACTACTGAGACTAATTTTATCTCATTAGTTTGGTTATGACGTCAAACCGAAATGTTGATACTATAAACATATCATACAACACACATAAATCATAGTTTGATAGTTATTAAAAAAAATAATCTGTTTTTACAAAGAAAGTATGCTCTCCGATTAGTATTCTTATGAAAGTGCCTATTAACACTTTCATAAGAATACTAACCGGAGAACACAATTTCTTTGTAAAAACAAATTATTTTTTCTTCATTTAAAACAAAAGAAGGTATATTTTCTTAATGAAAAACTAAAAAAATGTCTTCTATTAAAATATAAGTATAGGTCCTTTTTTGCGAACTTATGATGAGATATACAAAGCGATTTTATGATATATGTCTGCGGAAATTTGACTTGTTACGAGTTGTGACTTACAATTTTGTATAAAATTGAAGCCCGCCCAACATCTATATTCCTCCTTTTCGACAGAGACTTTACTCCAAATTTTTTGAATTGTCGCACTAAAATTGCGTTAAACATTAGGAAAGTACATAATACTAAACAGAAAACATCTTGCTATGATACTTTAACAATGAAAGTTGTGTTTTACATCATTAGCCAAACTACAGAACAAGTCTCAACAGTCCGGTTTGACGTCATAACCGAACGAATGAGACAAAATTAGTCTCAGTATTCCGGCCCCAAAAAAACAACCGAACTACTGAGACTAGAGGACAAAGATTGTTAAGATTGATACAAGAATAATAAGACGATAAAACTGCAACCAACATCAGCTAAATGTTAGTTCACAACGACTAATTCCCGGTTTCTGAGGTATTTTACCGGTCGTTTATCTGTCCGTTAACCACTAACCAACCAATGGCGTTACGACAAATAACGTTGACACACTGATAAACGGCCGATAAAGTATCTCAGAAACCGGGCATAAGATAAATCCATCCTTGTAGGGAAAAAGAAACATTATCGTACCAAACGCTGTTACGTAACATACAACTCAGTCATCTTATAATTTATTTCAAATTACTACTCAATCATGATTTACCATGTTCCACTACTAACTACTACTCATGTATGATCTAACGTGGCTCTATAGTTATAAACATTATACGCGTACAATGATGTCGTCTATTAGACTATCGATCAATGAAGTGGCACCAATCCAAACCACTAGTCCGTTATTTACAAACATTGAAATGGAGTACGAACATAGGCGCAGACGCAGAAAAGTCTCGATATAGTTGAACAAAAATAATTAAAGAATTTAGTAATAGAACTGTAAAACTGTATAAAATTGAAGCTGCACATTAAATTGAAACTTAAATCTTAGAAGCAAACGTTATAAATCACTTAATTATATCATTTTTAATTAACGCATTACTAAAGACACGCAGCTCTTAATGAGTGACTATCATGATTTTTCGGGTGATTATCACATCATAATACATGCCATAAAAATAAATGATGATGCTAACACACTACAGACACCCAGGTATGAACAGACAGACTTCAGACAGAGAACTCCACAATTTTTGGCACACGCTTCGGAGATCAAGAGAAAAAAATCGGGGCAATGTCAAAACATGAATGTCTATTAAATAAGAGTTTTAAAATGTATCGTATCGTATCGTTTTAAAGTGTGATTCCGATTTAATAGTCTATATAAATCTTGTCCTCTTTATCGCTACTAGCAAGTCCAGTCAATTTGTCTTCGCTCAATCATTATTTGCTTCATTATACCGCATGTAGAATTTCAGTCACTGATTGTTTTGTGCCAAATCGTTTGTCAACAAGTGATCATTACCCAACCGTCACTGATGATATGGATGCACGTGTTTTCGACTTATTTTACGTATCACGTCACGAATGTGTATACAATTATATGGAGTACCGCAAGATACCCGCATGGAACGCCACTTAATCGTCCACCTACCAACGCATATCGTTGCGACATCACTTTCTCTCGCAATTTGTCATTCTATCTATCATGATTTCATGAACGTTAATAGCTGATGTTTGTTTTTATGGTTCCGTAGGTAAGTAAGTCTTATAATTCACCAGTTTGTCACTAACGATGTAAAAGTAGTGCATACGGGTACCTACACTACGGATTAACTTTCTGATGCAATTATTTTAATTAGAAGTTATCCGACGCCGGCCAGGTGATTTATCTCTTAGCGTGCTTGTTTGGAAACGGATTTGAAGATATTTGTAGTTGATGGTACCGACAAAAAGATACTGAAGCAATCAGTTCAAGTCACATTGGTTGGTTTTTAAAATCAAGAAAATCTTTCCGATACGACAGTACTTTGGCAAAAATTGGTGTTACTCACGCCAGGTAAGGAAATGGCGAAAAAGTTACGGATGGTTGCCAACATGTCTGGAATGAAATGTTCATTACCCCTTTTTAGAACATCACTAGAAGAGATCCCATTCCCGTTTTATATCAGTCAACACGACACTGTATTTGGTATAATAATAGAAATGGATGATGATGAATCTAAGACAGTAGGTACTCGAAGAGCTAAAAGAAAAATCCTATATCGTGCTAATGAATTGAGACCATCCTCTTACATTAACTGTCTGATCCTCGCTTCCGTTACTTGCATTAGTGCAGTGCAGTGCGTGGGCGCTCATCCTCATTGCAGCTAAATATTGTCTGTCTCTACATCATTAGCGTATTAGAGGGACCAATGAATGTTATCTCATTCTGTGTCAGCTTTATTAACGACAGAATGCTTGCTTAGGGCAACTGCATTCCAATGCACGTTTGGTGAGAAAATGTAAGGATAACTACAAGAAATGAAGAAACTGTTGACGAAATCGGTTTACTTGTAGGATAATTTACATCTTCATCTTTAAGTTTTCCTATTATTTCACAATACAGCTCTAAACATCTATTTCAAATACTGTGAATACATAGTCGCAATTATGGTACAGTGTAGACATGACTATCATTAAAATTCCAAGAAGTATTGTTTAGTATTATTTAATATAATATTGAGACGCGTTAAATCCATGCTGAAATGTTTGCTATTACGACTGTATTAAAGATGGATGCTATTTATAACATTGATGAACATTTTGGTTTTAAAAACCGAATTGAATTATTTTAGTTTAAATCTTCTTTGAGCCAATCGCAATCATGTTCCATTACATTTGAAAGATGCTTTAAATGCAAAAAAACTAGTTTTCGCCTCTTAACTATTAGAATAATAATTCGTTCTTCACAAATTGATTTACCAAATATATTATTATACTCACACTGTCAGGAGCATATCTGCATATTTAGGTATTCAAATAGTAAGATTTTGTATTCTCAGGCAATGCCTAAGTGACAAATCCGTTATGATCGGTATTGTTCTGACAAGAATTTGAGGAAGAACAAGAATTTGAACAAAGACTGTGTGTCCTCTACAATATTTGATGTTAAATTGCAATTCACTACGCCCACTCATCACTTTGATAAACAAACACAATTCCAGAGAGATTCTTGAGAGGTTAAGGATCTATATATAAATTGATAAGTTAGTGAAATTAACGCACTATACTGAAGTTAATGAATTGAATGTTACTGAATTACTGAATTTAATGTTAATGAAAAAATACTTACTGAATTTAATGTTAATGAAATAAAGTCTAATTGTTTTCGAGGTAAAGAAAATCTTTCTTATGTTTTAGCGGAAATTGAATAGATAACAGCATAAGCTAATTCGAAATCACCGTAATTTAAAAATTCCATACAATTTAACAGATTACGGGAAATATGTTGAATTAACATCCTAACAAAATTGAAGGGAAAACCATATGACCAGACGGGCCATTAAAGAAGGCAAAAGTGGCAGCGATGGGTTTAATGCTAGAAATGACGCAAAACTGCCAAGAGGGGCGCAAAAATATCAGGAGTGCTGACTGCCAATATGGAAAAGCTAGGGTATTGTTGGTTTGAACATCCCAGCATTTGGGATTCAGAATATGCTAATAACTTGCCTTCTCTAGTGACAACATTGCCATCCAAGATAGTTTGCAAAGCAGGTTGTAGAGATAGACGAGGTCATACATCTTACCGCAGACATGATGATTGTTTTGTTTACATTCTTCGCATGTCTCCAAGTCTACTATGTAAATATGGGATAGGTTTCGTAACAAATATTTACGTCGTATTTTACACCATTCTGAAATATTTTATGAAAACAATTAATACCGAACGCCACGCTCTGTAACGAAACGACAAAAACATGAGAACGACTTTGAAATACCTTTGTGTGAACTATTTGGATACTAATTAAATTCGCGTAGTATGAAAATGTCGAACGGCAGCTTTCAATGTTAGCGGTAATTAGTTGTCAGGGTAATTGGGCAACCTACCACCGGAACCGATTTTGTCCTTCACATTTAAGGAAGTTCAGAATAAAGAAGTAGCACTACAAAAAGTATAATTATCCAGCCATAATCTTTAACCGCGAGAACTGACCACAAACCACGGGAAACCTCAGTTACTGAAATAAGCTGTTACACCACGAACTTCTACTAACAATCAGGTCAAAGCGTAGCTCACTTGACGTTATAATTTAAGAACAAAAATAATCACGCATGATACAAAAATAGTCAACATGATCGGTGGAATGTCATCGACAAAGTAAAGGAACTTCATCCGGTAGTTCAACAATCCGGCTTCAAAGAGTATTCTCCGGCTCAATGACAAAAGCAAACAATGCCTGCCGATTTGAGCGCAGAGGCAATTGTACCTCATTATTATATCAATGGAGAAATCAGCGGTGTGGGCGACACGAGCAGTGGCGAAACACCAACAACGGCAGAACTGCAGTGACTCAGTAAACAGCACATTCAAATGCATGGCGTTAAACGTGTGCCTTCCAAACACGGAGCCTAAATCGTAAATCTATACTTCCAAGCATTTTTTTTTTAATAATACCATAAAGCCGATGGTAGCATTCAGTAAACATTTTAACAGAAATATCGTGGAGGCGACTACTTGAGAACCCGTTCTAGTTAAAAATCAATATTTGCACTTCCTGGAATCTATGGATGGCTTTTTTGTCTCTCTCAAGCCCGTTGATACGTTATTGTGCACTACAAATGTTATCAAACATTCATTTGTTATATTAGACTTTTGTATTTGTATCAGTTTTGTTTTTATTATCTACTTATAAATCACAATCTATGTGTAGATTGATCTAGTGATTAATGAAATGAATAAAAAAACTTGATATTCCTATGAATGCATGCAGCATACCTGACAAAACAGCATTTCTATCTTATGTTGTAATTCATTGTTATAACTGCTTTATCTTGTTCTTGATTTCGTCAATATCTTTTAATACTCAATACCTATTTCGTTATCAAATAATTATCACCTTCCTCGAACGACTAGTTATTAACAATACAACAGCATTTTACCTGTTTCTGTGTTTTATCGGGCAATATTATGGAGAGCTCGAATGATCTGTTCTTCTTGTCGCGGTTGCCAGATCTCATGAGCTTCGACGAGGAGCGTGTGATGCTCTGCGCCTTCTCCGGCAGCTTGAGCGCCACGATAGACATGCTGCGTGACAGGCGCCGGCCCAGCTTCCGCGTGCGCAGCGACATGGACCCGCTCAGGCCGCGCTTGCTGCGCCCCTCGATCGCGCCCGTCGTAGTTTCCTCCACACCACCACCCTCCTCACTAGCACCAGCCATTGCACTTATTCAATAACAACACTAATACATTAAAATCAACGTCAACATTCACATCTCCAGCACATTCGGTCACTAAACAATCACAGACACTTGTTCCAAAGTCTTCTGTCACTTAGTCTCCATCTGCGTCCACTAACACAAAAATCCAGAGTGCACTTTAGCTTAAGATCCACATCGTGACTGCCCACCAATATCGGAAATCAGGCAACAGTTCTACTGTAATACGGATCATATGGTCACGGAGCCGGTTTGGGGACTACCGCTCCGACGAATCTTATAATTTGGGACGACGTAAAACGTAATTCGATAATGGTTCGTAGTAAGTGTGAATGGGTTCAATAGTGCAGTTAGAGTGATTGTTGCGTTCAAATAGAGCGCGTTATCGGCGAGCGTGTTGCATTGAGCGGTGTGCGCGGAGGCGCAACGTGTGCGCGGGTGTTCGCGGTCGGGGCGACTAACTGAAGGCGAGCCAAGCGAGCAAGCGGCGCGGCCAGGAGACAGGCGAGGCGCCCCGCCGCCGCCTGACAGCGTCACAACAGCTTTAATCAAATTACTTTCCGATTAGCATTGTAGCATTTAATGCTGCCACAAACAAATGTTCGGAACTTCCCATTCATCGGGAGTGCTTCCACGACATGCATCTACTAATCGGGACACTAACCGCAGATTCAGCTAGCAGGCTCCGGGCACACATTTGTTTAACGGGACTTGCTCTCGTTACAGACGTTCATATTGAACTACCTACTTTAAACTTCTTTGTTACCTATCCAATGCCTCGTTTTATTTATGCGAGATAAATATCTAAACTAATGAGCAGTGCCTCATGACTAGCTCGCTCGTTACAGGTCAATAGATCTCAAGGTAATCATGTTTCTGAATAAGACCCATTGTGGATGAGTCTTGTAGCTGTAGAGCCTTTTGAAGTGTTAGAATGAAAACTTTTGTGAGCTAATTTCTTAAATTTCACAACAACTCTCGAGCACATTACAAGGTCACCAAAAAATCACTAGGTAGGCATTATAGAGAAACGATCTTTCGACGAGTTAAACTATCTCAGTTTGCATAGAATTAACATAATTTACTTAGGATGTAGCTTTCGTAGGTCAATGCAAGCATCAATGAAAGTGAAATTGTTATATTAACTTTACCTTTCTTATCCATCCGATGAAAAGAAGAGTCACCTGTAAATTATATAAACAATGAAGACCGAGGTTTTATTTTTAAGTAGAACCTTTATAAACTAAAATAACTCCAAACATCAAATTCCACCAAAACCAATCTAGGTGGCAACTAAATTTACGTCAATGTCAAAATGGAAACGTAAATAAATTTTAACCGTTTACAAGCATTACATTTTAATTTTAGTATAATTAGATCAATAAATTAATACTTTTAAATATAAACCATAAAAATAAATGCAGAATGCTGTAAGTAGTGTAATGATATTTATTATTTTGGTATATTAAGGGATACTATGAATGTAACAAAATCATAAGAATGGGAGATGATGTTAAAGTGTGCTGAAGCCCCAGAAAGGTTGTTGAAAATCCAGTAGATTATAGTCCTTAGGACGCTTGTTTTTGTTCTTCTTCATATTTTCGTGTCGCGTGACTAACTCTATCCATTTCATCCGTACGCAGCTCTATCATTGGATTCGTTTAAATCCCACAGGGAGCAGGACTTATCTCTTAAAAGTATTATAACCACAAGAAAAAGAGCAGTCTATACAGCATTATTTTATGACTCGTCATCTGGATTGTTTTGGTGACCAGTTGGCAATTGGCATCACCGCAAAGATATGGCCTTCAACTCATTACGTGATTATTTGCATTGTATCGATTGGCTTTACATTGTCACAAAAACAGATACAGTAAAAGTCTTTTCAAAGGGACTAACTAACCACAAAGCATATAAAGTTATCGCCCATTCTCTTGATTTTATGTTTACAGGAAAATTTTCTTAACAATGTTTTCAAGGACTCTATAAAATAAAACATAAAACTTAGTTAAGGCTTTGTGAATAAGTAATATACCTACAACCATCCTCTGATTCTCAAAAATCATGAAATATATTTTCAGGATAGCCCCGAAAAAAAATAACGACTGGAAAGATCGCTACTCGAAATTATACTCTACAACACAGTTTTACCGGTTAGTGCCACAGTTATCTCTCTTTTGAATACACTTAAGTACTGTAACTAAGTAATCCTCTATTTGTAGCACTTCAAGTTGTCGTTTTAACACTTTCTAGTTTTACAACAAATATGAAATTCTGTTACCTACTCACCCACATAATCACATTGCCTCTTGCGATTGTAGCGGCCTTATTTAGTGATTTTTTTGCTTTATTTTTTCAATTCTCATCGTAGGTAAAATACCCATTCAATTGTCCTATTATAAATGGTTGGAATGTATCTAAACCCTCATCCTTCTTTCAGAAACTTATCGTTGACTGCGTAAATAACAAGCGTTCAAGCAAACGATCTTAACTTTTTATTTTCTGTGTCAAGACATAAATGGTGCGCTGAATTTAGATTCAAAATATTTAGCTGCAATGGAGCTCGTTACATCGACATAGGTCTCAAGGCCTATTAGGAGTCAAGTTGCATTTATTCAACCGCTACCGACTCGGCCTGGCTGTAAACATAACCTTCTTTACACTTATAGCTAGACTGACTCACTACATGACTCATTTACCCGGTGAAAAAGTCGAGCCAGCCTCCGATTCGTTCATCTTGACTTCTTCCTTCGTGTTTCGCTGTAAACCGCCAACGAACAATTATTGTATTCCAATTTCAATGCCTTTCCTTTTGTGTTTTTTGTAAATGGCATACAAGACTTGACTAATGATAAAATCGAAGTGTATTTAAGTCAAAAGTTTTTGCTTTAAAGTAGGTCTTTGGAAATATTTTAGCATCGTCATAATGATTTGAAAAAAATCACAAGATAGCTCTTAGTACCTTTACAAAATGTGCACAGACAATATATCTTCTTTAAAGAGTCCAAGACGAGGAGCCGCGACGCATTTCGTTTATGAGCAGAGATGCGACTCCATACTCGTCGCTGTTAATGAGGATGCGTGCCACGCACCGGGACTGCCTGAGCTACGGCAGCAACGTCAACATCCCTCCCGACGTCAAGACCCTGCTGTCGCAACGCAGTGAGGTCTACAGCAGCTTGTTAAACTCCGAGCGGTTCGTATACCATGATATTGTAATTATGATTCTGCGTAATCACCACGAGAATGCAACACATTGTTGAATTGAATGTTATACTTTTTTTTTACAAAACTACAAAGATGCACAATAATCAATGAAGTAATGCAGCTGACGACTGCTATCAAGAAACCTACCTGCTTAAATACTAGTAGATTAACCTCAAAATGCGACACTTATCGACAGGATTGGACCAAACTAGCCGAGAAATGGGACAGATAGGCTTAAAATAAAAACATTAAAATACCACTTAATGGGAATAGAAGCGATATAGTTTTCAACCGTCTCATTAATTTATGAAAACGTTCTCTCAACTTCTAGGTCCAAATCAGACGACTTAGGTGGCAATGACACATTACTTCTTGACATGGTTCGAGCTCGAAGCCGGGAACTTGAGGAGGAAGCTCAAGATAAGACGCTTGAACTGCCTCGAGAGGACGTTTCCGATGAGTGGGTTAATTTAACAAACAATAGCTTACATACTTATTATAACACAATAGATGCCAAAAATATGCTTTTTGTTGTCATATAGTGGTGTGGCTATTAGCTTGTATTACACAATAAAATTCGTGGCGTAGTTTTCCAGCTAGCAACCGGTAGATGGTACCAATTAAGTCATCAATAGGCTGTGCCATACGCCTGGCGTCTACAATAGCATAACAAAAACTAATGACGACAACGAAGCATTTTTGTAAAAAAAAAATCTTAGGTTTCCCACTACACTTTCACTCTCGATTCAATTATGTCTATTTACGACTTTCTCACAGTTTTCTTTGTCGAATAAGTCACTGTTATGAATGTTTTGTCTTCGGAATAATTTAACAAGTAAGTGGATTCAAAACTTCAAAGCGCCTCCGTATCAAAACCCCTTCCTTCACGTCCCTATTATGTAAATTGATCGCGATAAAAAAGAATTGTCGGATTTACTTGTATTTGAAAATCTTACATTAATGTGTGACTGTACTTTTCCCATTCTCTTGTTTTTAGGACGTTCTGCTAATAGGACGATTTGCTAATAGGACGTTCTGCAAATAGGTCATATTGCGAATAGGACGATTTGCTAAAAAGACGTTCTGAGAATAGGACTTTCTGATACGGAGGCTTCAAGTCACTTATTGTCTGTGAGCTAATTTAATAAACGTATTGTTATTTCCATATAAATCAGTCTATAAGCCTTCCTTTGTCAGTTTTATCAAAAAAATTCAGCCAATGGTAAAAGTTTCGATGATTTTCGTCAACAGCCAATCAAGCGAAGCATGCGTGCATGGGCTGAGCATGCGCATGACAGAGCGCAGTGTCTCTCGGTCGCGAGTCTCCCGGATATCCACCCGCCGTGACATGGACATTCCCTCCATCTTGGCATTCGAAATACCAGTAACTCCTGCACCGGTTAGTTTTATATGAAAATATTGGCGAATTCCAAGGACGAGGGCCAAAGGAAAACTTGATAGATTATGTGCATTATGAAATTTGAGAAAATGAATGAATGCGCGAAAGTTGGCAACGGAGAATGGAGGAAGTAAACGTGTTGCTCCGATCACAAGTAACATAGAACAAGGTCAGGAAGATGATGAATGAAAAGCAAATTCCATTTCCATACACTACGCTTGATTTACAATAAAACGTTAACCACGTTTCCACGTGCAACCAGTTCGCGTGCAAGTTGCAGTACCTACATTGTGTGGTTTCCTATATATAAAGTGATCACTGCGCCACAAAATTAGATTATTTTGCAGGCAATCAGTGTTAAATAATATATTTTAACTGGCAGGCACCACTCGAAATTCCTGGCCTGCGAAAAGTCGATCCTTCTCCAAATGAAGATATTCCTCGGTGGTCGATACGTCGATCAATTTGTCCAGTTTGCTCTCAAAAGTGGAGAGATAAATCGTCTATAAAAAATGTGAAGTATTCTGGTTAGTGCGTATTATTCGTATATTTAGTTTTCCCATCGCCTTTGAATTTGGCATTTGGACTGGATGACAGAGATGCTGAAAAGCTGGATATTATCAATTTAATATTGGATAAAAAAATGGCATTGGCAACCCAAGTAATCAAATGTCGTTCCATTTCAGTTTTAAGGACTCTGCTAAGATAATAATCATGATCATTACCTTGCTTTCCAGGATTAAAAAGGAACTCTTCAGCGGAATTCCCATCGGTGATCGCTCCTGCACGGTTACGAGCAGCAATCACCATGGCTTAGTAAGTGGAGTTTTTTTTTTTTTTGGGACAACTCTCTCACGGTCATCCGATCTCAAACTAGGCAGAGCCTGTGCTATGGATAAACATACTTATATGTTTCTAAATACATACATATTATAGACAAATTACACCCAGACACAGAACAAATGATCATGCTCATCACACAAAGATTTGTCCTGGGTGGGAATCGAACCCATGACCTCCGGTTTAGCAGTCAGGGTCACTAACCACTCGACCAACAGGCCAGTCAAAACTTATCTTATTACTTCGTTTACTTACCGCTCAAATTACTTACTACGAGTGTATGACAAATTTAGTTTTACAACTAGGCAATTTAAAGCCCCTTATTTAATGGCGATTTTCTCGTCAAACATTTTTTGTAACAACAAACTTTGTAACAAATAAAATGAAGGTTGCTATATGAAACTCAACATAAAACTGTTAATTTCAGTGAGCCTCGCCCATTTCCGGCAACCGTGGATGAAAATAAAGGCATTGGACGAGCAATGCGGAACTCAAGCGCAGCCTGGCAGCTCACCCGAGCTCGTCGCTTCCGGATTCCAAAACTCCAGATGCCGTCCCCAGAAGCTATAGCGCCTCTCAGTTCCACCGCACCAATGGCTCGGAAAGATTTGGATATTCGCGTAAGCAGATTTCTGAGAGACGAAGGCATGTCGAAAAACATAACTGCTTAATTTCAAAATCATAAATTGAGGTGCTAATTGTTAAAACTTAAATAAAAGATGTTATACGTATGATTTTATTCTATAAATATTAAATTAAATAGCTCTTCTTCTTTTTGTGGTCTGAAATCGCCAACCCGTTTTGAGCAAGATGGGATTGCGTTCCTGCGCAAAAAGCATTTGGCCTGCTATGGGATAGGTAGTACCTAACAGGCCAGCCTGTACCTACAAACGGGCCCGCTGGCCCACTTATTTATATTTATTATTCAGCTTATACTGCCCCACTGCTGGGCAAAGGCCTTCCCCAACTCCATCCAGATATTTTTGTCCCTCACCAGCTCGAACCAACCCTGGCAGAAGGCGTTTAGGCCGTCTCGCACCTCTTACTTTTTTTTTTTTTTTTGATGTCTGGGGAAATCCTCATGGAAATCCTCCACCCTGGGGCGGGTGGAGGGGTCTGTCAGACTCTTACTGACTAAAAGTACCCCGGTTTTCCATCTCCCACCTACGCCGGGGATCGCGGGAACGTATGCGACATCCGCAATCCCCGGCTGGTGCCGGCTGGTGCGTCGGCGAGGGGAGTGAGGTGTTTAACTCCCCTCGCTACGTCAAAGAGGGGCGCACGGGAAAACCACGCGCCGCCACCTCGGGTCCGGATGAATGGGGGGCGACGAACATTCCCAAGTCAGCCGCCCCTGGACCCAGTTAGGGGGCCGGAAGAGGGCAGCGTCCTCCTCCGACGCCCGATGCGCCTGCTGCGGGCAGGGAGAGCGGTTGTGATCTCCCTCTCCCTTTCCGCAGCCTCCTTCTCCTTCTCCTTCTTCTCGCACCTCTTCCTAGGCCGACCTCGGCGGCTCCTCGGCATCCATCCTCAGGGTCACGTCAGCCGCAGTCACAGTGACTGCTGGGCAATAGTCTCCACAAAGTGGGTGCCTGAGGATGGACGGCTGGCTTATAGCTTTTATAGCCGGTCAATTTTAGATGAAAAATAATCTGTCGGGCTAGTTTGTGGCCGCTAAGTAGCAGGGGAATGACTACGTGACAGCAGTTCAGCAGCAGTTACCAGGTTTCGGTCTAGTCCGCTTAATACCTAGGTACTAATTTGTTTTGTAATTCCATAGATCCAATGACGGGAACAACTACTTACTTTCGACATAGCTTCCGACTTCGTTATATAAGCCTCTTTCCATAATAGTTCTATGATGGTGTCACATGATGCAGATGCCTAGAAATAATAATAAAAAATATAGTTACCATGGATAACCATGGTAACCATATTTTATAGCCACGGCGCTCATAGCTGATATCACCTCCATCCATCCTTCATGTTAGATATCTATGAGCGCCGTGGCGATTTTGTACTTTGTAGTGGTTTTTATTTGGAAGTCGGTTGTATATTTTTGTGAAAAAGTTTTTCGTTTCACTTTTTAGTGCTGGTACCCCCCAAAAAGTCCAACCAGTCCATATCTATTTAATTATGTATCTCCGAAGTTCTCCATCAGATCATTACGAAATTTAAATGGCACCATTTCGGAATAAACCTCTTTCGAACAAAAAAAAGAACATTGAATTTCTGTCGAATTTTCAAAACGTTTTACACGGAAAAAAGAAGCTACCACTTGACAGAGTAATCACACTTTAAAATTTCAAAGCCCTTTTAGGTTCCGTTCTCTCATCAACATTCTCGTCAGCCTGAAGAAATCCATTTCTAAACATTGGCGTCTCCAATCTCCTGTCATTCATCACGACTCTCTTTTTGTTGTGCTTCGAAACCAGTGGTTCTCGTCGGAATCAATTTGTTCTTCACATTAAAGAAAAAGGATAACATTTTCTATAGCTGGCTGAGTTAGATATGGACCAGACTACCGAGACGTGTTGGCTCCTTAAGCTACAAAATTGGCAAAATCAATCCCGAAGTGTAGTTTTATCCTAGATCATCCAAAGACCGAAGAGTACAAAAAAAATATGCCTCGGTGAAGTCATGCAGCGGCGCTACGCATTATGGCGTTGTCATCTTTCTGAATCTCAAGTGTGAGATGTACTCGCCGTTTTTGATAATGCCATGTCCGTCTCAGTTTGTTTTGTTTTCAACATTATCCAATGCGTTTGTCAACCATTTCGAGTAGGTAACTTACGTCCAGCTGACTCACTACTCGACGCAATTTGCGATGCTATGTTCAGTATTGCATTGCATTCAGCTTGGATCCTGTGTTTGGAAGTTCACTGCCTATTCATTTAGGTATATGCACACCTCAGTACTTGAATGTATGGTCAATCGACTTGACATCGAGGCTGAGACTTCGATACAAACCGACCTGGGGCTATAAAAAGCTAATTCCGTCATGATTCTGTTGTAAGAGAGGGACGGAGCTACTCAGGACGATGTACCTAAGCGTGGCATACGAATATGAAATTATGAATTAGCAAAGGTTCATGTTCGTTTGATACGTTTACTTATTTTTTTCGCTATAACGTAAAACCTTATCGTCATACAAAAAAAAATGCGCCGCTTTGTTTGCGCAAGCAAGATTGAAAGGCTTGCTACACGGTCGGAACCAACCACGGTGACCTCTGTTGGTGGTTGGTTCCAACCGTGGCAACCGTGTAGCAGGCCTTTGAGCGTGAAGCCGAACCATAATATAACTTGGTGTGACACTGACACCTCTTTAGGTGTCAGTGTCACGCAAAGTTCCAAGCGATTTTGAAACAGGTGCGATGGGAACACGGTCAAGTTGACGTATACTGCCTTTTATCCACATGCTCTTTTATACTACCCTTTAAATAACTAAGGGATAAGGCCCAGACCCCGAACGAAATTTATTTCTACATAGTTCAAGAAAACATAATGTTATGCAGAAAAAAAGCAAAAACTGTATTACTCTTGACAGGGCTAACGGTGCGACATCTAATGTCAAAAGAACTGGTTTTCTCAGAATTTGGAGATCCTCTACAAGTTGTTAAGATGAGGGAGAGCGCAATTCCTCCTCTTGGTGCCCAGGATGTCCTGGTTCGCATGCTAGCTGCACCAGTCAACCCGTCTGATATAAACACCATTCAAGGTTGGTACGTACCTAACCTATCGAAACTTAACAGAAATCATTGTAACCATGGCATATCGCTTACTAAACAACACCAATGATACAATGACGACATTTTTTATATGTATATTTTGGGGTGGAATTTCGGGTATAGCACTGGGCGTCTTATTTATCTAACTTTGCAAATCCCTTCGCAGAATTTTTACAGGCATTATGTTATGTACCGGAAGACGTAGCGTCGGAAGGCCTCCCACTAGGTGGACCGATGACCTGGTGAGGGTCGTGGGTAGCCGATAGATGCGAGACGCACAGGACCGGTTGTTGTGTCGACACTTGGGGAAGGCCTTGGGGATATGATGTTGACGATGATGATTATATTATAGTTAATTTGGCATTTACTCTAAATAAAGCTATTCATTTTAGGAAAATACCCAGTCAATTTGTCGCTACCACATATACCTGGTAATGAAGGCGTGGGAGTTGTCGAAGAGGTTGGAGCCTATGTGAGTAGTGTTCTACCAGGGAATAAAGTGGTAGTTACGACGCCTGCTCAAGGAACTTGGAGGGACATAGCCATATTCAACGAAAGTGTGTTGAAAGTTGTCCCAAACTACTTGGGATTGGCAGAAGCTGCAACACTCACTGTTAATCCATGCACTGCTTATAGAATGCTTAGTGATTTCAAAGCAGTGCGTCAATGTAACATGTCGGTTATACAGAATGGAGCTAATAGTGCATGTGGACAATATGTTATACAAATCTGCAAAGCATGGGGCATTCAAAATATCAACATTGTGAGATATAGGCCTAAAATGAATGTATTAAAGAGTCATTTAAAATCGTTGGGAGCTTCCTATGTTCTAACAGAAGACGAAGTGAAGACGACTGCTATTTTCAAAGAAAAACTAATTCATAAGCCCTCACTAGCACTAAACTGCGTAGGAGGGAAAAGCGCAACGCAAATGTTAAGACAGTTAAATCCTAATGGGTGTATGGTGACTTATGGAGGTATGTCTAAGCAGCCAGTTACGATACCAACAACTGCATTTATTTTTAAAAATTTAACCTTTAGTGGGTTCTGGATGACTGCTTGGAATAAATTAGCTAGCGACTGTGACAAAGACGAAATGCTATCAGAATTAATTTCATTGATGGTAGACGGGAGAATCAAAGCTCCTGTGCACAAGACGGTGAAATTCATCAAATTCCAAGAAGCCTTATGCAAAACTTTGAAGGGATATCAAGGACGTAAATATATTTTAGATTTTTGTTAAGAATCTATCTGCAAAATAATAAATCGTTATTTATTACCTACCTACGTTATATTTATTGAACTAAAGTTAAATCGGAGTAGCGTTAAATCCGTAGTTTGTACCTAGGCTATCAGGGTAAAAGCGGTAGTGCTAAAGTTTTTGAGCGGTTGCTAAAAAAAGCAGTTTGTGAACTCATGCAGTGAAATTTAGAAATGAAGAGAGTGTAGGAGTAGAGGTCCTTGCAAGATCGAGCGAGTGAGTGAGTCTAGCTCGTTTCGCTCGATCTTACACCCCACAGAACAGTTTTAGATCAAAGCGAATGTAAGATATAAATACCAGAACGTTAATTACGTGGGGGGCCTTCAAATTTTCGCCTTACTGAACTTTTACGAAAAAATGGGGGCCCCAAGGACTTTACCTGGAGGGGACCGCCCCTGTCCCCTATGTCCGCCAGTGCTTCTTAATTCGATAGGGAATAGATTGAAGAAACATATCTAAAACGCCACGCCTTTTCGGGCCAAGTTGTAGGTACTACAGCAACATAATAAACCTAAATGCTAGGCGATGCATTCTAGCTATTTGAGTTTAACATGTCTGTGACAATGAACACAGGGCCTAGCATGAATGTTTTGACGTATAGTTTCGTTAACGTAAGTGAATGTTTAATATAAATACTATAACCCCTATAGTATTTTGGTTTAATTTTATACGAAATACACTATTTGTATCATAAAAAAAAAATTAATATAATATCCAAATGAATATTATGAGTGAAACAAAGTAAAAGTCCCACTTGCGCTACCCCGCTGAGCACTGGGTTAACGGTGTAGTCCAAGACACTGGCAATACAGAAGTAGCCTCGGGCGTCGGGAGTCGCAGGGCGATCCCCGGCCACCGTAGGCGCAGGCCTGCGGACGGCGAGCGTTGGGTGGCTCGCTGTCCGATCACCAACAGGCGCGGTTCGATGGCGCGTTGTGTTCCACGCGCGCTTCAAAGAGATGTCAGCATAGGAGACGGGGCCCGCTATGGTTAACTAGGCCAGAGCCTGCCAGGGTTGCAGAATTTGTTCGAAAGAGTCACCGCGGCCCCGGAACACAAAGGGTCAATCAGTAAGAGTCTGACACGCCCTGAAGAAGGTATTTGATGATTTCCCATCCTTAAAAAATAAAAAAAGACACTGGCACCATGGCACCATGGCAACCATGTACAAAACAGTTATCTATGACAAATAAATTGTCATAACTTCTTATGGTCTAAGATCCCAGAGACCCCAGTTCTTACGTAGACGTACGTAATACGTAGACGAAATGCTAAATAGTAACTACTTCATTGTTACGGACTAGAAGTACTATCACCTATTTATTAGATATAATTCAAGTATTTTATGCAACGGGCAGTTAACTTATTACTTATGGAGATGTAATTGGTGTTCAAGGATCAACAGCCTGCCATATTATTAACCGGGTCACTAAATTGTGATAAATGCTTCCTATCACATTTACAAAGATCCCCGATAGTGCAGAACTAAATAGGTCTTTACCGATTTTACAAAAATAAAAATGGTTTTTGAACGTTTAGTTTTGCGCAAGTCGCCCTCTTGGTATAATTATAGTAAAATTTTACGTTACAAAACTAGACGTCAAAAACATTCGTGCTAAGACCTATGATATAACTTTAATGTCTTTGCCTATGATCCATTTTATAGATCCATGTCATCCATGTCGCACTGGCCACATTTATAATCGGGGAAGTAGCGCTTCATTAGAACAAGAAAGTTGTTAAAATAAATTATGCCACGAGTAGTTTTATATCGTGTCAAAATGAACGTATAGCACAACAGAAACTGAATGAAGTAGTTGAAATCTAGGCAGCAAATGGTAGCGTCTCTTTCGTTTGTATAAGTTTGTCTCACTCCATTAGGGTTAGGTACTCACTAGGGTCAATACTAGCTGGAGGCTTAGAAATAAAATCGTTAGGAGGCCAAAGTAGTGAGACTTTCGAACAGCTTAAGTTTTTTTCTGTATCTATGATTATTTACTTTTACTAATATAATACTTATAGCTGAAGAGTTTGTTTGTTTGAACGCGCTAATCTCTGGAACTACCTGTCGGATTTGGAAAATTATTTTTGTATAGGTATGATAGCCACATTCATGAGGAAGGCTATACGGGAACGGGAGATAACGGGATAGGCGCGTACGAAGTCGCGGGCAAAAGCTAGTATAATAAGAAAATTTAAAACCGATACGAACTTGATAAATATGAAAAATCATTCAAAAACTTGTTATTTACAGTATGACCAAGGCTATTACCTCGGACAGAGGATAAGCATTGCCATACAACGTGGCAATGCCGCCAGTCTTTTGGACTGACTTCCAGTCGACAGCGATGCGGACGAATTTTTGACGCCATATTTTAGTTAGTAGTTTATATTTTATTACTTAGTGAATTCATAATTAAAAAATAGTGAATTAATAAATTAAAATTACTCTAAGTAATTTTATTGTGGACAAAAATAAAAATCACCGTCAGCTGCAGGTGGAATCATCGTCAGTTCATTTGAACAAACCTGCTGCTTCTCAACCTAAGCAGCAGAAAGGAGGAAAGCAGAACCGTCGCTGTGAAGCACTTCCGAGGAATCGGAAATAGCGCTGTCCAGCGAAGCAAGAGTGTGATGAGGATGGCTTCATCAAAGTTCAGAAGAAGAAGAAGAAGGCAACTTGTCGTAATCAATGCAGTGCTGGACTGACAGGACCAAATATGTTTCTAGGTCCAGCGATACCTTCGACGTTGCTATATGTGTCCCGACTGCATCACTCCACGAAGGTTGAGGAGAATGTGGAGTACATGAAGGTGAAGACCAACAGGACCTTGAGGGTTGAGAAGTTAGAGCAGCATCACAACACCAACACAACGGCCGAAGGGTGTAGTCTACCGATGTTTTCGCGGCACGCTACGCGACGCCGCACAGCGTAACTCGACGCCCACACTTCGTGTGTCTTAGTTTAAGTTATATTTTAATCGAGATAAATATGTATTAGTTTATTTATTTTTAGTATATTTAATTTGTGTATTTTAACTACGGGCCTTAGTTGCCTGATAATAAAGAATAATAATTATAATTATTTGTTGAAAATAATGACTATGCAATATGCAATGCTGATACACTGAGCGCGCAGCATGTTCATAACGTTGACTGACAGTCTTATCCCGTTTATACCTAAATACAGCTGACGATTTTTTCTATTATTTTTAAAGTATAAATTAAACATTCAGATCCGTAAAGATCATCATACCTTATGATCTTTACGGATCTGAATGTTTAATTTGACATGAGTTTATACTCGAACATTTTCAATATAAGTAGTTCATATATATGTGATTGACGTATAATCCACTCACTTCGATACAGCTGACGATTATTTTTTTGTTTGAAATAAGCTAATAAATCATCTCATAAATTTTAGCACGAACCCTTTTACCTATGGAAATACTCGTAGTATATTTTTTTAGTAATTTTAAATGATATCGTATTTAGCTCCACCGCTGGTGTGAAGACTCAATCACTAAAAACGAATTTCGTTCGGTATAAAATTCATTGAAAAATATTAGTTGTCTGTAAAGTCGGTTTACGGACGATAGTTTAACGTGACAATGTCATAACAAAACATTGATGAAGTGATCGTAACGTTACAATGAGCGTAGAGTTACAATGAGCGTAACGTTACAATGAGCTTAGAGTCACAGTGAGCGTAACGTTACAATGAGCCTAACGTTACAATGAGTCATCCTTTTTCGTGCGTGCAGACGGCTTCCATCGATTTACTAGACTTTGTCACGTCAAAATGCAATGCTACCTCCCGTACTATTTGGTCATGAAACCAAAACCATGAATAGCTTCTGCCTAAAATCGAACGGCTTTGAGTTGGTGTTATCTGTATCTTCATATTTTGTCTGTGGTGTGTCCTTACTGTTTTCCTACTGTGTGTGTTGGTGTGTATCATAGGTGTGTATAGTGCAGTTGTGATTGCAACAAAAAAGGTGCATTCGAATAGCCACAGTGCGGCTAGCTGGCCCGGTGGGGTGGTTCGAAATCACGATGAAAAATATGACAAAAATCTGTCATGTCATTCTTTATTCGCCGCCACCGGGCCAGTTGGGGTGGGATTTTCATAAAGCTTTTAGTAATATTTGTTTTTATTTATTTCCTGTCACTGCTTTATTCAAGGCGTAGGCAGAGAATAGGTATACTTGGAAGACTCTCCCGAATTTCCCTTCGTTCGCTCCGGCACCGTTCCCTCCGTACCCTTCGTTCCCTCCCTTCACTCTCATACCTCCGTACAGACCCTGATTCAAGGAATACAATAGTGTCAAGAGTGGATACCAGAGAAGTGAATACTTTAGGAGTGAATACCACTTCAGTGGATACGACCGTAATGGATACCACCGTAATAGATACCGCCGTGGTGGATACCACTGTCGTGAGTACTACAGAGCCGGATACTACCGTGCTGTATACCACAGTAATGGATACAAAGCAATCTTACTGGTCTGGCTGTGAACATGAATCTGCGACTCAACCTGACAATATGTCAAACAATAATACTACATAGACTATGGATGGATTAAAAACTTCAGCGACTGACCAGCCGCTGGCCGGTGAGCATGGAATTAATATATTCTTATAATAAACTGCCCAAGAATTAGAACAAGGAGGAAACTAGAACATATGTACATAGGTAGACAGCTAAAGTCAAGGAAATTAATTGTATATCACCTTTTGGTTTAATATCATTTGGACAGTTAGCGACGAAAGTCGATTAATATCTCCAAGCTCCAAAGTCAACATCTTTAAATATCAAAAGCCATTAAAGGTAGGTTTGTTTAGTTGTGTGCAAAGACATTAAAATTATACTAACTGTAGTGTTCATTATGATCACTTGTTTGGGGCTTAGGGTTTTAAGTTAAACAACCAAATTCAGTAAGTACGCTCCATACGCAATGTTGGCACGTCCAGCCGCCACTGCGGTGGCACTATTATGAATGCGCCATCACTTAGCTGAGCCATACATTTATTTGTGTATACTACACTACCAATAGACAGGACATAGCGAACAAAATCGTTATCCGATACTTATGTCCTAGTGGACAAAAGTCGCTCAGCCTGGTGTGGTACAGGTCAAGTCGTATTTGTGTGCGCTCTATCCACCAAAAGCAAAAACAATCTGAGAAAATATGCCAAGTTGCGAATTACGCTATTGCAAATCTCGTTATCGTAAAACGTCTGGACCTAACTTCGGTTTATTTTCGTAAATATTTCTTTTATATTTACTCAGTAATAAATTTATTAGAATTCAATAATTTTCATAAACTGTTCTAGAAAATTTGCTAATTTTGTAATATACGCCCTCTATTGCTGAGCAGCTTAACTTTGCTTTGTTAGAGATGATTGTTGTTTATCGATTATGCTATCGATATTTTATCGAAAGAAAATCCAATGAGGTAAGTAAATAATTGAACATAATCCTTTTATCTAATACCTTTAAACGAGCAATTCTTGTATATATGTATATATTACATTATAGATAATCTGAATCTTGGAAACGGCTCCAACGATTTTCATGAAATTTCGTATGCAGGAGGTTTCGGGGCAGTAAGAGTCTGACACGCCCTTCCGCTCCACCCAGAGTAGAAGAAGTCATGTGATGATTTCCCATCCTTAAAAACTACAAGCATGTGAACGTCGAAGCGATCCAGCTTCTCGACCACACGGACATAGTAAGGAGACTAAAATTAACGAAGCCGTTCGAGTTAGTGTTTGTGAAAGTGAATACCTAGTGTAGTTGCACAAGTGTTACCAAATAAATAGCATTAATAGAGACATTAAGAAAAGTGCCATTGGACACATTCTTAGTAAAGACAATAAACAGTTTTGGTTTTAATTAAATTACTTATTAGTCTATAGCCAAGGCTAGATTGTAATAAGATTAGGGTCCATCCATTTGATGAACACTAGGATAAGTGAAAAAAATAAAACATGCGGGGCAGTGTTTGGGGACTGTCGATAGAAGTGAAAAGTAAGCTAAAGCGTTCTGTGACGATGACGCCAGTTCCATGAGTTTTGTTCACCTAGAGCGTTCGGTGACGATGACGCGAGGTCCATGATTTTTGTTCGCCCCAAAAGTACACATATACCTATATGTACACAGCAGCCCCGGTTCCATGATTTTTCCGAAACCGGGGCAGAAACTTGATGGTGGCGCCCCCCTCTTCCTCTTCGACGTTTGTGATTAATTTTATGTAAGGGAGTAAAAAAACCTTAACGATAACGAAGACCCAGTGATTGTACCCATCACTGTTATAATTTTTTTTCAGATCATCCATGAGAAACGATTGGTTCCGGAAATATTGAAGGTCAAAGTAAGAATAGTATAAAATTTTAGTACCACACAGCGAATAAGTTTTTTTTCAAACATTTGCATTTGGCGCCCCTTAAACTGGCCGCCCGGGGCACGGGCCCCGGTTTGCCCCTCCCTAGATCCGGGCCTGATTACACAGTATACACATAGCTCATGGAAAGAGTTCGGTGACGATGACGCGAGTGCCATGATTTTTGTTCACCCAAAAAGTGCTCAACGCGCCTAAAGAAGTTTTCACTTCAAAAAAGTTGACATTTCATTTTCACATATTTAACTATAGTTTTTGAATTTTATTGTACTAATATAAATAAAACAATTACTTAAGTAATAATAACGTTTAATTCATACTAATTTAGGATGATAAGGGCAGGCGAATGAAAAATGCTTGTAAAGGCTGCTAAGTCATAAGTACTAACATAACATAACGCCAACATTGTATACTTAGTAATCTATAGGTAAACGTTTTATCTTGGACTTTGACTTTGATTATATTACAGAACGTGAAATGTCAATGACAAGTATTTGTATACATCAATGATCCGGATTTGCGCTACCAGGTGGCACAGCCTTTTTTCTGAACGTTCCCTATTGGAAACATGCACGACGAAGGCAAATCGTAAATCCGAATCATTGATGCAAACAATACTTTGTCATTGACACTTAAATACCTATATATATATTTCAAAGTATCTAAAACTAACGTCGCCGTCGGGCTATATTCGTCTGTAGCCAGAGGCGCAGCGTGTCGTGAGTTGCGTGTCGACTGGGTGCGATTTTCGGAACGCGGAGCAATACGACCACCCGCTGCAAGCGCTCGCCGGGAACTGCCGACTCGAGGCGAGGCTTGCGTCGTGTAGTCGAGATTTAGGTTGTTATAATTTTTTTTGCCAATTTTTTTTAGTGTTTATATATTTTCTCAGGAAATGGATTGATTATTAACTGGAGTTTATTTTATGCTATTTTAATTTTGTGAACGATAGTTCTAAACAGCCGAAATCATTTCTGTAAATCATTTTCTGTAAAATTTTACTAAGTTAAATATTTTTTTACTCAAAAACTTTATATGAAAATAGTAAAAAGTGATTTATACATTATATCTCACAGCAATGCTTTCACAACAATGCATTCAAATTTTTTCATACCGTGGAGACGTCAAAACGATTGGTAATTATGTGATATTCTATCATCGATAAATAATAACAATAATGTACCAACCAACCAACCACCAACAACAGACCAGTACATTTTTTGTCCCCAAATTTGACTTGGAGATTCGGGGAATTTGATAAATTGGTGTTGGCAACGCTGGGCGAGAATTCACCTAACTTATCTCTATTACTTTATACCTTCCTCCTCCTCTATAGTCCGGTTAAGCAGTAACCAGCCTTAGTGCGCTGAACTGCGAGTGGCCATCGTCAAAAAAAAAAAACCTGCTCTATGCTCAGTATGCTTATCTGAGTTCTGACACTGACAGCAACTAATCCTACATGAAAAAATTATCAGTCATCAGTTTTGCTACCAATACCAAACAAAAAATCTCATATTCTGCAAATCTTTCCAACGAAACACACTATGGCCGGTTTATCTCATCGTAATAAGTTATTTGCGGCAGCAAAATGTTACGCAAAAAACGGTGTTAAATTGACTGGGTTGGTGCGGAATTTAATGTCAAAACAATTAGTCTATAGCCAATTTGGAGATCCTCTTCATGTTTTAAAGGTCAGCGAAACCGAAGTTCCTAAGTTAGGCTCCCAGGATGTACTGGTTCGCATGCTAGCTGCACCAATAAACCCGGCGGATATAAACACCATTCAAGGTAGGTAACTACCAACCTAGGCAAATGTTTTATATAAATAAATAAAAATATTTTTTAAGTTTTTGTTCTTATAGTTTTTTCAATATTTCGGTTCTCAAATTAAAAATCTATGGTGTGTAAGTTTTTGTTTTGGACCTATGTACCTGATTTTATTATTTGCAGGTATTTTTTGTTATTATTTTAATACATTTGTATTTAGGTACAATATACAATTAATTTAAAACTTACTATTATATTTTTTTAATCTTAATCTTTTAAATACCTCACTCATTATTGCAAAATAATTTGTTGTTTTAGGAAAGTATCCAGTCAAAGTGACGCTTCCAAGTATACCTGGCAATGAAGGTGTAGGAGTTGTTGAAGAGATTGGAAAAGAAGTGAGTGGTGTACATCCAGGCAATAAAGTTATAGTTACAAAGCCAGTTCAAGGTACTTGGAGGGACATTGCCACATTCAATAAAACTATGTTAAAAGTTGTTCCAGACAATTTGGGATTAGCAGAAGCTGCAACTCTCACGGTTAACCCTTGCACTGCTTATAGAATGCTTAGTGATTTCAAACCAGTGCGGAATGGTGGCATGGTTGTCATACAGAATGGAGCTAATAGTGCATGTGGACAAAATGTCATACAAATCTGCAAAGCATGGGGCATTCCAAATATCAACATAGTGAGGAATAGGCCTGAAATAAATGAATTAAAGAGTCACTTACAGTCCTTAGGAGCTACCTATGTTCTAACAGAAGAAGAACTACGATCAACAACCATTTTCAGAGAAAAACAAATTGATAAACCTTCACTAGCTTTAAACTGTGTTGGAGGGAAAAGTTCACTAGAAATGTTGAGACACTTGGCACCTTCTGGCTGTATGGTCACTTATGGAGGAATGTCTAGGGAACCAGTGGTTATACCAACATCTTCATTTATTTTTAAAAACTTAGCCTTTTATGGGTTTTGGATGACTGTATGGAATGAAAAAGCTAGTAACTCGGCTAAGGACGAAATGATGTCAGAATTGATTTCATTGATGACTGAAAAGAAACTTCAAGCTCCTGTACATAAAATGGTGAAATTTGACCAATTTAAGGAAGCCATTGGCAATACTCTCACCTCCCAGGGATTTCAAGGATGTAAATATATTTTAGAATTTAGTTAACTTATGTGATGTGGTTATATAGTATTTTGGTTGTTGAAAATAATAAATTGTGTTAAAGAGTAATTTTGTTTTATTTGAATAAAAAGTGCATTGCCAGTTAAAATAATCCTACTTAATTATTAAATTATTGAGATGTGCATAATAAATATAATAATTAATAACTTTTCATTCTCTGTTTTAATTCCAGGAAAGAACATCTTACTTCCTAGATTACCAACAATCCCTGGAGATGAAGGTGTTGGAGAAATAGTGGAAATGGGAAAACATGTCAGTTGTGTAGCCCTTGGTGACAGAGTTGTCCTATCATCCAGACTACTAGGTTCTTGGAGATACTATGGTGTTTATGACCAAAGAGATGTACATGTTATTGCAAGAAATCTTGCAATTCCAGAAGCCGCCATGCTAACATTAGCACCTTGTGCAGCATACAGAATGCTACATGACTATACAAAAATTAAACCTGGTGAAACTGTCGCACAAAATGCTGCTAACAGCCCGTTAGGTCAATCAGTTATACAGTTATGTAAAGCTAGAGGCATAAACACTTTTAATATTGTTGCCAGTCATTGTGGTTATGAATCTGTTAAGGCGTATTTACTAAGCATAGGAGCCAGTACAGTGTATACATTAGAGGAAGCTGAAGCACTTAAAGGCTTCGATACATCTCTAGCTAGACCTAAGCTAGCCTTGAACTGTTTAGGCGGGAGATATGAAGACATAATGCTTAAACTACTTGCACGTAATGGAGTCGTAGTTTATTATGGATGTGCATATTTTTTACCAACGTCGAAGCAGTTCTTCCGGTGCGACGTCGATTTTTATAAATTCAACATGCAACATTGGGAAGCTTGTGCAACCCCTGTTGTAAAAGACGTAATGTACAGAAAAATAATTCAACATATGATGATGGGTGACCTCAGAGCACCAACGCATATACCAGTAGAAATGAACAATTATATTTATGCTTTGAGAAATACTGTGCATTCTGAAGCATTCGCAACATTCAATTACGTTTTTGATTTCACATTCCCATGTCCCTGAGTCTTTAGTTTACGAATGCATCCATAAAAAGAAAAAAAATTGACAAACGCTGTCATTATGACATAAGAGTAAACAAAAATGTGTCATCATTCCAAAAGAAAAAGTAAATTAAGTAAACACATTATTAAAATATGTTCTCAATAAAAAACTGAGAAGCCTGACAGTTAATAAGATATACGAGTGAATGTATCCGTTAACTACTTTTTCAAAAAAAACACAGGTAAACTTGAGTGTGTTTCGTGCGCATTTTCAGTGGTATTTTCAAACAAGATAAATAATTTGGTTCCTATTTTTTAAGCAATATGGATAAAAATACGTATGAAACATACGAGTTTCTACCAGCAAATGGAAGCGAGCCAGAACAGGATCAATTCTTTGTGGTTCAAGATGATGGCACTTTTCTCTGTAAGTTGGACTGACAATCTTTGTTCTGATTTCATAACATCATTATTTAACTCTTGTTTTATTCAGCTTGAAAAAGTTGTTATATATTTTTTCAAGCTTAATTTTTTTATGAATTAATATAACTAGTCTATTGTGATTGAAAAAAAAATCGCAATGAACTCATGGCTAATTTAACCTTTTGAATGCTATTGTCACATTAATGTGACAAAACGTCGCAAATACGGCGAATTTGTGGCTTGACGTTGGGAGTACACCAATGCGTTTATGCTTTGGCATTTAAAAGGTTAAAATCGTCATTAACAAATGAAGTATGCTTAAACTCTGTCCTAGAACAGGGCAGTTTTTGGCTTTACATTATGTTGAAGAGAATGAATCAAAGGCATAAATTCTATAATATTAGCATTTCATGTGAAAAAAAAAATTGTATTTAAATTTATCTAAAACATTTTGGAACTAAATAATATTTTGAAGTGAATACTGGTATTCAGCTGAATCCAGTTTGACTGGAAGCCGACCCCAATATAGTTGGGAAAAAAGGCTAGGCAGATGATGATGAAAATATTTTGAAGTGACACTATTGTTTTCTTTTATTATTTTAATGGTTAGTCCATTTGGAGCTTGAAGAATGGAGGTTTCATAGCTTCACCCTTCAAAGGGTTTTGTGATACAAACTCTTACATCTTCTCTTGAAGCTAGGGAACAACAAAGCCTTTAAATGTGTAGCCCAATCTCACAACAAAGCATAACCAGTCTTGGCTTATACAGTGCCTTAGTAAACATGTCCGCAATTTGATATTCTGTACCAATCTTTGCAATCATCATAGTCCCATCAAAGTCAAGGTCAAAAGTCAAAGCGTTTCTTTCAATTAGGCCATTAAACGGCATTTTTGAATATCATAATTTACAGTTAAGTAAAATAATAGTATAAATTAATAAAGTGACTCTACTGTCCATTCCGAAAGGTAGATTCTTATGGAGAAGAATGGACAAAAACTCCATAGTTACTCTTTTCAAATAATGGTTTTACAATATTTGGTATACAAAAATTAATTCAATATTATGTGGGGACGATGCACCCAGAGTATGCTACCTATATGAACAAAGTATTACCAGCAGAAGTAAATTTATTCATTTTCTAAATAAATTTAGGTACACGGTACTTACACATTTACAAATATTGGAACCATTAATTAAACAGTGTGTGAGTTAACAGAATAATAAAAACACAAAAAAGAAACAGTATATCTATGAAGTTAATACATAAATCAATCAGTTTGATTTTGTCTACACTCTTGATTGTCCTATGGGCTGCCCCATAGGACAATCAAGAGTGTAGACAAAATAATGCTTAAATAATAATAAAAAATAATAATAAAAGAATGCTTGGAAACATGCTGGTCCTGCGACCAGCATGTTTCCAAGCATTCTTATCCTGAATGTAGTCTTCTAATTTGTAATATGCTTGTTTACAAAGTGTGCTTTTAATATAAGTTTTAAATTTTCCTTCATTTATTTCTAATATGTCACAAGGTATTTTTTTGTAACATTTGACTCAGTAGCCCATGAAAGATGTGTGAACTTTAGCCTATAAATTATGTCTATCACTAATTTTACTAAAAAGATGTCGATTTTTCCGAACATACATAATATTTTCTCATTTATTAAAATATTATGTATGTTCGAAAAAATCGACATCTTCATTGGCAAGGGACTGTCATAATTTTATTCTTTTTTAAAAGTTCTCTAAGTGAATCACGGTGACGCAGATTATAAAGGGCTCTGACAGCTCTCTTTTGTAAAATAAATATCGATTCAATGTCAGCAGCCCGACCCCACAGCAAAATACCGTACAACATAATGCTGTGAAAGTAACTAAAGTAAACCAAACGTGCGGTTTCTACGTCTGTTAACTGTCTTATCTTTCTAGCAGCATAAGCGGCTGAGCTTAGACGACCCTCAAGAGATGTTATATGAGGCCCCCATTATAATTTCTCGTCCAATGGGATACCATGAAAAACCGTCTGATTAATGACCTCCAGTTTTTCTCCATTCATTAAGATGTCACTTTTAACATTTGGTAAAGAAAATCTTATACATTTAGTTTTTTTTTATTTAAAACCAAGTTGTTTGCCGTAAACCAATTTTGGACCTGATGAATAGAACTATTGACGTCGTCCAGATTTTGTGAACGTCGGTCTATTTTAAATATCAGTGATGTGTCATCCGCAAATGATACCATCTTTGGTTGATTTTTAAGTAATTGAGGCAAATCATTTATGTAAACTAAAAAAGGAATGGACCCAATATTGAGCCCTAAAGGATGCCCATTCTCATTTCCGACCCTAGTAAGTTTACACCGTTTACCTGAACTTTAACCTGCCTGCCCATCAAGTATGAACGAAGTAAATCAAGGGCTCTATTCCTAATCCCATAGTGCTCAAGTTTCAACAAAAGTCTCATGGTTAACGCAGTCAAACGCCTTCGAGAGGTCGCAGAATTTTCCAATGACATCTCGCGACTCTTCCCAGGCGTTAAAAATGTTCTTTATTATGGTGTCACCGGCGTCAGTTGTACATCGCCCTTTGATGAAACCGTACTGGTGTTCTTGAAAGAAGGGATTTTTATTAAAGTGACGTAACATCTGAATAAGCATTAACTTTTCAAACACCTTACTGAGAACTGGCAGAATTGAATCGTTTTTTTAGTAGAAAGCCATAAATGCAATTGTTCCAGCACAACGGTGCTTGTTTAAGTCCATATAAACTTCGTTTCAATTTGCATATTTTGCTGGTTTCATTGGTATATCCTTCTGGCTGTTTGACGTAAATGTCTTCATTTAAACTTCCATAAAAAAATGCGGTAGATACATCGAATTGCGCAAGGATTATACTATCTCGAGCAGCAATACTTAGTAGCGTCCTGAATGAGCTCATTTTTGCGACTGGGCTTAATGTTTTCTCTTAGTAAATACCTTTATTTTGAGAATAACCAACAGCTACTAGTCTGGCTTTATACTTCTCGATATTTCCATTCGAGTTTTGTTTAATCTTGTAAACCCATTTAGTTGAAATAGCTTTGCGTCCTTTGGGCAATGGTATTAAGTCCCAAGTGTCGTTATCTTTTAAGGAACTTATTTCATCATCCATAGCATTGCGCCATTTATTTTTATCAACAGACTTCATCACATCTTTGAACGTCTTTGGTTCTTCTTCATGATTATAGGCCTTTTCAACACAATTAAGAACAAATTCATCAAATCTTATCAGGTGGTTTTATTGTTGAAAGATCTCTTAAAGTCATTCTATGTGAAACTCGTCCTCAACATTGATCAAAATGAACGTCTTCTTGAGATGCTTCTTGAGTTTGAACATCTTCTCTGAATAAGTCATCTCTAGACTCATGTTGTAGATCTGTATCACGATGCTGTAAAATACTTCCAGTTGATGAAGTGTCATAATTGGATCAATCGGTACATTTGATTTAACAGTTTCTTGATCGTGTGCCATTTGTGAATCTTCTTCTGGTATGACTCAATAGATGGTATTGGTATATCAAAACTGTTTTTGTCTACCTTAGGTGCCTCAACTGCTGTCTAATTCATAGGTGTTTCTATGAGAGGGCGTTCAACAAAAATCACGTCCCTTGATCTGATAAGCCTATGATTTTCTTTAGACCATATTCGATAGCCTTCATCTCCATCATATCCGATAAGGATTCCTTTTTTGGCTTTGGGGGCGTTCAAGTATTACGTAACGCAATTTGGGGGGAGGGGGGGGTCTTGTAAACGTTACGATGCGTTACAGGGGCGGGAGGGGTGTTCGAACAACGCGTTTTTTATTTAACGCTAGCTCACTAAACATATTTTCGTGTTACGCAGTCACTATTATACAGTAGTCATTTTGCCAAACAAAAAATAAACATCAATATTTTTCTTGAAATGACATTTAAGTTTGTTTTTTTTAAATATTTGAATTAAAAAATTTGGTAACATGAGAGTAGTAGACATAATTGTGACTTTTAGGTAAAAATTGTCACTTGGATGATACGTAACGTTTCGGGGGGGGGAGGGA
>NDFZ01005472.1:352499-373568 GCA_002192655.3 Mamestra configurata
TATAGATAAACGTTACGGCGTGTTACATGGGGGGAAGGGAGGGTCAAGAATCTTCAAAAATTGCGTTACGTACTACTTGAGCGTCCCTTTCTTACAAAATTTCTTTCGTCTTTGTTTCGGTACGTGTTATGCACACGTCGATCCAATTATCCTCAAGTGTAAAATTCCTGGTTTATTTCCAAAAAATAATTCAAAGGTGACTTTCTCACAACTGTTGTCGGTCCCGTTCGAAAAAGTATGTAGACAGAAGTATTAATTAATACCGCCCAAAGACCATGTCGTAATACATTATGAGCATACATGATTGCTCGAGTAGTTTCTACTATATTCCTATTCCGTTCCGAGCATCCTGGCGTATAAGGCATACTTAGTGAAACGCTGTTTTATAGCATACTGTCGAAATGTATTGAAATGTATTGCCTGCTCATTATCAAATTATCTTCCTTTATCGCTTCAGAAGTTTTGTACAACATAGCCAACGGTTCTTATCTCAGCTAGAAACTGTTTAAGTTTGCTGTGAACTTCGCTTTTGTGTTTCATGAAGTAGACATGACGATACCGAGAGTAATCCTCTGTAAAAAAAACAAAGTATCGAAATTTGGAAAATGTGTAGGTACATACAAGGTCCACAAACTTCAGAGTGAATAAGCTCTCCAGGCTTCGTTGCTCGTTCTCGTTTCCGGAACTTCAACCTGTGTGCTTTGCCATTGATACAACTTTCACATAATTCTGTACTGTAGTCCAATTTTATGTCAAATTCTTTGTCCACTATCTTCTTTACATGTTTTTTATTCTGATGTCCGAAACGTTCATGATACAATTGTAGCGATTGTGAATTTATGATAAAAATTTACTTCTTGCTTTTGGTGTAACAATTTTAACATTTTGTATATAAAGCCCACCAAGCTTTCTTCGCTTCCCGTTCACAATTTCTTTACCGTTTACCGTCAATGTACATGATTCTGTGCGGGATTCGAATGTACTATTCTGTAGTTTGTCTTGAGCTGCAAGAACGGAAAATAAAAATCCTCAGTCATACTTATTTGCCGAAATAACTAATTGTGCAGTGTTATCTATAATTTCAAAATTTGTGGAATCTTTTTTAAATTTTACTAATATTTCGGGTGTGGCCAATGCTCCTGGATGAGTAGGCATTTTATATATACCCTTTATAACATCCGTCGTACCTGGATAAATTTTAAGTAATCGAGTGATCATGAATTTCCACGTGTGCCAATTCTGTCCATCCAATTTGTTTATTTCGATCTTTTCTCCAGCTACAGACTGCATGATGACGATCGTAAATTTTACAAATATCGTAGATAGAGTTCGACTTTAATGTAAAATTCAAGTTTCTTACTTTTATTTTGCTATCCACCCATCGAATTTAGCCTAAGAAAACTCACAAAACTCACCGCTCTGCTACCATGTTAAAGAGAACGAATCAAAGGCATAAATTCTATAATATTAGTATTTAATTTTATCTTAGACATTTTGTAACAATATAATATTTTGAAGTGACACCATTGTTTTCTTTTATTATTTTAATTGTTATTCCATTAGGAGCTTAGAGGATGGAGGTTTCATTCTTCACTTATGCTGTATTATGAGCTACTAAATGCCATCCATGCTAAGCCATGATTCTATTTTATAAAAGAAATGTTGCTACTGGTCATGTTCAGTTGTGCTCTCTCTCTATTGCATATAATATGGCACACCTGGATACAAAAAATGTTTAAAGTTGTTCCAATACATTTCAGTAAACAGACAGGTCCAGTATGTAGCCCAGGTGCAGGATGTGAAGGAGGCACTAGACAATGTCCAGCCGTGCACCGTGTATGGGGTCTCTTCACAACAGTTCTTCGTTGATGTGGACAATTCTGCAGAACTCATATCTGTGGCAGGTGAGTTTTCTTTGAATTCATGATTTTTAAAACATTTCTTCTGTGAACCATAGATATATGTTTTTAATATTATTAATGGTCTACACCATGTTTGTCTTTATAATTCAAAAACACCTTTTGAAAAACATCTTTATATTTTTTTATCAATGAAGTTGTTTTTAAAGAACTAAGAAAAAATGGAAAGGCGCGTCCATCAACTTTTATACTCGCTCACCTTTATTCTATTCACACATGTTTCAACCCTCCTCATCACATACCAAAACAAACAATTCCATTGTCAACATTTCTGTAAGTGGTACTTTAGATACTTAGCTGAAATGAAGCTTTTTAAATCAGTGTGCATCACTGCTTTTTAAAATTGTTATTTCAGTGTACCATGCATACTTCATGTATGGTTGCAATTTTTTTATATATTCCGTTGCAGCCAACAGGCTTAATCCGCCGTTAATTGGCTGCCAAATGACATCCAGCCAATGCCTTGGCCGTTCATTGAATAGGGTAACCGTGTGTCGGTGTGATGAAAATATATAAAATATTTAATTTTGGGAATTCTAAATTCAATTTCAATACTTTAACCTCGACGACGGAGCCCCGACACCGACGGAGCCGCGTCGGGGGTGCCCTAAGCTCCTGTGCTCCATTTTCTGCTACTTGGCTAGGCAAGGCATTAAAGATATTGAACTAAGTCATTTGCCTAGCTGTTCAATTAAAAGCCGGGATGTCATTGTGGCCGCTAATTAAACGGCGCCGTTCAATGAAAAGGCTAGGCCGCCAATTAAACGGCTGACTTAGCTAGTTAGCTGCGACATATACAATGTGGAGACATGAGATACGACAATAAATGAAAACACTGGCAATACTGGTTCATAGGAATATTTTGAAACTATTGCCTATAAATCCTGCCATTGAAATTAAAACCAAATAAACTTTCCAATTGCATAAAACGTAAAAAAAAAAATTAAACTTGTAAGTACAGGTAAAAGGCCTGCTACACGGTCGGAACCAACCACCAACAGAGGGCACCTTGGTTTAGTTTGCATAAAAATTGACCGTGTAGACGTCGGTGCAACGACCTTGCAACGACCTTGGTCGCGAGCGCATCCCACACTACCAAGGACTAACTGAGTCGGATGTCGACCGTGTGGACGTCTGTTGGCGGTTGGGTTTGTCAGTTGGGGCTTGGCATTCGACCGCTTGACACTTCACGTTCAAGATGGAACGCCGGGAGCTGAACCCTTACTTATAGACTCCGGCGCCAGTCGTTTTTGGCTCTTTAGAGTAAAAAACAACTAAAAGGACTGGCGCCGGAGCAATGGATGTGCACGTCCCTAATTTGTGGTATTTTGATTTATTTAGTCCTGTCTTTGAGAAAAAATGGTGTTTTGAAAGATAAGGTGCCATATTTTAAAACGTAGTAATCTGTTGAGTTCGCAGTATACACTGACAAGTTGAGTCAACCACATGATCGTGTAGAACAAAATTAAATTTGGTTGACTCAACCAAGGTGACCTCTGTTGGTGGTTTGTTCCAACCGTGTAGCAGGCCTTATAGTGACTACTATTCTGACGTAATATTCCAAGCAGTCTGTTGCAGTTAGTGACATCAAATCTGTGATAAAAAACAACATATTCGTATGAGCTAGTATTGCCAGTGCTAGTATTTAGTTTAGTAGTAGTAGTTGCTAGTATTTACTGTCGTATCGTCGTCTCCACCTTGTATAATATGTATATAATTTCAGATCAGTTTATACTTCCCGATGGAGATAGCGGTCTTTACACCAACAGTTACCTCTTACAACCCAGTTCAAGCACCACCACAACAGAACAGGTATAACTTTTACTATTAGATCAGCTTAGCGTATTCAACGACATTGGCTTCTTTGATTCTGGATTATTCTAATTAAATAAGTATGTAGGTATTTATTGATGCAACAATATGCAGGGTGGAAAGGACATTGATGCACATCTTGGTACTATGAATTTATTACGGAATTCTGGATTGCATTGACATTTTGTTTTTCGTCTGCTTTTCTTAACTAGATATTCTAGATACTTTTCATATCTAGATACTCAAGTCAGCCTCGAACAATGCAGAGTATACATAGTGAACATGAGCAATACAGAGCTTGTAACTCTTTCTAATTTTGACATAGGTAGGTAACTGTTTTTAATGGAAGAAATTAATCCTTTATTTTCCAGTTAAAAATATATTAGGTTAGATCTATTTTTAACAATTTAAAGTTAAAAATCTGCAAAAAAAAAACTATATCTAAGGAAAAATCTGATGATAATTTCCTATATACCTAGCCACTGGGGGGTCCCGAATCATTTGCTGAATTCATGAATACAGGTGGTGTGTGTCCCTTCCACCCGATGTACATAATATATTTGTAACTGAATATCTAGAAGCACGGTAGTGCGCCAGGCCAAGTTCCGGCCTAACGCACGCAGTGTGAATATGACACTCGCGAAACATTTCGAGCTGTTTTTAGCCCCCTCATAAATTTGCTTGTAATAATCACAACTTGATGAAACTGAAACTATTTATTACTATCATAACTGGAGAGTTTCAAAGCATACTGATTGAAACCGGTGAGGTCTTTTGAGAATACCAGTGAACAGAGAGCATGGATCTTTCCTGACCGTATAACAATGATGAAACACTCAAAAAATCGATCTCTGTTCACTGGTATTCTCAAAATACACATGTTAGAGTCTAGAGTCATAAACTTTTCTGCAGTTCTGAAATACGTGGCCTATTATTGATCTCACAACTTGGTCTTTTTCACATTTTTGTTTTTGGGGTTATTAATAACTGATCAACTTTTCTGTTTTAGATGGAGGAGGATATCATTGTTGATCAATATAAACAGCCAACCACACAACAAGATGTCGATATTGACCTCGCGACACACAATAGCAAACAAGGAAATAATTTTACTGAGGTGCAGTGTTTGTTTCAGAACTTTTTATTAATAAGTAGTGGCTTGGCCCTCGTGAAAGTCGAAAATACACTGCCAGCATTAAACGCATCCCATGTCCTAATCCAAGCCATGATCCACCCGTTTCACTCTTTATTTATTAACAAAAACTTACAGACTCACAATATGATAGGTACATATATTATACTAGCGACCCACCCCGGCTTCGCAAGGTTACAAATTACATACAAACCTTCTCCTCCTCATTATTATATTCCTATTAACAGGAAGTAGGATGTAGTTAATAATTTTTGTTTTGTAGATAACATTAAGTGATGAGCAGTATCAGACATTGGAACAGAAAGGCTGGATATTACTGGAGTCCAATGACAAAATATTTGTGCTCAACACTTTAGGACTTCATGATATCACTACTAATGACAGTAAGTATGTATTAGAATTTTAATGTAAAAACGAGTTACTTACATATTATATTATTATGACTTTCATATCAGATAAAAGCAGGTACGTGTTATTTCCTAATTTTCAAATTGTTTTCTAGAACTAATACAGAAATTAAGGAACGAGATTCAAAACGATAACAACATTACGGGAAATAATGGCGGGTAAGCATAAAATACTGTTTTTTTTTTGTTTAAGAAATATCTGCTCTAATACGCTCTATTAGAAAGCGATCAGTCTCCGACAGTGAACGAAATGATCGCGTATTCGCGCGATGATCGCTTAATATTAGGACAACTAAATAATTCCGTTTTCTGAGAACATTTTGTTTCGTACCTACCAACAGAACTCTCAAAATAGAAAGTGTATCAAGTCAATTCCCGAACATCGTCTCCGAGCTGTTGACCAATCAACAAGAAACAGAGTTGGAATTCGAGATAAATGCAGACAATCCACAAAATGACGATATGAAATGTGTGCAACTCTATGTCAGTGAAAATAAAGGTACATACTTAATAATGTTATTAGTTCCTGATTTATTATTTACTTGCATAGTATTGTTCAATTTACATTGCTGTGGAAAGAGGAAAGGCTTGCGTCGATTCCGTTTTTGATCCCATAATTACTTTGGACTTAATCGATATGTCGCAGCCAATTTAATCAGCCGTTCAATTGGCAGCCTTTCATTGAACGGTGCCATTTACTCAGCGGCCTAAATTACATCCGACCAATGCGCCTAATACAACATTTAATGAACAGTGTGACAAAAATATGTGAAATATTTAATTTTTGGAATTCTAAATTCAAACAACAATCAATTTCAGCATTCAAACCCCGACAACGGAGCCTCGCTGCGCGGGTCTCCTATTTCTGTCTGCAGGGTTTAAAGGAGCCTAACATGAATGTCATGACGGGAGCTAAGTTCGCTCGCGTCGCTCCTTCACTCTAGCTCCCGTCAGACCATTCGAACCTAACCTATCCAGCACACACATAGAGCACAAGGAGCTTAAGATACTAAGCTCCTTGTGCTTCTTGGATAGGCAAGTCATTAGACGATATTGAACCAAGTCATTTGCCTAGCTGTTCAATTAAATGCCGGATGTCACCAAGGCCGCTGATTAAATTGCGATGTTTAATGAAAAGGCTAGGCAGCAGATTAAACGGCTGATTAAGCCAGTTGGCTGCGACGGATATATTTGCAATGTAACATTTTGTTGGCCCGGGGTGTCAATTTACGCTTTTTTTTTCTTCTTTTTTTACAATTAGTTTTTCTTACAGAAACTGGACAGCAATTAGCTTCAACAATCATGAACGAAAATGAGATAAGTCGTGAAGAAATGCAACCACCTACTGAACTAGATGAACCTAAAGCACTTGAACAGCCGAAACAGGAGATGTACTATGATAAAGATACGCGCTCCATTAAAATAAAGACTAAATTCAATTTCAAAGGTAATAATGTCCTGCTAATGCCAGATACAAATTAATGAAATACCTAGTTTCGATCGTGGCGGTCAATGCCAACGAATATTGCAACTATCGATGCAGAAGATATTACGGTATTTAAGAGCGTTAACGATGTACGGCATTTCATACAAACTTTCAAGTCCTTATTTTTCGAAGTGAATGAACCGATTTTAATTAAACTTCCTACGCATAAGCAGGCTACATAGGTCTAATATGTTATCAGATAGCAGGGTGCATAGTCTAATAAGTTATCAGATAGCAGGGTACATAGGTCTAAAAAGTTATCAGAAAACATTGTCACAAGATAAAACGCATCAAAGATAAGGAGTGGGGGCACTCCTTTTCTTTAAATGCGTTTTATCTTCGTAATTTTTTTATTGATTTGATAGAATAAAAAATACTTATCTAATATTTTTCGATAATCTAACTGACGGACTAAATAGAATCATATATTTTTTAACCCAGGCAACAGAGTGTGCACCTGTGTTTGCGCACACAATAGGGATGTGTGCGCAAACACAGGTGCACAGGTACACTCTGTTCCCTTTCTCTTATAGACAGGCGGAACTTCTTTACTCCGAGCTGCCACTGTGAAATTCGAAACGGAAAAATCCGATCACACTTTACCCAGCCTTGGAATCGAATCCAGGAAAACAGGAATCCAGGGGAGCAGTTACAAACACTAAAAAATACATTAAATTAAATCACCCTCTTCTTTTCTTCTTAACGTGTTCCTGTAGGTACTTACATTACAGGTTATATTATTATATTTGTTCGTTCCAGATTTTCCTGAAAAAATATTGCTGGGAAAATGTGCAAATGGAAAGCGATTAGTAGCTAAAGTAGTAAAACGGCAATCAAATAAAAACAATGTCGTCAAGAATAAAATAACTGAGGATGTGATTTTGAAACAAATTGCGGGAAACGAAAATGACAGTAAGTATGTATCGTATTGTGATGCTGAACACTGACATTACGGCTGACGAGAATGTATGGAAGAAAAGAAATGATGCACCAACCTCAAATTAATGAGGCTAGGTTTTTCGCAAAATTTCTAGGGTCATCGCCAAAAAATTATGTGTTCAATTATCCTGCAACATACATATGTGTCGTGGCCATATCATAGAATTGGCCATTTCATGATGTGGCCGAAAATTTCACGAAATGGTTCAATGTCATGAAATGGCCAGCGAAAACTGACAATTTCGTTTAAACGTCAACGTTTCATGATATTTCAATCCACGTTTGGCCATATTATGAAATACTTGGCCACATCATGAAATGACAACTTCAAACGTAACTTAGGCGGTCGGAGGCCCGCTCCTCGGGGCTCCTCATTCTGTGTGGTTAAATAAAAAACGCTTGAGTTATCATTTGACGCGGCCTGGCCTGTTGGTCGAGTGGTTAGTGACCCGACTGCTAAACCGGAGGTCGTGGGTTCGATTCCCACCCAGGACAAATCTCTGTGTGATGAGCATGATCATTTGTTCTGTGTCTGGGTGTAATTTGTCTATAATATGTATGTATTTAGAAATATATAAGTATGTTTATCAGTTGTCTGATTGCCATAGCACAGGCTCTGCCTAGTTTNCTGAGGATGTGATTTTGAAACAAATTGCGGGAAACGAAAATGACAGTAAGTATGTATCGTATTGTGATGCTGAACACTGACATTACGGCTGACGAGAATGTATGGAAGAAAAGAAATGATGCACCAACCTCAAATTAATGAGGCTAGGTTTTTCGCAAAATTTCTAGGGTCATCGCCAAAAAATTATGTGTTCAATTATCCTGCAACATACATATGTGTCGTGGCCATATCATAGAATTGGCCATTTCATGATGTGGCCGAAAATTTCACGAAATGGTTCAATGTCATGAAATGGCCAGCGAAAACTGACAATTTCGTTTAAACGTCAACGTTTCATGATATTTCAATCCACGTTTGGCCATATTATGAAATACTTGGCCACATCATGAAATGACAACTTCAAACGTAACTTAGGCGGTCGG
This sequence comes from Mamestra configurata, assembly GCA_002192655.3. Taxonomy (NCBI): domain Eukaryota; kingdom Metazoa; phylum Arthropoda; class Insecta; order Lepidoptera; family Noctuidae; genus Mamestra; species Mamestra configurata. The sequence continues at coordinate 361,266 of NDFZ01005472.1, forward strand.
AGGCCCGCTCCTCGGGGCTCCTCATTCTGTGTGGTTAAATAAAAAACGCTTGAGTTATCATTTGACGCGGCCTGGCCTGTTGGTCGAGTGGTTAGTGACCCGACTGCTAAACCGGAGGTCGTGGGTTCGATTCCCACCCAGGACAAATCTCTGTGTGATGAGCATGATCATTTGTTCTGTATCTGGGTGTAATTTGTCTATAATATGTATGTATTTAGAAATATATAAGTATGTTTATCAGTTGTCTGGTTGCCATAGCACAGTCTCATCACAAAAAAAAAAAAACGTTGACCTGGCCATACCATATCATGATGTGGGTAGCGGATATTTTCACACATGAAGCCACATCATAAAATGATCAATTTTATGATCTGGCCACGGCATATGCATTTAGCAAGAAAAGGTAATTTGCAATTGCACCTACCTTATAAATTTAACAAGATTTATTTATTGACTACATATATTTAGAAATTATGGCATTTCCAGATACGAGTACAACAACGACAGGTCTGCATGAAGTCGACTTCGTGAACCTCATACAAGCGACGTTGCGTTCGGGCCCCCGGTACAATGAGGGAGACATTGCTTCGGCCGACACGGTCATCGGCCAACTGCTCAAAGTGCCCAACTTGAAACAATCCTTCTTTGGACACAACTTGATTGTGACTAAGGTATTGAATAAGATTTTTTTTTCCAGAATTTGATTTTCTTGTCAGCCATTAAGAATGTCGTCCCAAGAGATGCGATGTAATAGCACGTAAAGACGATACGAAAAAACTAGTGTCCGACCGGAACAGGCTTTTCAGCCGAAACCGAACTTTCGGCCAGGCTCTCAGTTTGCATACTTACCTACACATATTAAAGTTTATATTTTATACTGAAATCTAGTGTATTTTTTACACATTTATTTGCTGTTGTTTTTTTTTTTTTAGACAGTTAAGGAATGTTAAATAAAATAAAAAAGACCATCATCAAAATATATTTGTTACGTATTTTTACGTAACAAATATATTTTTTATGTCATGAATAATATAAATAAACAAAACAACTATGATAAGGTCAAGACTTTCTTGGAAGGAAACTTTAAAAAATCTAACATTCAGTCAGAATTAGAGCCATTTTTTCCCCGAAACCGAAACTAAGGCCGAAACTAGATTTCTTGGCCGAAAACGAACTTTCGGTAGGTCACTAGAAAAAAAAACATCCACCATAGAAAAAGTAACCAACGGAAAAGGGCATCTTATGTTTCATGACATAAATTCCATATTTGATTGTGGTGCTTCTCAGCGCTGTTGTGGCTCTAGAAAATGATTTTACACTTGTACAATCAATTTGTATATGAAATCAATTGTATAATCAATGATAATGTGCTATGATCATGGAAATTCTGTAAATCGTGATTAAGTGAAAAGCAACAAACAGTCGATTATCATCTTATTTATATACCTAGTTTAATTTTCTATCTTTGGCAGGCAACAAGCAATAGGGACGAGTTTGGCACAATTTACAATAAAAGCAAAGTTACACTTATAACCGGCCGAGTTAAGGAAAAAGAGGGGGACTACGGATTCGAGCATGTACCCAACTTGTTGCATGCCATTAAATTAAATGCAGGTAGGTACACTACATTAGGTACTCCCATAATTACAGTACATTTTGCACAAAATCTTGATAGCATGGGATTCCATAGAGAGCGAACGACCACGCGGGGCCATGGCCCTCTTGGTCTAATGATAAATACGCTACCGGCGGCACGTGGTGACATTTATACGGTAGACCTGTAGTATAGAATAGAATAGAATAGAATAGGTAGACCTGTAGTAAGTATTTCCTGCCAGGGTTGCGGAATCATTCAAAAGAGTTACCGCGGCCCTGGAACACAACGGGCATTTGAAGGATCAGCGTTGGGTCTTAGTCCGTAAGAGTCTGCTATTCCATCCCGCTCCGCCCAAAACGGGCGGAGTCATTTGATGATTTATCATTCACAAAAAAAGGCTTACAATATTTGCGACCAGAGCTAATCTAATATACCATTGTATACTTAACTTATACCTTATTACAGAAGAGCAAAACGTATCACAAAGCGACGAAGTATTCAACTGCATAGAGGAAAAAGAGGCCAAAGAGAACTTCACTATATACCACGTCCATATCTCTGAAACGAAAAGTACTGATGATGTTGTTCGAGTGTCTGTTACATTGAATAAACGGCGTAAGTATGAATTGAAATATGTTTGTATTTCAGTATTTTAGGGTTCCGAACAACCTCAAGGAAAAACGAGGGTGAATACTCATCTCAATAATTTCAAATGTATTTTATTTTATCGCGTGGAATAGTTTCTTTTGGCAGCCATTTTTATTTTTATGATACTAAATTTTCAAAAACGCTTGAACATGTCTGTTTATTTTTTATCAAGTGCCTAAATATGTACAAAGGTTCATGGTTGTGTGGTGGTTAAGTAATGACGGACTCCCATGCAAACTTTCATCCCCTATTTCAAACCCTTCAAGCCTTTTTCTTGCGGCAAAGGCTATGTCCTTCTCCAAGGTCTAATCTATCTCCGTACCAAAATTCATCTAAATCGGTTCAGTGGTTATTGATACTTCCACCTCCCTTTTCACCCCCTGAAAGGATGATTTCTGGGATAAAAACTATCCTGTCCTTTCCCGGGACTCGAAACTATTTCTATTCCAAATTTCATTCAAATCGGTTCAGCGGTTTAAGCGTGAAGAGGTAACAGACAGCCATACAGACACACTATGGATTTTAAAACATTCAGTTCTGAAGTTATTATCCCAGAAAACAGACGAAACTTGAAGAGCACAGCATAATAGGCCTAGGTATAACGTTCACATTGCTGGGATACAGCCCTTCTCTCTCTCTCTGAGTGGCAGAGAGCCATAATCCAGACAATCGGGCGCAGTGCACTTGGTGGATGTGAATTTTATGTAATTGAAATAAAGTCTGAATTAGAACGATTGACGCGCGTTCGTGAAATGTAACATCTTTTTGCATTGATGTGATTGGTTTAAAAGTCAGTTGGGTAGTAACTTGTTACTTTGTTGGCTTCCAGAACTTCCAGTAAACTTGGTGTTTGATCTAAAGAAACGTTACCCGTCCACGGTGTTTGGTTGTAGCGGCTGTGCAGTGCTGTTCAAATCTGAGGAGGCTCTGAAAGAGCACCAAGAGGTAATGGTTATTTTTTATATAAGACGATCTTGCATAATGATAAGCAATGGTTGAGGTTGTGCAGGTACAATCAAATCTAATGGCAGATCGGAACAATCTGCGAGTTGATGCTCTGTAGTAAACTCATGTGACAGCGGGGGTGAACGGTAGGGTACTGCGTAGCGAAATGCGAACTTCACAGTTAGAATCAGCCTATACTTACAAATACTTTATTGGTACCACGGTCAGCACTCCAATCCAACCAACCATTGACCAAAAGTTCCTTCACATCTACCGCAACCTAAAATACAGATTTTTATTTGATGTAGGTATGCTGATATGCATTCTCTTATTATCCACTTTATTACTTCTTGATGTCTCAGTTGAGTTTCCAAGCTTTAAGTGCCACGGAAACCACTGTTCATATTCAATGTTTATGTCATTTATACTATTTCAGAACAAATGCATGGACACTGATGAAAATATAATAAAAATTGAAAATTCATCTGACCAATCAAATAATGATGATGACGTCATCGTAATGAAAACTGGGAAGGAAACAATATTTTCATGCGCACAGTGCAATGTAAGAATTTTGTTCTTTATACATGTTTTCATTATTTTGTTTACCTTGAATAATTGAGTCTTCGTGCGAACCAAGGCGATGATAGCGCGAGTACGCGATAATCTATTCGGCAAAACCTGTCGCAACGATGGCGTATTCGTGCAATGATCGCTTTGTAATAGTTAGGACGACGCCTAACAATTTTATTATTTTCAGGTTACATTCACAAAACTGAGTAACATACAGAGGCACATGAAAACGCACCAGGGTACAACTCAACAAATATTACAAACAAACAGGGTGACTGACCAAGAAACACCGCCCAAGAAACCACCTGCAAAAATCTTCAAGTGTAAGATGTGCCCCAGCACTTATTTCCATTCTGCAACCCTTTCGAAACACATAGTTACCAGACATATAAAAGTAAAATCAAATTAAAGTCATTTTGAATAAAATATTCTTTTATTGTTGTGATTTACAATCAAATCAGTTATGTGATCCGCAATTAAATATGTTTTGATTGAATAGGAATAGTACTATAGAATTATTATTATAGCACCACTAGAAATACTGTCAGGCAATAATTTTCATAAATATGCTGCTTTTAGGTATGTATTTGTATGATATCAGGTAATCAAGGTATTTATTTACACACAAAAGACAAACTACTTTAGCCTTTTTTAGTAAAGCTAAACATCACTATTAATGCCTGAATATTATTACACTGTTAGATTTTCAACTCTAACTTAAGTTGAATGTTGATAAACAGCATGCTTTTATTTAGACATCCATTTTGGTGTTGTATAGTGTTCTTAAAAAGGGGCAAACATGTTTGTGAGGTATTATTTAGTTATAACAGTTTACAATAGATAGACAATAAAGTATCATTTGTTAAAATATATCATCAGAAAATATGGAATCAAGCTCGTCAAACAAATCACTAGCATTATTATCAATTCCTTTGGTAATTGTGTCATCTGGTCCTGAAACAATAAATAAAAAATAAATAAAATTAATTATGCCAAAAATAATACTGATTACAAACTAAATTTAGACCCTAGACCCCACACTAGGATTCGCTGTGTCGTGCGATCTAGTCTCTTTCAGTCCAGAAGACCGAATTGAGAAAATAATAATTCTAACAAAAGTTGTAATTTAAATGCGTATCGTGTAGTTATACAAAAATGAAAAAAAGGAAAAGAAATTAGGTAGTTTATTATTAGTCTGTTACAGTATTTATCAGTTTATAATGCAAATCACTGATAACTTCATGCAGAGAAAGTTAAAAAAAACCTAATAATGGTTTTGTTAAAGGACATGACATCACATTGATTTCAAGATTGATGATCAGTGATTGGAGTAGGTAGAGCTATTTTGGAGCAATTCCCTTAAATGTATATACCATGTGTAACAGAATAAACACAATACCTCTGAAGGGCTCATTGTCCTCATCATTATGAACAACTTTTACTATTGGACCAACACTGAAATCGTGAAACAGGATCGACTCCCCCATACATTTCTGTGTCCGACACAATGTAATAATAATAATATATCATTTAATTCAGGTAACAAAGACCCATTAAATAAATACCTTACAGACTATCATACATATTTATAAAAACCACATAAAAATTAAAACACTATTTTGAATGAACAGCAGATTTATTTTTCGCGATGTCGGTGTTGGTCCCATAGTAAAAGTTGTGAACATGACACCGGGATCCTGGGATTTTAAAATTTATCGAGAAAAATAAAGAAAATCGTTTTAGGTACAGCATGTTAAATATTCAAAGAAAAATATAGGAAGTATCACCATAGTTCATAATTTTAACTAAGTTCAAATTTTTGCACCTCACATATGCATACAACATACACAATAGCACATCTAAAAGTCATTACCAACTTTAACAATAAGTATTTTTGAAATCCCAGTGAATTCGAGATCTCAAGCATGTCCATACTATGAAAACATGTTGCAAGTACCATAAATATCTGCCTACTCCGATCACTGCTGATGAAACAAATTATGTTTTGAGATTATTATTTTAAAAATACTCATCATTTACATTCTCCCTCTATCTATAATCCATACTATTGTAGTTAATGCCAAAGAAACTATGTGTTTGTTACCTCTTCACATTGTAAAGGTAGAAACTAGTATTCCATATAAGAACATTTATTGAAAAACCTATATCTCATGATCAATCAAACAAGTTCCTGACATAAAAATATAATTACATGACTCACCTATGTTGTTTAAATTCTTTTGTGTTTTTATTACAGTATAATTCTCTTCATAAACTATGGCATATCCATCGGGCAATGGCTTAGTATCTGCATCATCAGTCAGCACGGTAGAGCTATAGATGGCTAATATGTTGCTTAAAGTTATGTTAAGATAGTGCTTCTTGAAGGCACTGCCTGTTGTGAGTATTGTCGGCTTCCAAAGAATAAAGGCACAGTATTCAGAGGCTATGTATTTGGAGAATGTTGACCATGCATCTCTATGAAGTGTGCCTTTAATGTTACCTGGAATACAAAAAAAAAAGGTTTGACTCCTAATTCAAACCTCATATATTTTATTTTATTTAACAGACAGTGAAACCAGGATAGCTGTCACCTCAAGGGACCTTGGGTTTTTTATCACTTTTCATTTCCCTAGTTACCCAAATACGCCAGGTTCAAAATGATGTTGCAACATTATTTGCAGACAGCCATGTGAATAAATTGAATTTTTGTAATCAAACATGTTGTAACCTGTCCAGACCAATATTCAAACTTATAAAATATGAATAACTTCCTTACTTATAGCAAATAAGTTCCAATTATAGATATAGACATCTTAAAAATGAAATCTCAGATATAAAGGCAATTATTTCCAGTAACAGAGGTTTCAATGCATTATTTTTTAGGCTTACCTGTTGTATCCCTCATAATAATCAAGGGATCTGTAACAGATCTGTCAACGGTTTCAACGAATGCAGTTATTGTATGAGCTTTCCTCTTTTTCAAGTTTCCAGATATGGCTTGCTGTTTAACTGTTTTTATAGAATCAATGTCATGTAAATTCCAACTTTTCAAATCATCCAACAACCTTGCCCATAATGGAGACTCAAATAAATCTCCTCTTATACTGTTTTGAGTAAAATCAACATCCTGAAAGTGAAATATAATGTTTATCAAAAACTTTAAGATACAATGTTTTCTATTCAAGCAATAAATTATGAATATAGATTTTACCTGTGAAAGTAATTCTATCTGACAAATAGTTTCGTCTTTATTTTCTTCAAACCCTCCAGTGAGCAGACCAGCAGGGCCAGGGAACTTCCTTTTGCTTTTATGATCGAAATACGAATTAATCATTTTTCTTTTTGTGTGTTTGGGTGACATTATACTGTTAACATTTACTACCACATTCTCATTAGTGTGGTTTCCAATATTCTTATTTTCATTATTCCTAACTGCTGTAACGGGTAATGGGTGACTAATATTCTCATTTAGTGTTATAATCTGCACTCCACTTGTTTGTTTTGTTTTGGGAACAAATACATTTTTTATCAAATTAGGTTTGTTTGGCCCATGTTTATCTTCAATATTTCTCTTTTCGGTTACGGTATCTTCAGGAAATTCAAACTGAGACAGCACCTATGCGGAAACATAAAACGATAACTTTGCTCAGGGTTTTAATGTTTATTATGAAAAGATTTCTATACTAGTACCAAACAAACACCCGCCGCTGTTGCAGCCTCATAAAATACCTGATCAAAGTCGTCCGATTCAAACATAGTTATATAGGCAGTTTACTAAATAAAAATTGTCTCCAATACCCAATTTTTAATCATTCAATGGTAAAACTAAAGTATATTAATGCAAATGAAACTAAATAACTCTCGAAGGAACGAAACTACACTACAAGCATACTTTTTTGACATTGACATGACTGGCTGTGACAGCATGAGTGATAATAGGGGCTAAAAATCAGCTGTCTTGTCAAGCAAAAGTCTCGTTTTTGGTTTATCCGTTTTATGCATGGAATTATTAAAAAAACCACCTATTTAAAAAGTAAAGAGATAGTCGATGGAACTTTTGAAAACCTCCCACATAGGAAAGAATTGAATCGGCAGAACAGGACATGCATTTATAACAAGTGTACAAGGGGCGGTCTGATCGCAAAGGGCAATCTCTTACAGACCAACTTTGGATAGACTGAACGAACGAATATGGATTTAGTCAGTGATCAAACATAATAAATACAATTAATTAGACATAATAATAACAAATACATACATACAATACTAAATAATATACTACTAAAATAATAGATACCAACAACTAATATAATAGAAACTACAAATTGCCACCGACTACGATCCGGTGGCCGCCACCGGAATTCACCGGATCATAGCGGTAAACAGAAACTACTTAGCGCCACCACCAGAATGTAGTTCCTGTATACCACCGTGGGCATCGGGTTTATTTATGTAGGCAATGTATGACGTGAGAACACAAGATGGAGAGCGAATAACCAAAGCACATAATATTGCACAAAATAAAATAGGCGCGATTTATAGATGATACTGGCATTCTGATCTGCTGAAATAAATCAATAAAAAAAAACTGTTTGTTGAACTTTTGTCAACATGTTATTTATGCCAATTTTAGTCACATAGACTTTAGTACTTATAGCATTTTTTTTAATGTTTTCAAATATTGCTTGTTAATTAGTTATTCTTCATTTCTAAAACGATTTTTTGACAAAATTTTTGTACAATGTCTGTATTTGATTTTTTAAACCCTCTTGCAAACTTAACACCACGTTTTACTGAAGAACAGTTAGAGGATATGATCAAATGGTTTGACGACCACGCAAAGCCTTTGTTGACTATAAATGATGCTCCTGAACCAACAAGTGTTGTAACTATCGAACAATTAATATCATTTTTGGAGTTAAAGAAGTATAGTATCAAATATCACAATGAAATTGGCTAAGTCACTTTGATTTAAATGATTATAATTTTATTATGATGTATGAGCTGAATCTAAGGATAGATCAGTGTGGGTTACTACCCATTTTTCTGAAATTTGAATTAAATTCAACTAACAACCCTTACAGATTCCATAGGAGACATTTCAACTATCCTACTTATTTCGAGATTATGAAGCAAGCGGAAAAATTGAATGCAGGAGTCACTCGAATGTTGACACAGGACCAATTTATTTATATTTTAAATCTTTGGGTTGTGGAAGCTGAATTAAAACATGAATTGGAACTTGCATTTGCAGTATGTATCTACTAACGAAATTTATTCCTAGCTAGCGGATCCCTAATATTACCGTACGGCCGCCGCGCCATTTTTCTGTCTGTTATATTACAGGGGCAAAATTCAATTCCGCAGTAGGTAGGTATAGTTTGACCGGGACTGCTGTACCGCGCCGTAGGTTTGTGCGCGACGAGACGGGGGCCCAATGCAGGCTGATCCAGTATATTATAATGTACTCTGTAAACTGATCAATCTGCTGTCAGTTCGCCCAAGTCCGCCGTCAACGCTCACGAGCGGAAGGTAGCGTTTTTTTTTACCGGACTGTCTATGTCAGACGCACATGAGATAAATATCCTGATGAGATGGGTCGTGTGTTATCTCGTGATATGACCGTTATACCGACCCACCCAGATTTGAATCCCATGTCAGAGTAACTGTAGTTAATAAATTTAGTTTTTATCATCATCTACAATCAATACAATTTTTAAATAATATGAATATTAACGAAACGAATATAATATGAATATTAATAACATTAAATAAATAACATAATTTAGTAGGATCCACAAACTTCAACGCCCCCTCTCTCTAATCGTTTTTAACCGACTTCAAAAAAAGAGGAGGTTCGCAATTCGTCGGAACTTTTTTTTTATGGATGCTCCCCGATTACTCGAAGATTGCTGGACCAATTTAGATTATTTTTTTGTTTGAAAGGGTTTTACTTCTGGTGGTCCCATGATTATCAAGTCAGGATCTGATGATGAGATCCTGGAGAAATAGAGAAAAATCTTCAAATTTTATAGACACACTTGAAGCGATTTGGGTAGTTTTTGGAAGAGTACTTTCTTGGAGTGGTCCCATTTCAATTTGGTGAAGATCTGATGAAGAACTTCGGAGATAAGCAACGGAACTCCCCAATAAATGATAGCAAATGGACTGGGATTGCTGAAATCTCATGTCTCTCTATTCATAACATAACATCACGCTGGTACGCTGTGAAGGGGTAAGCACATGTGAACCACTAAAAATTGAAAAAAAAACTTTTTACAAAAAAATACAACCGACTTCCAAATAAAAAATACTACAAAATATAAAATTAATTTAATTTCGGAAGTCCGTGTCCAAGAAAGAAAAAACAACAGAAAAACCGACTGCCGAAATTAAAGTTAGATGTTTTATATTTTGTAGTGTTTTTTATTTGGAAGTCGGTTGTATTCTTTTGTAAAAAGTTTTTTTTAAGGTAAACTTTGGAAAATTAAGCACTACGATATCCATTCAACGGTGTCGAGATCAGCCTACTATTTACCCCGTCAGGAGTAAAAATTGTTAGATCTGTTTCAAATATCCCACTTTTAGTTTGTTCATTCCAATTTCTACATAAATTGAAGTAAGCAATAATGTCCTCCCCTAAAAACTTCATCACCCCTTTTCGCCCCTTAAGGGGTTTGTTTTCGAAAAATCCAAATATTTGTAATTCTTATTTTTTTTATCCAAATCATTAATGCCGTGTTTTAACTTCATCGGACCAAGCATTAAGATTCTCCCCAATTCGCTCAAACCGCAACATTGTTCTTACTTAGAACATTTATATACCCATCGTGATTTTTAAACGAAAGATCAAATTTGAATAATTTAAAGTGTGGGTAATTTACATGTAGGTACATATCTAATCAACCTTAATTATCGAACCATTTAAATGGATAAGGATTAATATCTTGATATCAGAATCATAACTTTTTCTTTGCAACTGGGCTTTGATTGAATAATTTTTACAAAAAGCGGTCATTGTGCCTCCAGAATATAAACAACATATAAGTATAGCCTCGCGGACTTTTTTCTTTTTTCCTTGGCTTACATAATTCAAGTTTTAGTAGGGATCCCTCATTATTTCTGGAAATAAATATAGCCTATGTTACTCAGTGAAGATGTAACTTCCTAACGGTGAAAGAATTTTTGAAATCGGTCCAGTAGTTTTAAAGTTTATTCGTTACATACAAAAATACAAATCTTTCCTCTTCATAATATTATTATTATTCTCTTTATTCATTTCACTAACCTACATACCAATTACATTTTTAAATATTTCTTAAAAAAAACATTAAAAAATATATATATAAAAAGCAGTAGTCCGCCGGTGTCGGGAGCAGGGTCGGAAGCTACCGGTGGTTAGGGCTCCAGAGAAAGGAACCACTTCACAAATCGAGCCGTATCGAGGAGCTAACTGCCTTCTGTATCAGGCCCTTTATCCAACCGCGTAACGCCAGCTTCGACAGATGGTCGTTGAAGTTATGCAATCGGCACTATGACAGCCGAGTCCACATTCCAGATGTCGACAGCCTCGTGTGCTAAGTCGAGATACTTGATTTGTTTGTCTTTCTCAGCCTTCACGAGGTTCTCGTAATGGGGGATGGTAACATCGATCATCATTGTGCGGCGCGCTAAGGGTCAATTTAAACTAGTGCAGAGTCGAAGCGTCAATCTGAAACTTAACATAGCAAATTCACTCATATTTCCACAACGTAATGCAAATATTTCTACTGAGATATTTCTTCCACTCAGATGCGCGAATTCCGTCGAATTCGCGCGTCTTCATTTTATGTGGGAAATCATCAAATGACTTCTTTCGCTCTGGGTGGAGCGGAAGGGCGTGTCAGACTCTTACTGACTAAACCCCATCCGTGTTCCTTCTAAAGCCCTTTGCGTTCCGGGCCGCGGTGACTCTTTCGAACAAATTCCGCAACCTTGGCAGGCTCTGGCCCTAGCGGGCCTCGTCTTCTTTGCTGACATCTCTTTGAGGCGCGCTTGAAACACAACGCTCAATCGACCCGGGCCTGGTGGCGATCGGACAACGAGTCGTCCGTAGGCCCGCGCGCCTACGGTGGCTGGGGATCGCCCTGCGACTCCCGACGCCCGGGGCGACTTCTCCTGTAGCGGCAGTTGGGGCGAAGGCCTTGCCTTTCCTTCGCGCGGCCCGCCTCCTACTTCGCTAGTATTACCGCTTCCCAAGCTTCCTCGCTCCGGACCATGGATTTAACCAGGGCCGGACGCGAGAGGTCGCCGCCGCCGATTGCCTCGACGAGGACACGGCGGTGCTCCGCCCAAGCAGGGCAGACCTCCACCGTATGCTCCACCGTGTCCTCCGGGCGATCCTCACAGTGCTGACACCCGGGCGTGTCCTCCCGCTTAATCCGAAACAGGTACCTCCCGAAACAGCCGTGTCCGGTAAGTACCTGCGTCAGGCGGAAGGTGAGGACGCCGTGGCGCCTCTCCAGCCACTCCTCAAAGAGGGGCCTTACCGCCGCAAT
>NDFZ01005472.1:373594-411799 GCA_002192655.3 Mamestra configurata
CCATCCGTGTTCCTTCTAAAGCCCTTTGCGTTCCAGGGCCGCGGTGACTCTTTCGAACAAATTCCGCAACCTTGGCAGGCTCTGGCCCTAGCGGGCCTCGTCTTCTTTGCTGACATCTCTTTGAGGCGCGCTTGAAACACAACGCTCAATCGACCCGGGCCTGGTGGCGATCGGACAACGAGTCGTCCGTAGGCCCGCGCGCCTACGGTGGCTGGGGATCGCCCTGCGACTCCCGACGCCCGGGGCGACTTCTCCTGTAGCGGCAGTTGGGGCGAAGGCCTTGCCTTTCCTTCGCGCGGCCCGCCTCCTACTTCGCTAGTATTACCGCTTCCCAAGCTTCCTCGCTCCGGACCATGGATTTAACCAGGGCCGGACGCGAGAGGTCGCCGCCGCCGATTGCCTCGACGAGGACACGGCGGTGCTCAGCCCGAGCAAGGCAGACCTCCACCGTGTCCTCCACCCTGCAATCGTAAGGCCCGTTTCCAATCCGCGAACCCAGAAATTCGGAGAAAGAAGACTGGCGTTGTCCAGTCGTGCATAGGTACACCACAACAACTCTTTGACTAAGTAGTTAGTAAGAACGTGGGAGGACATCAAAGTGATTTGGATGAACTGATTGTGATTGTCTGATTCGTGTCAATGGTTGAAACACAGATTATATTTTTTTTTTCAACACAATAAAAATTAAAAAATTCTCAATGTAGCTTTATTTTGCCATTTTATTGAAGATGTAGGTTACCTAATTCCCCGCAATTTGAAAAAAAATGCAATTTTTCTTAATTTTTACAAAACTTTGGGATAATTTTCTAACTTAAACATTCCCCGCTCCGCTTCGCCACAATCGCCACTACACTAAACTCCGCTTCCCCGCTCTGCTGCCTCGCTACGCTTCCCGGTATTTTATGTTTTTTTTTAACTTGTTCGCAAATCCCTGTTCATTGAAGCGGAGCGGATATTGAATTGGTTATCTCTCCGCTTCAGTGGACAGTCAGCCTAAGGCGCGGTACAGCGATCGGTCAAACTACAGCTTTGTGCCGACAACGCAGTTATCGAAAGAAGCAGCGTTATAAGACCTTCCACAAGGTGAACTAGTGACTTGGTTAGGACCATTAGTGTCCTCTGGATGCGACAAGCAAAGGACCGGTTGATGTGACGATGGTTGGGGTAGCCTATATATATCCAGCTCAAAAAAAACTCAAAACTCACGTCATCACTCCATGATTTATGACTTTCTTTTGGTTAAATTCACATAGGTATTATTATTTATTTATTTTATTATTCATGTTGTACACACAGAAATCTATAGATATTTCTGTATTCTTTAAAGTACTATTACTTAGGTAATAAATAACATTAAAATAATTGAACTGCTTATTTCTAACGAAATTTCTTCCAGTAGACCTGCGAAAGGAGAAATGAAAAAGAAATGTAGACAATAGTAGTTTTGTTCGTTTATGCGAATAAAATATATTATTATGGGGATGACAACAACAACAAACAACAACTCAACTCAACTGCTATCAGTTGAGCATTTTTATTTAAAAATGCTTTCCCTTGGCCACTATCTCACCTGATGTTAAGCTTTTGCAAACAGGTATTCGATACAGAAAACAGAAAGTCTCTGGAACTTGAAGAATTAAATGAAATAGTGACGGCGTACGGTGATGACCCCTTCACTGAAGCCGAAGCGCTCGAATGTTTGCGTGATGCGAACGTTCGTGGAGATGGACATGTAGTTTATGCAGATTTTATCGAGAGTTTATTTAGCATTGCCCCTGAATTATATAACATCAAGGTGAGCACCTAAAATAGTCCCTGGAAAATTGCACTTTTATTTAAGGATTGCGTATCATTCTTATTAACATTTTCATTATTTTTGGTAGGCAGAATTTCTGTATGAAAATCCGGATGAAGATCCATCGGTGCCCCCAGAACCCGTAATCGAAGAAGCACCGCCGCCGCCGCCACCACCACCTCCTCCACCTCCTTCAAAAAAAGGCAAGGGTGGTAAAAAGAAAAAGAAGTGACCAAAATTTATTTTACTCAATATTTGTTTATATTGTACTGGGAATAATATAACATATAAATTCTTGTTAATTTACGTTTTTAATTATTCTGATTTAAAAGTAGGTAGTCATCTAACATTTCCTTGTTAGTAATGCAACAAGAAAAGGTTAGAAGTGTTGAAATGTTAGAAAATTAAAAGCTCGTCAGTTTAAATTATAAAAACTATTTATAAAAAGCGTTTTGTTTAACTTTTTAGTGGCAGGTACCCCCCATATTCTACCTAACGACACCACTGGAAAGTCACAGGAAAGCAAAATACCTACGCAATTTCGTTTAGGTACTTGGATGACATATGTTTTCCCGCTTTTTTATTTCAAAACCAAACTACTGAACCGATTTTGATGAAATTTCTATTTGTCCATTCGAAATTTGTTTTTTTTTGTTTTTAACAAGTATATAAGTAATATATACCTACTACATACATTAAAAAAAAACAAATCGGTTCATAAATACGGGAGTTATGTTATTAGTTAAAAACAACCATTGAGAACCTCCTCCAACTTTTAAAGTCGGTTAAAAATAATTCCTTATGCATACAAATAATTTATTGCAACTGGCACAAACAGCGCAAGTACCGAGGGGCTTATGCCGTGTAGTATGTATGTCGAGTGCTTAGCTGAGGCCTGCAGCCTCGAAATAAACCGCTGTACTGATACTGCAGTGTCTCTTCATCATCATATGATGATAATGCCTAGTTTGGGATCGGATGACCGTGTGTGAGTTGTCCGAAGATATTATTATTTATTATTATTATAATAGGTACCTATTGCAAACGATGAAAAAATGAGGATTTTCATGGATCCATCATTTCACTTTAGTGCTTGATAAAAGCAGGCTTCCCACGGGAGAATCGCGGCACAGGTCTACAGCTACACTGTCCACGATCATAATAAGGACCTGCTAACGATGTTAATTAAATATACTAATTTTAACAATGAAAAAGTGGGGCTCATGAATCCATCATTTTACTTTACAGCTAGAAAAAAGCAGCTACACTGTTCACCAGATCGGAAGGATCTGCTTAAATGCTAAATAATTTTCCGAGTTTATTCCTAAGTTCTTATCATTCCGAAACAAAAATCAATGTTGTTTGTTTATCTGTACTGTATCCTTCTACCACTTCTAATTTGCTCATTTGTCTGTGGTGGTCTGTGGTTCATGGATGACATGACATCAGAAATGTCGTTCTTGTAGGCAATGAGAAGCAACTTGATGCAAAACATTTTAATTTTAACATTTTTTCGTTCAAGTTCGTGTTAATATGTATTAATAAGATTGTATGAGCTTATACACGTGTTAGTTGGCGTGACTGATTTTCTTATATATAAATAATTAGGTTTCAAAACTAGGGCAATGGATCTTGAGGATAATGCTATGGGTCTAACCCACGATCAGACGGATAAAATACTTCAATTTCAAGATTTAACCGGAATAGAGGATATGTCGATATGTAGAGACGTTTTACAAAGGCATCAATGGGATTTGGAGGTAACAACTTTCTTTCAATTATATGGATATGGAGACCGATGTTCCCGTATGTAAGCAACACCCAAAAGTAAAAAATATTGATAGCAAACCGAACTGTTTTTATTTACACGCTTAAAATATGAGTTTTGCTTCATATTTCTGTCAATATTTTATAGGTGGCGATCCAGGAACAGTTGAATATAAGAGAGGGTCGACCATCAGTGTTTGCGACCGAGGCCCGCGCTCCACCTGTGGTACATGACCACATAGCACAGCAAGTGTTCACAGACGAGACTCCAGAAGGGCCAGGCGGGATGAGAGGGCTTTTCCGCTATGTAGTCAACCTAGTAGTGTCCATGTGCTACAGTACAATTACATCTGTGCTAAACTTACTACTGAGTTTTGTACGCAATGATGACAGAAGATGTAAATATCTCAGTTTGAAATTCCTTATTTCATTCAATTGAAATATCTGTCTTTATTTAAATAAAATAACTAGTTCTTTGTGTTGAAACTACACGGTTTGACCTAAGTAGCTCACTAATTTATGAAAGTGAAAGGATTTGATATCACCTAGATTTTATTATTTACAGGTCTGTCTGTCAGTCAAATTCTGTTTGCAAAATTTTCTTTTTTTAATTTTAGGTCTGCTGAAAGATGTCTGTAAAAATAATCAGTACTTAACATACTTTTACGTTCTTAATTTGTTTGTCATACTCAAATGGTAAAAGAAAATACAAAATATTTAATTTATGTTTCTTGTACAAATGACCTTTTGATTTTATTTAGCTTTTCATTGTATGCTAATGTTTTCATTTCAAGTGGTGACTGACCCACTGGGGGATGTGGTGGGTTTCATCAACAACTATACATCCCGGTTCAACCCGCATCCGGTATTCTACCAGGGTACCTATGCACAGGCCCTTAATGATGCCAAGAACGAGCTGCGCTTCCTTGTTGTGTACTTGCACTCCGAACATGCCTTAGAGACACAAAACTTCTGCAGGTAATTAAAAAATCCTTAATGTTGACCTACCTACTTGTAATTATTACTATAAATCAGAATGACATCTCAAAATTATACCATAGTTTTTTGTTTTTTTTTTTCTCAATAATCTTGTTTCAAATCAATCTTGTTAGTTATTCCTGTGTCATCTCCAACAGAGAGCTACTGTGAGTATGCATCATCCCTCTGCAGAGCAAAGGCCTTTTTATTTATTTGGATCTCCAAGAAAGGATACACAGTACAACATAAGCCACAGTGATACAGGTGGTTCATTTATGTGTGCTCCTTCAGTTATAGGAGACACAGCATGCACGTATAACTAGGTTTACAAAACAGAATAATATTACATACACAGAATTAAATTAAAAATAGGATAAGATCATTCCATAAGGTACATTTAATGAAATAAAAAAAATAAAATTAAATAAAAAAAATACATTAAATTAAATTATTCCAATAGATTAAATTAAGATTATTTCAGTAAATAAAATTAAATTGCTTCATTGAATTACATTATTGTGTCATGTCAAATTTAAAATTTAAATTTGACATGACACAAAATGAAGTATTAAAAAGAAAAGAAAAAGTACACTTCATTATTTCGCTGCAGCTAAGGTCTTTTTGTATTTTGAGATCGGGACGGTTATCTCCAAGTTAATACAGTTAAACAGATTGTTGTATTGCCTACAGAGTCTTGGGAGAGTGGCAAAGTGACCTAGACTCGTTTTAGATCCTGGAACATAAAATAAATTGTAGCTGCTTTTCCGCGGCAGACGAGAGGGTGCATTCAATTTTTTTGTTTTTCTAGATGCTGCTGCTGCAGTCTGACCCGTTAAATATTTTATGCAGAAGTATCAGGTCTGCTGTCTGTCAGCGAGTGGGACTATTTTCTAGTGTTCTAATCTATCATTGTCTTGTAATTTTTTTGGCTAATCGGTCTTTGTAACATAGTTGGTATAGGAAACGTCTCTGGACACTTTCCAGGTGTTTAATGTATATTTCGTAGTGAGGATTCCAAACCGGCTGCTATTTTACTTGACTTCCAGCTTTTTTTCGATTTAGTTCTAACATGGACCACTTGTGGTTTATTTTGTCCAGGTCGTCCCACAATCTGAGACATGGTCTGCCACAATGCCTACTAGCTGTTTCACATTTCGACAGTGGTTAGTTGCGTTGCATTCTAACCAGACACCCAGATTAAGCAGATCGAAAACACTATGAAATTACAGAGCTACAAAAATCTTATCTAATTCACAACTGAATATTTCAGGATGACCTTAACAGATCCAGATGTGATCGAGTACATAAACACGCACGCGCTGTTCTGGGGCTGCTCGGTGGACACAGCGGAGGGGTGGCGCGTGGCGCAGTCGGTGGGCGGGCGGCGCTACCCGCTGCTGTGCGTGGTGTGCGTGCGCGAGCACCGCATGACCGTGGTGGCCAGGTCCGAGGGGTCCTGCTCCCCTCATCAACTATTGACTCGCTTGCGACGTGTCGTGTCAGATAATGAGCCACATCTAGCCGCTGCTAGGGCAGACAGGTAAATTATTTTATATGGTAACCAAAGTTATGGTATGTAGTCATTCTCCTGCACAGGTGAGGGTGACTACATATCAAATTTTGATGTGTAAAAAAGTATTCCAAATGTTCAGTTGACAATTTATCGAGAGTTTACAATCTCCCAATTTTATAATCTTACGGAGTTTGCCATTTTGTCAGAGTGACATGTAAATTTCACTGGACAATTGCAAACGCCGTAAGATTGTAAAACTATTGAATTTGGATGGGATTTATTGTATACAAAACGGTTTTTTTCATAATATATCGAGAAATTATTATCTATAAAAGATTTATTACAATCTTACGGAGTCTGCAATTTTCCAGTGACATAATAAAATAATATATAATTCTTCCGTTACTGACTGACTGACAGACGACGCACAGCCGAAACTACTGATCATAGAAAGCTGAAATTTGGCATGTAGGTTACTTGCCGTTATTTCCCGAAATTCTTACGGGATCGAATAAAAAACGGGATATTATTTATTCTTATAAGTTAGTTTCTTATAAGAATCTTTTAAGAATGTCTCCCATTGTTCCTGTACATTCATTATTTAGAATCAGAAGTCATTTATTCAAATTAGGCTGTATTGCCAGCACTGTTTGAACGACAAAGTTCTACATAAAGACAGTCCCCAAAATAGCCCGTCCGCACCACTTCCTTGTGTTTTAGCTGGGAAGAAGTGGCGCAATAAACTGCCCAGCAACACATCTGTCCGTTAAGTTTCTATAACTTGAATTTATACAGTAGTATGCAAAGTTGTTTACAATACAAGACAGAAAAATAATATATCCATATGTTAATAAAAATACACACATCAAAAGTGTCTAGGGATCAAGTACGTTTTAGTTAGTATCGCCGCAATTGAGGATTATTATTTTAACTTTTTTTTATCGTTATTGATTCTTGTAAGTGAATTACACCATTTGAATAAAGAATTTTCTTTGAATTTTGATTACAAATAGAAAATCAATTAGGATTCCTATAAAATTGTGTAGTAGCATTTTACAAAACCATTGTAATTTCTGCACTGGAACTGAAAAAATTGCATTAATATGGAGCGTCGATATCATTTGACACGAGAAGAGATGTTGGAATGTTGCAAACTGGTTCCAGGCAACGTACTGTGGCTGTCTATCTTGGCACTACACAGAGCGTTAAAAGCCGCCTCTGGACCCGCTATCGTATCACGGGCAGCGTGGCCGAGCGACATCGAAGATGATCTCGCATCACCACTCGCAGACAGGACCGTACATCCAAAATACTGTTTGACAGAATCGGACCATGACCGCCATGATGTTGGCTACGAGGCTCCACAGCTCTTGCGGCTTGCTGATAAACAACCAAACCATCCGAAATCGTATACGTGAACTGGGTCTTCATTACCGAAGGCCGCAGAGAGTTCCACCTATAGCACCCCTGCTATCGTAGGGCCCATTCACAATGGGTTCGCGAACAGTACACAGAAATTGGGAAGAAAAAAACTGGCGTTGTGTTTGCTTTTCTGATGAATCTCGTTTAGGTATGTGGCCGGATACAAGACGTACTCGAAATTGGAGGACCTCTGGACATCAAGAACGTTTGAAATTTTGTCAGGAAGTTGATTCATATGGAGGGGGAACAATAATGGTATTTGGATCGGTGGAAGAACTGAACTCATTTGGCTCAGGAGCAAACTCAATGTTCAGATTTATGCAGAGAGGTTTGTTTCAGACGTGATCATCCCCTGGCGAACCCAGTTGGGTGATTCGTTCAGACAAATGCACGTCCACACACGGCTAGTCGCAACACGCACTCTTGCCGATGCTCGCATCAACGCATGGGATATGCTCCAAAAAACAGCTCTGCCGAGTATGGATGTCGTGCATACCCCACTTTGTTAGAAAGAATGTGGGTGGCTATTCTGCATTCCAAAATATAGGGATAACTTGTTAACTTAAATATAGGAATGAAAGTAAGAAGCCATCCTGGAAGACTAGATTTGTTAAATATTAATTGGATAATTTTTAATAGTTAAAAGTGTACTTGATCCCTAGACACTTGACATGTTTCAATTAAATTAATTAACACTTGTTAGCTAGCACATTCCATTAAGCCATTAAAAAACGACAAACTCGAGAATAGCAAGTAAACCAAACAAATTTAACCTCCAGGCATAAATGATGTGCCCGTTTACACATGCAATGGCTGTTATTATTTTGTAATAAAGCTATAGGCTAGCAATAGGACTGAGACCGGAACCACAAGTGTTGAACTAGAATATGATGGTGGGTAGGCACATAAAGTAAACACATACATACTGTATAATTTTATCTTATAATTTAAATTTTTAACAGATTATAATTAATTACCTTACCAATAAGCACATATTGTGTGGGCATATTCTTATGCTCTAAACAGTGCAAATTGCTTTGCTTGCCGGCTGTCACTTCTAATTTTGGCTGTCAGTCACTGAAACACAGTCATTATTATGGCCACTAAGCTGACATTGCAGAGACTCAGTGCAAGGCTATAATATCACTAAACCAGAGGATGGCGGATTGGAAATTTGGTTGATAATTGAAACACACCTTAAAGCTTCACCTCCGGGAGCTGACTTGAGCAGTTTCCACAAAGACGTCACCATCTTCAAGGAGCAAGTTTGGAGTGTCGTCAGTGCCTTGCAGCTACAGATTGTTGAACTGAGCAGGAGAGTAGATGTGATAGAGATGCATGTGTGACGGGAAAAAGATTGTTGCTTGGCGGTGTTCCAGAGAAACCAGGTAAAAAACTTCCTGAAACCATGGCAGCCATTCTGCAGACTAAGCTTGGTTTGATAGATCTGGTACCCTCTCCATTGACTGCCTGCTATGGTGTGCTGACTCAACTATCCGCAGCGAGATTTGGAGAATCAAGACCGAATTGAAGGGATCTCCCTTATATGGTGTCTGAATTTCTCACTCGACGACACTCTACGACAGCTCGCAAGCTGTTTGGCTTGACGAACATGTGGACCATGGACGGCAATATCAACGTCAAACTTTAGTCTTGAGGAGGTCGTCGCAGTTGGAGTGGAGCATGGCAAATTCCTGGATCAAGAAGTTCCTCCGGTTTTAAACCCTTAATGTGCGGCTTCACTGGCTCCAACTCGGTCAAGGCAGATTACAAAGAACTAGTAGTATTATTTGGTATGTATGTATTGTTCGCTAACTTTTGTAGCCGTTGGTGCGTGTTTCTTATCTGTATTTTGTTTTTTGAAACTTTGTCTTGATAGGTACCGGTTAAAAATAAGTACATCACTGAATATTTTTTTGTTCGTTAAACAGACTTAGTTTTTGTTTTGTTCTGTCAGTGTCACTTGTGTCATTGTGTATTTTTGTCTATGCCACTTATTTTGACATCTTGTGATTTGAGTTTGCGTTTGGAAACACGCACTAGTAACTTTATTAGTTCTTTTTGTGAACAGTCTGTCGGCAGGTAATGCAATTTAGACCGCTTGCACATTTAGGCGACAGTCGCGCGGCTAAAGTCGCCTAAATGTGGGCAATAAAAATGAAAGCGGGCAATAAAATTAGGAAATTAGTTTTACCTAATTTTATTTTATTTATTATATTCTTTAATAGGTTAAAATTTTTACTTTATAATAATTATAAATCTGACGTCGACTCGTTTTTTCCTGCCGTAGTTCTTCTACGTCATATTCATCTTTAGACTATTCCTTTTCTGTAAACAGCTTTATATGCCACTGCCTATAAAGCTGTTTACAGTTTTAGCGATTTCAGAAGTGTTATAATGTCTTTCGTGTGAGCGCACAGAATATCCCTCAACATTACTGAGATGCTGAATTTATTTAGTGATGTTGCTTTGCACGCCGTCCTAGTTTCGGAAAGTTGTCTCAAGCCCGAACTTCCCTCTTTATTTTACAGTCTACCCGGTTTTGTCCTTATTCGCAATGACCGCACGGGAAAAAGAGCCGGGGATGTTGACATTTACTTACGCAGCGATATCAATCGACAAAATTGTATCCTCTTCGCCGCGGACATTCAGCGGTAATCCTGAATACTTAGTGCTTTGTTCTCCACTCTTGATTCTCTTTTTGAATCCCTTTATTCAGAGTACAAACATCACATAGTCATGGGTGATTTTAACACCGATATATTGAAGGATTACTCTAGATCAGTGAGTCCTAACCTGTGGTCCGCGGACCACTGATGGTCCGCAAGGGCCAAAATATGGTCCGCGAAATGTTTAAAATTTCAATCTTTTCACCTAAAAATTTCAAAGAAAAGCTATGGCTACAAGTTTTGAATAGATATCTATAAATATAATTTCGATTTTTTGTTTGTTTTTCACCATATCCTTCCAGACATTCTTTTCTTGTGCCACCTCGAACCAGCCTTCGCGGTGTGCATCCAAATCATCTCGCCATCGCTTTCTGGGCCGGCCTCGGCGACGCCGTCCGTCCTCTGGCTTATTTTTAGGTTAGCGCAGCTTATTTTTCTTGATTTCTGGTCCCTGCTAGCAACAAAGAAATTAAAATGGTCCCGCGTCAAATAAAGGTTGGGAACCACTGCTCTAGATCATTTAAACTAAGAGCAATCCTGGAATCGTCGAGTCTATCTATCTCTTCTCACACTGAATCCGATGCCCCCCGGTTATGGAACCGGGGGGCGTCTACGTACTCTAGGGTTAACCCATAACGGTTAACCCTGGAGTACGTAGTTCGTATGGCGATGAGACGGCGTGACAAGGACTTTCGAAGACATAGAAGAGATCGCAGTGAGGAGAACTGGAACCTGTACAATGTACAAGAAACCGCTGTAACCAGATGGTATCTAAGAGCTTCTAAACGCTGATACATTTGTGAAAATGTCCTCAACTCTTCACCGGCTGATATGTGGAAGTTTCTCAAATCACTCGGCATAACAAAGTCCTCGACTAATGTTATGACTTCTAACGTGTCTTTGAGTGATTTGAATAAGCATTTTTCATCGTCGTCTATGCTTGCGGTTGCTGTTAAAAATAATACAATTCTTTAGATTACTTCGACACAAATCTTACTTCCCGATTCTTTCTCTTTTTCCCATGTGCGGACCCAGAGGTCCTCAAAACTTTAAATGCAATTAAGTCCTGTGATATGAATGTGCTGTGATGGTGTCAACAGAATGATGTTATGCCTCATAATTAAAAGCATTATCCCTTTTATCTCACACATAATCAATGCCTCCCTACAGACTGGGGTTTTCCCACAATCTTAAGGCTTCCATAATCCCTCTTCCTAAAATATTCCAATCCCAATTTATTTAATCAGTACATATCAATCTCCATTCTCTCTTTCCTATCTAAAGTTTTGGTGTTTAAATGTATATTTTGCCTGATATATGAAATTATTACAAATATGAAGTGAGATCTAAAGAGAGAGAGAGAGATAAAGGCTTTGGAGAGATTGCGAATTCTCCCACTCGTTAACTATGTGCTTTAATATCTTCTTTAGCATATTGATGGCAGAAATCTTTGTTTTGCCTTAAATTCAGCTATTTGAATACTGTTTCAAATATCCCTCAAACATCGTTTCAGTTTTTAGGAGAATTTCTTATTTGTCTATTAGACTGAGACAGATGGATAGAAATAATTTGCCATAATACATTATTGACGTAGGTAATGCAGCAAGTTATTAACCAGTAAGATATCCGCAGAGTGGAGCGCGAAGTAACAGCCCGCCTCCGCGCGTCTCAAGACGAGGCGTACGCGGAGTCGCTGGCGGCCGACCAGGAGAAGGAGCGGCGGCGCCAGGCCGAGCGGGCGGCGCGCGAGCAACGCGAGCACGAGGACCTGCAGCGCCGCCAGCAGGAGGAGCGCCACAAGATGGATGTAAGTGAGCGTCACATACAAAGTTGAGCCACACAAGCTACAACGCTACATTGGGATGTGTGAAGTCTCTTGCAAGCTTTTGTCTTTAGTGTCTCTTTCACTTCTTTTGATAATATGTGGACAATAGTTTGGGTAACGTTTTTGTGATTTTACTGTAAAAGTGGTATTTTACAAGTTTGGCGAATTTGTCAAAATGTTCGTAATAAGATTAATTTAATATTGCAAAATTGACGCGAATATTTTGGCAAATACGCCCAGTGAAGTATAAGGATATTGTATTGCATGTTACTGTTTTTTTCCTTGATAAATAAACATGACAAAAGTCTAAATTTTTTTATAGTTAAAAATGTCCTACAAGCAAGTACATTTTTAACTATAAAAAAAAATCCTATTAATATTTACCAAATCTACTCTTCCAGACTGGCTTCTTACTTAAATTCCTGTGTTTAAGTTAACAATTTTATGCAAATTTTGGGAAATAAACCTAAGTTAAGTCGTCATTGGAATGGCAATAATGAGAATTTTTTAATTTTTTATTGTAAAGATAAAAAAAACCGTGTTTCCACCATTGTCACGAATCACACAATCACAGCGATTTAGCATGCTTAAAATCAGTTCATCAAAATATCTTTGAGGAATAGCCGCCCACGTTCTTTCTTAAGTCAAAAAGTTAAAAAAAACTGAGTATGGATGCCTCGCATACCCATGCGTGCTCAATTGGGTTGACGTCTGGCCATTGAGCTGCAGGCCGCGGCAGAACGTTGATACGAGCATCAGCAATAGTGCGTGTTACGACTTTAGCCGTGTCTGGACGTGCATTAGTTGTAATGAATCACTCAACCGGCTTCGCCAAGGGTTGTTCGCCATTATTGTCCCCGTTACATATGAATGAACTTCCCGACGAAATTTAAACGTTCTTGACGTCCAGAGGTTCTTCAAACTCGAGTACGTCCTATATCCGGCCACATACCGAAACGAGATTCATCGGAAAAGCAAACACAACACCTGTCTTCTGCCTCCCAATTTCTGTGTTCGCGAGCCTTTTTCCAATGCGGGGTTCTATGGGTAGAACTCTCACCGGCCTTCGTTAACGTAGACCTACTTCACGTAAACGATTTCGAATGGTTTGGTTGCTTATCAGCAAGCCGCAAGAGCTGTGGAGCCTCGTCATCATGTGGAGCCAACATCATGGCGGTCATGGTACGATTCCTTCGAGCAGTATTTTGGATGTACCGGTCCTTTCTGCGAGTGGTGATGCGAGATCGTCCTCCATGTCGCTCGGCCGCGCTGCCCGTGATAGGATAGCGTGTCCAGAGGCAGCTTAAGACGCTCTGTATAGTACTTTGCCTGGAATCCGCTTGCAACATTCCGACGGCTCTCATCGTCTCTTCTCGTGTCAAATGATGTCGTCGCTCCATATTAATGCAATTTTTTCAGTTCCAGTGCAGAAATTGTAATGGTTTTGTAAAAACGTTATTACACAATTTTATAGGAATCCTTATTGACAGTTGATTTTCTATTTTTAATCAAAATTTAAAGAAAATTCTTTATTCTAATAGTGACTTCACTAAAAAGAATCAATACCGATCCAAAAAGATAAAATAATAATCCTCAATTGCGGCGATACTCTAACGGCCGGTCTCAATAACGTCTACCTTTAACCAACTGTCAAATTAGCTACCAAAAGTAGCTAAAACGTCATCTTTGCCTTTGTAACATGACGTTTCAGCTATTGTTGGTAGCTAATTTGACAGTTGGTTAAAGGTAGGTTATTGAAACCGGCCGTAAAACGTACTTGATCCCTGGACACTTTTGATATGTCTAAAACGAAACGCAAACTTGGGTTAGTTTTCCCTACTTTTCAACGACAACATGACTACTATTAAATGTGTGCGTAATAGCTGCAAGTTCAGCTCGCCTATTGTACTAAAGTCTATCCGCCAGCTGGTGGCGGCCCGCGAGGCGATGGCGGCGCGCCTGGCGCCCGAGCCGGCGGCCGGCACCGGCACCGTGGCGCTGCTCATACGACTCCCGGGGGGCGAGCGCCTCACGCGCCGCTTCACGCTCACACATACTACCCAGGTAACTTTATCAGCGTTTAGTATCAAATAATTGGTTCAACAAATAATGTATCAAATAACTGGTTAAATAAATAATGTGTCAAATAATTGGTTAAATAAATAATGTATCATATAATTGGTTAAATAAATAAAAGCGGTTTTTTTTCAATGACGGTAGATAACTAGATTTGACCACCGAATATTCCATATTTTTGAGTGAGGACTATATCCACTTGGGGCCACCTGATTCAACTCATCACATCGTCGAATCCGTCTCATTCACCACAATTTTCCCAGGATCTATACGACTTCGTGTTCAGCCACCCGCAGTCTCCCGAGGAGTTTGAGATAACAACCAACTTCCCCAAGCGTGTGTTAGCGCGTGGGGCCGACAGCCTGATAGACGTCGGGCTGAAGGATCGAGACGTTTTGTTCGTGAACGACGTTAACGCATAAAATGCGTGCGTTGTTTGTAAGGCATAGTTTTAACATCTTTGTGGGGATGCCGCAGAGTGGTGTGCAAATGGAGTGGTATATGGACTATGTCATCTGAATGAAGTGTGTCTGTAGCTGCATTAATTTTAATGCCATCGCAAAGTGAGCTACCAACAATGTGGTCGACATTTATCGTGTATTTTCTATGAATTCAAAAACTATCAATTCAAACGTTTGGTCGCTTCGCCGGCCTGACAGTTGTGCTCTCTAAGATCAAGTGCATCATAAATTGACGATCTTTAGGTTCGATTCAGTCTCCATTGGAAGTAGCAAGTAGCCCAGTTTGCGGCGATTTTTACGTACACTTCATTTGCTCGCTACTCCGTGGTCATGAGCGTTTCAACGTTAATAATGTAACTACCGCGCCGAATATTGGCCGGTCAGTAGTGGAACATGTACATAATACACTGAACAAGATACACATAATAAACACAAACAGGCAACTTCAGCTGTGTCATTTAAAACACTACTACAACACACTACTTGTGTCACTATTGTACATAAAGTTTAAATAAATAAATAATAAATAAATTTATTTAACTTCATGACCAATGATAGTATCTTATTCAGAACAACCACACAACTGCTCACGCGCATAGGCGAATATTTATTTATGACACGCCTCGTGTACGGGCAGTTTGAGCACATAACTACAAAAATTAGATACACCAGTTTATAGTAATACCTGAATTGGCATTCTAGCCCCATTTTAATTCTACAACGTCGGCAATCGCAAGCCTTTTGTCAAAGCAACTACAATATGCGGTGCAAAATGATCGGAACCCGCGGAATTTATTATGTGCTCTGTGAATTTTAAATATCAAAAAGTGATTACCCAGTGTCGAGTATTTAGAATGGTTATGCCAAAAAGGTATTATTACCCCAGCACCACTCACTAATCCAAAAAAAGCGGGCCAACGTTGGCTTTACTTACTCAAACATTTCCTTTCAGTCTGTATAATGGCATCAAATGTTTGGTACAATATTTTGGTTTAGTGTGTAGAGCTGGGTAGTTGCTGATATCGAGATTAGGATACCCTGCAAAACAGGGTAACACTAATTTTGTACTTAACAATAGTGCAATAAGGTCCCTTTTCACTTGTGTTGCAATATCGGCGTTTGTGATCGCTGGACGATTGCATTTTTTATTTTTATTTGTCCTGCAATGTAGAATTATAATAATGACCTGTAGTTTGGGTAGATTTAACAAAATAATAATAATAATTTTAGAAGGCCAGGAGATTGGACCTGTGTCAATATTTAATTGAAATTATACCAGTGCATGTCAATTGAATGTCTTCTATATCCATCCCAGGCAGGTAGAGTCATTATCGAGGACTAGCCTCGTTATATTAATGGCCTTCTTACTTGGGTACACTTCTTTACACTCCAGTTAATGTGACTTGCAAAATTAGCAGTTGATGTTTCTAGATACAATATTTGTAATAGCCAGGTACATGTGTAACGTTGATGTCATAAATCTAAGGAAATCGCACTTTGACATCTCTCATATTGTGATGCTCAAAGAATGTATGTGTGCAATATTGGGCGATGTAATTTAAAACTTAAACGATCACTCTTGACTTAAAACTTTCGAAGTTGTAAGGGTGTATGTCCCCCTCTTATTGTGATATTCGAGTGTTGTATGTATGTGCTAAAATATTGTATAGGTATCCTAAACCAAAACTGGAATTAAGACATAATAATATTATTTGGAAGATGCGTGAATTAATTGCATATCACATTTTAATTTTTACACTTAATTAAACTACTCTGTTATACTCCGGAATAGTGCTTTTATTTTTTTTTATAGTTAATTAAGTAAGAACTGTTCTTGCGCTAGTAAAGACAAAGGTTTTGTGTCCACTATGTTACCTACTTAAACACGGCGAGGATTTGTTTGAGTCACTGGTTCTTGATTCAAGTACCCACGGTATCATTTTGAGAACGTTTAAGGTTTCGTCATAGATGGGATCGAACATGCCGTGGATGAATACCTGTGATAACATTGTGGTAATGGAGGACAAGAAAATTACAGTGCTTAGTATCTATAATAACAGTCTCCAAGAGGCTAACCTCCTCGATTTGAACGAATTTTCCGTCGTGTACCATTTGAAATTAGTTTTGTTCATAATATCAAACAGTATACTAATTGAATGGAGTAGTATGCTCAGAATTTAGTTCCGTTTTTTTTGGGCATATAAGCTCATAGTTGCCAGTTTGCGGTTTGTTTTATTTATGGTCCATTATAACTAGGAATCGCGTAGGTAGTACTATTTTGGGTCAATGAACCCGAATGATAATGTTAATATGGACATGCCCCGGGATTCCCGAGATATTTCTTCTGAATTTCGATGTATTAAATGAAGTTAAACTGTTTAAGATATCATGAGTACGCACGACGACATATCAAACTACTCATTTCCAGTATAAGCTTGTCCCGCGCAGTGTTCATTGCCATCATTATTACTTAGGTACTGGTTCCGGGATTCAGAAGGCACATCCATGTTAAGATAACGGTCTCTAAATCCCGGGAATAGCACTACCTATCATATGCTGATCACTGATTATAACATAAGCTTTTGCATACGCCACTGACAATGCAAACGATTAGGAACAAAACTAATTTTAATTAGGTAAGTACGTAAATCTATAATTAGTAAGTTATGATTGATATTTTATAAGATAGCGTTAAATAGATCAAGGTACATAATGTTATTATTTTGTCTTGGAATTTTGGTTAAATGTCGCTTGCTACTTGTTTTATTTGTTTTTGTTGTATAGATGTATTAAAGAAAATTAAATTATCCAGTTTGAAAGTGTTCCATTGCTGTAACTTAATTTGAGTTTTTGTTAACTATTTGTTACTAAAAGGTATTTGCGAATGGAACTTTGTCTCGTGCAAAAATGCGGCGCATTCGGTCAAAGGTTACATGCATTTATTTTAAAAACGAACTGTGTATTATATTGTTTTGTTGTATTATAGTCATGTTTCTTCCTAAATAAATGTTTTTATTTAAATCTCTACTTTTATCAGATCCCTTATTATTAACGGATCCCTACTCCCTAGCATGTTGTTAGAAATGCAAGTGGTCAAATACGCATTTCGTCATCTCTCAGGATAGACTCGCAACTTATCAGAAATGGAACTCGACATACACGCAGTTCGGATACATGAGACCATTCACCCAGATTGATGTAAACAAAAGAATAAGTCGACTAAAAGAGTAAAAAAATATCAGTATTTTTTAAACAATATCAGATACTTAATCATCAATGCACTCAGCATAACTACATAGTATAAAACAAAATCGCTTCCCGTTGTCTGTCTGTCCCTATGTATGCTTAGATGCGTTTATTTAGCTTTTCAACAAAAAATAAAAAAATTAATTGACGACTATAGATTTTTAGACTTGTTATTTAATACTTTCTGACTATTTTTCATTGTTCGATCAAAAAAAGCACATTATTATGTTCGGCCTTCATTATCTTTTGATTAAATAATAAACTTCTCATTCGGCCTCAGTCGGAGGAGCACCGCTTCGCGTAGCTCCTATTTCTGGGTGGTTTTAACCTTTTGAACGCCATTGTCACATATACATGACAAGCAAGCGCGTGCCCCGTACGCATGCACAAATATGTGACAAAAAGTATGGTGAATTAGTGGCTTGGCGTCGCGGGCATGCCGATGCGTTTATGCTCTTGCGTTCAAAAGGTTAAAAAAAATAACTACGAAGGGGATGCGGGGGTCTTTCAGATCCCGCCATTCTCTTCTAACCTATCCTATCAGAGTCGGGGTGCCCCAAGTCCCGAGCTTGCTTCCCTCGCTCTTGCATCCATAGTAAAATAAAGTGCGCGTCAAGTTATTGTTTGCAAAATCAAAACGCATTATTTATATTAAGGTTTTTATTAATTGACTGTCGAGTTCCGTATCTGTCGAGACGTGCATCTGCCAAGTTGCGTATTTGTCGAGTTACGTCTTTGACGTGGTGCAAATCTGATGAGATGCGTTTCTGTCAACATGCGGTTTCAGGCAAAATGCGTAAAAACAAGCGGAAATGCAAGTGGTCAAATGACCACCTGCATTTCTGACATGTTAGGGATCCTTATTAACCAACATATACCTACTGACGTTCAAAGCTACTGTATCACATTATAGAGTGTAAACTACGTATTTATTAATGAAAACTCTCTTGTTCTTTACATTATTTAATAGAAACCCATAAACCAACAACACACAAAAATAAAACATGGAATGTAGGCACTTTTTAAACATTTATCAATTTCATCAAAGTATTTAAAGTAAAAGCATAAATGAAAAGATAGAACTATTAAAATTTGTTAAAGATTTAACACGCACTTAGTAATACATAATTTTATTTTTACACTATTATTTGAATGCAAACTTCAATGGTAGTACCCGTTTAGTAGTGATTAATGGAAAAATACTATTCTATTACAAAAAAAAATAAATATCTTGGTGTATCTATTACACAATGTTTGTAGGTTCTTGATATGTCGATTATATCTAATATTAGATACCATGATGTCCGAAACATTGCTATGTACATTATTTGAAAATTGTATGAGATGTGTTCAAAATAAAAACATATTTGCTGAACTACGTGTACTTAGAGTGTTTTAGTAAAAACACAGTAATAGCTTGGATTATTTGCAATGGATGTTGCAATAAACAATTATTTTTTAGCAGATACAAATAAGAGTTCAACCAAACAAAATCTTCAGCTTTATAATATTATATATACGTTGTATATATACATATTATATATACTAGTGGTCCCGACAGACTTTGTCCTGTCCGAACATTTGCTTTGTGTCTGACGAAAAATTATAGAAATCTATTGCAGCGCCACCTACCGGGTCCAATTGTGAATCTAAACCATCCTCGAATCCACTTAAACACACACAAAAAAAAAACATTCAAATCGGTTCAGCTGTTTAGGAGGAGTTCACTGTCAACACACGTACAGAAGAATTATATACATATATAAAGATATATTGTACCTCTTAAGGGGTCATTGTACTTATCATTATGAACAACTTTTACCATGGGACCAAACCCGAAATCGCAAAAAAAAACAGCTGTTCAGTACATTTTGTCGAGTTATGCTCACAAAAATGTATGGGGCCGTCGATTTTTTTTCGCGATTTCAGTGTTGGCCATGGCCCCATAGTACCTAAAAGTTGTTCTTAATGATGAGTACAATGATCCCTTAAGAGGTATTGTGTTTATTCTGTTACACGTATTTAACTGACCTGAAAACAACTCGGTTTTGATAAGTGGGTTGCGCTGTCATAGAAAACGGTTAACTCTACCTACTTAATTGGAAACACATTTTCAATTTAAAAAGACCTGGCCATTATTAATTATAACACAAAGAAAACTATAATATGCAACTTTAGATATGTTTTCAAGAACCAACCGGATTATCTTATACACCACACTATTTAAATTTTATTTTATTTCAGTATTGGTACTAAGCGAAAAACTTAAGTTTTCAAAATAAATATAGAATGGAAAAAATAAAAACATAAGATACTTATATTTTATATTAATAATGGATGGAATAGGTACCTACATGAAAACCACCAGGATTTAGTTCATACAATTATGACTTATTATTTTTGTCTTTCTGTACATTGAGCTAATCTACTCAATCACAAATATCCTAATCACAAATTAGGTACTAAAATAATGTTCGACGTACCTAAAAAGCTTATTTATCACCCTTTGGTATTAAAACTAATACACATTTAATTTGTTCGTGAAAGTTATCGTAAGTGCGAGAATTTGGCCGAAACTTGTTTAACAGTTTCTACAAAGAAGTTTTATTTAGTTATAGGTACACAATATAACCTAAAACAATTATATTAATAGATTTCTCACTCTTTGACTAACTAACTTTTTGTATGCTACAATATACAGTCCATATTTTTTTTACAATTGCTCTTATATTAGGCAGTTTAAATATTCTTTACTTTACAAATAAAACATTTATAACTTTAATAAAAATCTAGGTAGTATTATTATATATTCTGTGGTACAAGGTTGTCGACATCGACTGTACTTTTGTCCCGATACTATTTTTAGGTAGGTACGTGCTGTTTAATATTCCTTTAATGGAATTTCTAATCGTGATCTGTGGAATGATCCGTGGACTAATTTTAGATGTTGTTAGTAGTTAGTGCCTAACTGTCTGTGGCGCACTCTTGCGCAGTATCGATCATTTATTGAGCGCCTGCGCAGTGACATTTCTATGCGCACAAAAGAGAAATATTCGTTAATAACAATTTAGGTTATGTACCTACTAAACGTTGACCCCGCGTAGGTACCTCTATATCATCAAATTTGCTAGGGTTCAGTAGTTTTGCGTGTTTCGCACAGACCTTTTTTATTTGGCATCAAATCTTTTCAGAGCCCAAATCTGCCTAGTAGTTCAGCAGTTTGTTTTCTTGCTTCCTACCCCATAAAAGCATGTATGCAGTCGTCTTTGAAGCCGTGTTTCTTCAGCAGTTCGAGGCCAGCATAAGTGAACTCCGTGGGGCCGCAGAGGCAGGCGTAGTGGGAACATTTGTCGTCACACTTGACGTCGCCTAGCGTCTCAGCAAGGAGTTCGTCTCTGATGCGACCTCTGTGGCCCGACCAGGTTGAACCGGCGTCGGAGAGAACATGCGTTATCTTTAGCCTGGAAAATATGGGTTTTATTTCAGTTAATGAGTAAGAGGCTCAATTGGACTAAGGATCAATTTTGATCAATGCGATCAGTGATGATCGCATGACCTGTCCGATTGCCAGGTATGGTGATTTTGACATCAATCGAATCGACGGATTTCTAGAGATTCACAAACATAACAAAAAAAATGTATGGATGAGTATTTCAAGTAGGTAGGTTATATAAATTACTAGCTTTTGCCCGCGACTTCGTACGCACATATCCCATTTATTCCCGTTTCCGTATAGCCTAAAGTCTTCCTCATGAATGTGTCTATCATATTATGTAGGTTAAATGGTAGTTCCAGAGATTAGCGCGTTCAAACAAACAAACTTTTCTGCTTTATTATTAGATAGTAGGTAGGTACCTATATAGATTTACTACCTGTCATCCTCTTTCGTCATTTCTTCGAAGTTTTCACGAAACAGAATGTCACCTTCAGTTTTATTGAAGAATAATAAGAGTGTCCGTTCACTGAAACAAGCAAATTAAATTAAATAAATACCTAAACATCTAAATAAATAAAAATTAAATTCAAAACTATTCAATCTTATTGAAATTACGACAAGTATCTTGTTGATAGATCAAACAAAGTGCTCTTAGAAAATCATGTGACTGTTGAAGAAGTTTCCTCGCTCTAATGTCGAGAGTTCGCGTCTACTTTAATATCGATTGATGATGACGGAGCAGCGAGTATGATTGATGTTGTGACCTTGCTTAAAACCGACAGCCGACTTCCGATACATTTCGTGCTGTAGCAGTAGGTATTCTCATTTATTTACCCTACCTACTAAGTAGGTATACTTGTATTTTATATTGTGAAAGTTTCTGAAAACATTTGTTAGATAGTCAAACACAACACTATTTGAAACGGCTAAATGGATTTAGATGAAGAAAACTTATAGACTATGCATGGCCTCCTCTTTTATTCATACTATCATGAATAGATAGGTTACACATACGATACCTACCTAGCTGTTACCCTAAGATGCCGCGGGAAAACTAAATTACCTGCCATGAATACCTACCTAAACATGCCGCGGAGTCGTTATATCTGAAAGTTGTGAAACCTTAAAAGAAAAATTGCCTAACATGAATATTTAAGTAGGAAGTAAAAGAAAAACTTACCATCTAGGATTAGATCTAGATATCATAAACTTGATGAGGCCGAGCATAGGCGTGACCCCAGTACCGGCAGCTATCAGATACAATGTCTTCACTGTCTTCAACTGAAACGAACAATAGACAATAAATCATAGAGTAGTGTCTTCCCCACGTGAGCCCACGTCCTTCTATCTCTATAAATATGATTTACGAAGATAAACAAAGATATGATGGTCAAGGATGTAGGTGTGATTTTTATGGGTTTAGGTATGCCATTTATTTTATTTATGACTGCTTTGTTCCTAATGTTCAGGCCGGCCGGCCGGCTATAAGGAGTTTGGTTTGAAAGGTCAAGAGGTCGACCTTACATTTTCGAGCTATTGTGTTGGTGAAAACTAGTGCCTCAAGTGCCTGACGCTAGCACATTTGCATTATACAAAACTACCTATAGAAACAAGAACAACAGTACTTAGTGCATATGTCACCGGATAATTGTAAACTCCATAAGATTGTAATAAATCTTTATTTAAATATATTTTATATACATTGAACACATAATTTTCAGGGTAGGTTTCCTTTCGCAGGTATGCTGGAAGAGATTTCTTTAGAAATAAGCATCACCTTTGTACCTATTTTTCTGTTCCCTTCTTCTTATTTACTTGTTAAATGTGTACATAAACTGTTAAATAAATAAATAAGGAACCCTTATAGTTTCGCCATGTCCGTCTGTCTGTCTGTCTGTCCGTCCGCTGTTTAGTTCAGAGACGCTTAGCGCTAGAAAGTGAAATTGGGTATGGGTATAAGAACATAATCACGTCGACAGTGGTAAAATAAAATATGGAAATATATATTTTTTTTAAGGTGGCCCCCCTACATGTGAAGTGGCGATTATTTATTTTTTTATCGTCTACCCCATGGTGTCTATTTGTCGTTGGATAGGTCATTTAAAAATATTGAGGGTTTGCTAAATCTATTTTCCATCCAAGGATCCATTTGCGAAATATTAGGCTTTAAAGTGTTAATTATTGTTAGAGTCAAATGTCTCTCCCCTCTGCCAGCTAAACGATTGTTTTTGGAGACTTGAAAAATTCATGTAGCATATCTACCTATATAATGAATTTAAAAGGAAAACTATCACAGCTAAGTAAACTTGTAAGGCCTACGCCTTACAAGTTTACGAGTAATAGTCGACGACTTAAAAATTGGAACTGGGGAAGTAAAAATATCCCAATAATTCTATAGAAAATTACTTAAAATCAAATGCATTTGTAACTTTGTAATCTAGTAATAGTGAAGCTCATTTTATTATTTTTCTGACATGGTTTAAGAGACGGGTAACTATGGAACCCTACACTGTGCGCGTTCCGACTCGCACGTGGCCTGTTTTAATAAAACAACTCCCATCCAAATTCAATAGTTTCCATTTTATCTGTGTCTTATTGAGAAAAAATAGTTTACAATTTAACGCGATATATTATGAACTTACGTTGTTTGCAATATCACGGTGACATATTATGTTTAAAACGCTAACAACCTTTTTGGGAGTGAAAGTACACACATGATTATAAACAACTTTTACTTTGGGACCAAACAGAAAGAAGAAATTAAAATAAAGAGAAAAGTAAAGTAAAATTGGCTGCCTCCTATACATTTATGTGTTCATAACTAGACAAAATATACTGGACAGCTTATACAATGTCGAGGCATCGATACAACAATACATAAATCCTGTCAATCTTTGGAACTACCAATTAGATTTTTTTTTTTTTTTGTGTATGATAGCCACATTCATGAGGGAGGCTATACAAGGAACGGGAAATTCCTACGAGAACGGGAAACAACGGGATATGCGCATCCGAAGTCGCGGGCAAAAGCTAGTCTGTGATAAAAGGCAAAACATTCGTGTGAACTAGTAGGTATGGCCAGTATTTTGATTTATTGTCGTATGGTCGTCTCCACCTTGTATTTTTTTCAAGTTTTCAGGATTGGTCTCATAGTAAAAGTTGTTTATATCATGTTTACTTTCACTGCCTAAAATGTTGTACCTAAGTGTTTTACAAATAACGTTGTTTATGCCATTTCATGGTGTGGCCGGCTATTTCATGAAATGCCTGGCCACTTTCATGAATTGGCAAATCCTAACTTCAACGACGGAACCCCGCTGCATGGTGCTCCTATTTCTGTCTGCAGGGTTTAAAGGAACCTAACATGGTGCCCTAGGTTCCCTCAAACCTTACCTAAACTTAACTCGGCCACATCATGATATGGCCAATTCAGTGATATGGCCACGGCCACGACATATTCATTATGGTTTTTAGCAATTAAATATTCCTTTGTAAGTTGTTATTCGCAATTATAGGTTTTAATAAAAGTAAAACTTCACAGCATTTATAAAGCTTTTCAATCGAGGCTAAGTAAATGGAGCTTCTATAACAATCAAAAAAGGTCCATGAAGCAATGAAAAGTCACGATCAACTTTTTAAAAGGAAATTAAAACAGGGTAAAACACCCAGTAGTCAGCCTTTTAGTGAGAACAAAAATTTAATTCAACTGTATTTTTAATATTGAACACTATCTATAAATAAAACACTCATTATTTTCAGAAAGGTTGGTAATTCAATTTTCTAAGGAGAATAACAAAACGTTACATTTAAATACAAATTATAGAAAAAATCAACATGAAACAAATTATGGCACTTTTCACCAGTAGTTAGCCACATTTCTCCACAAGTCAGCCATATCTTACCCTGTAGTCAGCCTCCTACTTATTAGCGCACATTTCCAATGATACCATGCAGGTTAATTGTTACATCTAATATGCTTTAAGTCGTTATTTCTGTATCGCTAGTCAATTCCTCTTCACATTTTACGTAATGTTGGCGGCCGTGCAAATGAACAAGGATAGCTCGTCAACCTGATATGCTATTGTTTCGTAAGTGTGTGAATAAGTAAATATAAGGGGGCATGGATTCGATTAAATGTTATTTTAAAAGTGTGAACTAATCTCAACACTATTTATACGGAAATAATGTCGGTAAAGGCTGAATATTGGTGCGGGGCTGACTACCGCGTGTTTTATCCTAAATGGCCTAGAAGTTAGAAATGTTCAGGGAAACATAATTTACAAAATAAAACTACCTTCTGCAATTGAAAGTTGCCGTAAGGACCGGAGAGAGTGATGAGATCTCCGACTTTGAGTGCCGTGAGGTGCGGGGAGAGGGCGCCACTGTCGTAGTCGTCAAGTTAGAAATGTTCAGGGAAACATAATTTACAAAATAAAACTACCTTCTGCAATTGAAAGTTGCCGTAAGGACCGGAGAGAGTGATGAGATCTCCGACTTTGAGTGCCGTGAGGTGCGGGGAGAGGGCGCCACTGTCGTAACGCTTCACCACCAACCGGAGAGCCGAGAAGATTTCAGTGCCGTCTGCTGGACCCCAACCTTCGCCAACGGGAGTGTAGGAACGGATGCACTCTGAGCCTAGATGAAACAAGCAATTTTTAAAGGTATTTCGTGGTATAAGGTAAGGTAAGGTAAGTCAGCTGTTGAACATCATTCTTGGGTTCCGAGTTGCCTTATTGCCACCTCGGAGAGTCCTGAATGTCATATGTTAGTAATTACAACGACAAAGCTGAGCTCAGTAATACGGCATAGCCACACACGTATTAATCCAGATCTAGCCATAACTACAATACATGTAGGCACCTAGAAAATTCAAAGGCGTAGGAAAATAACCAGGATTTGATTTCAGGAACCCTCTTAAATATCCTGAATTACGATGTAATACGTTTTCAATTGGAAATGGGGTAGGTACCACCCTAATTCTTTATTAAAATGAAGGGTGGGGAGGAAATGATCAACCCTGGATACGAAGCCACGCCATAATATTACTCGACCATTATTAATAATTATTTTCGCATAGGAAGGTTGACGTAAATAGGACAGCCGGAACAGGGAGTACCAGCTTATCATGTTGCCCGTCATGGCTGTGCCGATGTGTTCACGTCTAAAGGTATTTAACCCAATTAATCGTTTTCAGAAAGGCTGATCAAGTCTAAGGTTAGTAACTCTACTAATCTACCTACTTCGTTAAAGTCAAAGTCAAAGTTAAAGTCAAAACGTTTATTTCAATAAGGCCACTTTTGAACGTCGTCGTTGATTTAAGTGCCTCATCAAAATATTTACCTTGTTGTCATTTGACATTTGATTACTTAAATAAGTATAAATTAATTGGTATGCAGCGGCACATACTCACTACATACCTATTACACGCACATATATAATATCTATTAACATAGTAGGCATTTATTTACACGCATAAGGACATGGTACAAAATTAACCTAGCTCCATTGCTAACACTGGAGCTAGGTTAATTTTGAACCATGTCCTTTGAGATATATCTCAAATTGTAGAGTAGGAAGAGTGGTAATCAATTTACATAGGTACTACCACTATCTCTCTATCGGGTGGCTAACATACCTATTTTTCACATCACCAGCACGAAAGCATCAAATTATAAGTCCTGTAAACCTACAAAAAGTCAAAGTTTCCATACTTATTTAACCTCGAAGTTAAACACAATTCAAAGTTGCATAACCTATAATTAGATAAAATCAAATCCTCAAATATTTGGATTTAGAATTAAAATCACTTTTTGATACACACGAGCCAGACATGTCCAACCCAGTCCCATCTAAGCTGGGCAGCCTTCTGAGCCACGTCAACGATCTGTGTGTTGGTGCGCAGTATAGTGTTTCTAATGCAATCCCTCAAGTTAACACCAAGTATACTGCGGCCCACAGCACGTTGGCAAACCTTGAGTTCCGACTATTGGATGTTAGTCAAAGACCAAGTTTGTGCACCATAGGTTAAAATGGGGAGAATACACATGTCCATTAGCTTCAGCTTAAGCGACATAGGCAAAGTGCCTTTAAATAGTTCTTTTATGAACCAGTAGCTCTTCCAGGCATTTTCTGTTCGGCGCGTTTTTCCTTATCTTGAATTGTCTGGAAAGAGACTAGGTACTTGACCCAAGAAGGACCTCATTCTTGAACATATTGTATATTCTCCCCGCTTACGTTGTATGCTTATGCCCGCTTACGCTTATGTCCCTTGTCGAACTGTTGGTCATGATCTTGGTCTTCGACATGTTCATCTTAAGTCCAACCTCAAGGCTCGCATCGCTAAGGTTTTGTAGCATTTGCTCCAGTCCAGCGGCTGAGGGAGAAAAGAGGATAATGTCATCGGCGAAACGTGGATTGGTCAATCTCGCTTCACCAATGACAATACCTTTCTCTTCCCATTTGGCTGCCAGCGTCTTGAAGACTTTTTCCGGGTACTGGTGAACAACTTTGGAGATAGCGGGTCGTCCTGTTTAAACCATAATCGGAGACAAGGTAGGCTAAACCCATATTCCTACAAGTATTTGGGCCAGTAAATTGATAGAGGGATTAAATTGAATAGGCTATCGTAGGTACCTACGCGACGTTGTCCTATTAAGTGAAATGTGATTGTCAATACCTACGTAGATAGGTTGGTAAGTAGTTATAATCATAAGCACAGACATGTACTTAGATGGGGCTTTACCGCATCGCCCACTAATAAGGTTCCGTCAAAGATCGCGCTAATGAAGGTAAATATAGGCATCTACTCCGCCTCATTAATTACGGTTTTAAATTCCACTCTACGCTTTCATTTCAATCTAGGCTTAGTTTTTTCTTTAGGGTTTTATATTAAACTGTAGCTAGGAATATTCCAATAATTTCACCATGTTTGCCTGTCGATTTGTATGCTATATATGTGGTATACCTAGTTGTTTCATCACGTATTATGTGATGATGTTTATTTAATGTAACTACATCTATTTAATATATGATACATAGGTACTTAGCTGAAACTAGAAGAAGTTATATCCAATAAAAATATATTGATACAATGGGATAGTAGGTTACAGAAAAAGGAAAATGTGTGGACCTAACATGACATTGTTTACAATATAATAAGCTCATGTTTCCACGCTACCATTTCAACAAGACCGTTCCCGTGCCGAAGTAATGTCAACATCACAAAGTTACTTGATACTTTGTTTCTAAGTAGGTAGTTACCCACTCACTACACTCGTTAAAAATATGAAGACGACATGAAGGTACTCCCGCTGAGCGCGACGAAAGGAACTTATTTGAATAACATGAATAGTATGAATACATAAAAGGTCTTGGCTTGACATGCGAGACAGGTGTCTGCCTATCATATAAGATACAATAGGGGACATATTTCAATAGGGATATAAGTATTTTTCCATTTCCCGCGAAATTAAGTCATCAGCCTACCTGTTACGGAAATTTTCACGTGACGGAATTTCAAATTCCGTAATATTTCGTTTACCTACGTTTCTAATTTCGCTTCGCAACGATGTGATACGCTCTAGTTGGGAGATGATCCTCTCAACGATATTAAGCATAAGCACGAAAACTCATTTCGTGAATCATCCATCGAGCTTAACTATATATTTTTTCCCTATAGACCAGTTACTTGGGTCACGGATAAATAAATATTTAACAACAACTTAGTTAGCCAGTAAAAGCTTATCTATTACTTTGAGAGTTTATTTTGTCAATATCCCCCAGCTTTTTATTAATAGACGAGTTTTTATCAAAGACATCCGCCGGGTATATGGAAAATACTTGCACTTCCTTTAAAATTATCGGAAAAACATTTTTACTCGGAACGGAAAAAGTTGATAGATGTTCTGGAAAAGACGGACGGTCGTTACTAATATAGACAGTTTCCAAGAATTGTATTTTAATGAAGACCTTTCAATAAGCTGTCTGATTAGCGTCGACAGCGAAAAAAGTATTAGTACTCACCTTCGACTCTTCCATGTACTCTTACGTGGTGTCCCAACGGCACGACTACTGGCCCGGCTTTTGGACACACAGACAGCAACGAGGTGTCATGAGAGACCCGGCCGACCTCCATGATGCGACACTCCACGCTGCGAGGAGAGGCCACGCGGCTGGCGGCCCCCACGCTCACGTCCCCGCAGCCCTTCCAAACACTCGGCTCCACTTTGAGTGCGGTGATCTACAAAAATAGAGACAATTAACCGCACTCCCCACGTCATTTTATTTTTAGGACCGCCTACACGATTGCAGAATATTTTATGAAAATAGTTTCCGCAATCCAGTAAGAAAAGTAAAGATTAATGCAATTAGATTTCCAACGCACCTCTATTTTTCCACTTTCAGCGAACACACGTAGCTGTAAAGGTTCTTTTAATTTAGCCTCGGGCTTTATTTTGAGCGTCCTCAGCCAGCCGTTGGTCGCCACTTCAATCAACAGAAATCCTTCAGTAATCCTCGCACATCCCCCAGGGTTGGCCAGGTGCCCCGTGTACACGGATATCGTTAGTTTTGTTGAAGTTTGTATCCAGTCGTACCGGAGAGGTAACGGTGAATCTGTGCTTTTGTCAGTTTTCTTCACGGGGCTCGATGCTGCTCTTCGACTTATTGACATCGGTAAATCGGCTGACTGTACTAAACTCTGCATAATCTTGCTAGGAGGACTCCCTTTTGCACTATCGTCGCCCTTAGTATTTTTCTTTCTAACTGGTGTAATAAAATTTTCTAAGTTCTCCATTGACTTTGTAACTAATTCTTGTGCATTAGACGGTTCTCTGAGACGGTCTGATTTAGGCGATGGGTTCGAGGAGTCGAAGAGTTCCTCTGCATCGGGCAGGTCGAACCGGAGCGGTCCCACGAGACATTTCGCGAGAAGAGAGTCGTAGTTGACCCACGGATGAACTTTGTCGAAGAGTTGTGTGGCGTCCATACCAGCGCCTCGCATTAGTTCCTCAGGTCCTGAGATACGAACAAAACTTATTACTTGTACATGACTGTAAGACATTTCAAACCATTCAACCCTTAGGTCGTATGTTATAACAAGGGTATATTCTTACCTCCGGGGTGGTAGGGTAGATAATGCGTTATATTGTAGACGCGGCCGCGTATCGCCAGCCAGGCGTCGTCTGAAACATTCAGAAGTAGAGTGCCTTATGAAACATTTTATTGAGGCGCTGACTTTTATTCCTGCATATTGTATTATATTCCAAGAGTTATCTTTGTTGAAAATGTTATGAAAACCCAGAACGCTCTATTGGGACTTTGGGATCTCTTTATCCTTTTTAGATGCTAATCTTTGTGAATGCTTAATATTTGAATAAATAATACAACCTTTCATCGTATTAACTTTCGTTTTGTGTGACCTAAGTGAATGCTATGGTTTATTTATTTCT
Source organism: Mamestra configurata (assembly GCA_002192655.3). NCBI lineage: Eukaryota > Metazoa > Arthropoda > Insecta > Lepidoptera > Noctuidae > Mamestra > Mamestra configurata. Next base: position 404,232 of record NDFZ01005472.1, read on the forward strand.
CTAGCGTGTTTTTATGAGGCCGGCAGATTATTTAGTCAACTAGGCAAGGTGGAGTATCTCGAGCGTTGATTATCATGAAAAGGCTGGAAAAGACGACGGTCTATAAAGCCAAACTTTTTATCGCTCAATGGCTCAATATGAATGTGAATGGCTACTGGCCTGCGAAGGATCCTGTTTTTTTTAATTGGCACCATAGCCCGAAAAGATGGTCATAACCTCGAACAACTTATGGTGACAGGTAAGATAGAAGTCGCAGCCCTATTAGATGGTGCGATCAAAGCCGTTCAACACTCAACATCAAGCTGCATGATGCGCTCCATGATGCCATGGTTATAATCTGGTGGATTCTGGTGGTTCTGGTGAATCTGGTACTTTGTAAAGCAGAAATTCTCCCACCAATCATCGGGGTTTCACGACCCTCAGCAATGAGGAATACGAGGAGGAGAAGGCTCAATGTGACGAACGGCTGGTTACTGTAGTGTGTATATGGAGTGTAACTAACTAAGGGTATTGTGTGTAGACAGTTCCTCTGGTAAGACAGGCCTTATCCTCCCGCCGACTCCTGTGAGGTCCTTGCCAGAGTTGCCGAGACGGATCCAGTCCATCAAGCTGTGGCCTGGCTGCAGGGCGCATTTGTTGCGGGGGTTGCCTGCAAAAAAAAATGCTCTAGATACAAAAAAACTGTGTACAAGTTTGTGTGGTGGCCAAAATCATTTATGTTTTTCTTTATAAACTATTGATAAGAGTGGTGGTGCAGCAGGTGCAGCTAACATGCATAAACGCGATTAATGTACGAAGTGACATTAACATTTATTTAAATAAATGCAAAACACGCAAAAACAGCGTCAGCGAGACGGATGTATTTATTAAAAGCGAATATTTTGTACAAGGTTACATGTTATGTTCGGTACCTACTTCAAACCAGTGGATAATTGAATTTTCATCACTTAAATATGTCCTACTTAACTAAGAGAGACTGAATAATTAATTATAGTAGAGTACCTTAAAATTTATTCGGGCTGAGTTTCACAATTAATAATAAATCGCGGTCGCGATAAGAACGGCAATCTTTGTAGCATAACCTCTGATTACTGATAGTAAAAGTTTTGTTTTAAATAGCCACATAAACCATAACGATATGTTTCATGGTACTAATCTCGAGATACAGAAGCATACCTATTTAAAACACGATCACAGCAGCTTGTATGTATTCAATCAATGAAATAAAAGACGAAGCATTTTTAATAAAATTAGAACCTAAAATCTTCGGATGCTTCCTGAAAATACTGGTTCTTTTCTATAAAATTAAAGGAAATAAAGGTAAAAAAGAAAGGTATAAAAAATATCGATGTCTTACAAAAACACAACCATTTTCCCCATACATCCGTAGATAACATTTCACATTTCCGCTACATTCGTAGCGCCGCATAAATTCTATTCTTGCAATAGTGGGATACGTTTCAAGGGATTTTTATTGGCTTATAATAATAATAAAGTTTATTTACCAAAATAGTTACAGAAGTGTACACAAGTAGATATAACTAGTGGGTAGACTTATATGTGTCTCGCACAGAAAAATATAATCTATCGCGGTGACATGGCATGAGTGTGTAACACAATACAATGTAGTAAGCAGATAATATTATGTATCTTGAAACAAATACATGAACCCTTTTTTCAGGTGAATAAATTGCACGGTATATCCGTACAACAGCGGAGCTTATAACTTATTTATGGTAGAGAGATGTTCTGTGAGTGCCCACCGCTACTGTGAAATAGGTACGAATAACTCATGCTCTCAAAGTAATTCCTGGATCTCACTGAAAGTTCTTAAGAAGTTTTTAAATACGTGTTGAAATTTGGTAGGAGGCAGATCTGGGAAAATTTGCGCGATGCACTCTGTGAACTAAGAAATTGGGTCACCTAATCATGATCTCGTAATTACGAAATAAATTTTTAATCCAACACGTTCCACATTGTGGCCAAGAGTTCTCTTCATCCTACTTTATTGAATTTTACATGCGAACTGAACTGAACCCGAAAGGCAACCTCCGGGATCAAGGGAATGAATTTTCGATTTATTATGGTGTTTGTAAACCCGTGTGATTTTCCAAAAAGGAGTCGGCCACTTTTCACATTTCCGTTGGTATCATCAAAGGGATAATAATGTCAAGGGGTCCTGTGGGCCAGTATAATAAGAAACGTATTCATTTTGACAATATTGCCACCCGTCCCTGTACTGCAGGGGTCCAAGCGGCACTGTGTAGAGAACCGTCAACGTCCACAAACAAGTTTGTTGACAAAAGCTCTGAACCTGATCCGTCTAACACAAACAGATAGTGGCAACTAACGTTTAAAGGAAAACAGCACAAATTCCGCCGAGGGACAGATCAATAAATCAAAGCTTGCTAAAGTTACGAACCCTCGAAGTTCGGAGCTTTCCCTTTTTCTTTACGATGCCAATCAAATAACTTCACTCCGCCTTAAGCTTCTAATTTTCGTTTTCTAATAATGGAAGCCGATGTTATTTTAGGGAACATTGTATTTAGTGCTAAAGCAGTCACATTATTGTACAGGAATTTCGAATATTATGCTTGAAAATTGTATTAAGTATTTAAGTAATTTGAATTTGACACGTGGCACATAGTTAAGTTAGGTTAAACAATGCTACGTGCTTCCGAAACCGTGTTAGCAGCGACAACCGAAACGTTGTTTACTTACTAATCAATGTTTCAATTAAATTACTAATTACGTTTACCTTGTCCGGATCTCATGATTGCTAATTTCGTAAAACGCGTCTACGCGGCGATTCCACTCAAGGAGACAGTAACTAAAGAGATACTGCGATCATCAATTCGTCTGTCAAGCGTGGTTGTAATATCCTCCGTGATCGTGGATGTTAACGATCAATATATGAATACCCATTTTCAGCTGTGGACAATGGACGTGGACAATGGACACAGTGGTAATTTCCGCACCGGAATTATGGTAATGGCTGGTTATTGTATTGTTATGCGTTTCATAACTAAACATATTTGCTTAAATCGCAACCTACAGCTTATTGCAAAAGGCACAAGGACAAAAATTAAGGAATTTGTCAAGAATCACGTAATGGACAAAACAATTAACGAAATAGATGCAATAAGTTGCTCCATTTTCAAATTAAAGTTAGAAATTACGACTTAACTTCCTCAGACTAGCTCTAATTCCTAAAGTACCTTTACTAAGTACTTAGGTCTACTCGGTAGTTCTTATTCCCACCAACAGTTACGACCGAAATTAAGTTTAAGATAACAATTATCATTCCTAATTCCATTTTAGGGGTTCTCTTATACGTGACTGCGAGCTAGGACGAGAAAATTACAAGGCTCGAATTATTTTGTATTTCATGGCTCGAGTTTAATACAAATCATTGTCGAAACAAAGGATTTGTTGCAAAAACAAACTAATTTTATCATTTAGAAGTTTCAAACTCGTATTTGATACTTTAATTACGGTAAATTCAGAAATTACTGTAATTATCCTACGAACGGATCCCTTTAATCACAACTTTAATGAGGGAGAGGGATTTCATTGTAACCCTACCTACAACTGTGTCTAGGTTTCTTATCCCACTCTTCTGTCGCTGGTCTGTTGGAAGAAATTTCTATTGAAATAAGCAGTACCTTTGTGCTCTTTTCTCTGTATAAAATAAACTACATAGGAACTCTATATTTCTACAAAGTATACATATTGTTTGACCCATATAGACAAGTAGGTACATTCAAGAGGTATAATTTCGTCAAATTCTCGTACGTAAATGTCGTCGCTTACCACACTCATTAACCGTAAATACAAGATCGGAATGAGCTATATATGTATAAGTTCAGTGCAGTATTATACATAGTTAGTGGCGAGAAAAGCTTATTAGTTTGTAGTTGACATGCCAATATGTGCACCGCGGTCCATTAGCGCTGGGAAATCCAGTTGAAAACTAAAGTTTGTGTAAGCCTAGGGGAAACTTTGGCTGCCGGAAACTGTCCCATCCATAATTCCCTAGGTAAAATACCTAATATAATCTATTTTCAATATGCTTTAGATGAAATGGACTACTCAACATGACTATGGCACAAAAGACGATATTGGCCCAGTGTTGCCATAGCAGAAAAAAGGATCGAACAGATTCCACAAATAAAGTCTGAGGGACTTTAGGTTGAACCAATTGAGGCTTCAGAGATTTCGTTCCATTGTCGTCTGAATAAAAAATAAAACGTAAATGAATTTTAAATATCGAGATTGATTGGACCGAGTAACTGGCCGGTGAAATGTTGGAGCCGTCGCAGTCTGAATTTCGAACTGGAAACTTTTACACAAATTAGTTGGTTTTCTTTTCAATTTGCTTTTGTTAACAACGTTATCGTAACAAGATTGATTTATAAAAGTTCAAACAAATCGAGAAGAAGGTTCTTAGTAATTTTTATGATGAGAAATATTATTAAAACGATAGTAAAACCTAGATAGTGGCAGAATAACACCCATAAAGTTGCAGAACCGAGACGAGGTAGACGGGGCAGTTTTAGAATAATATTTTACGATCCTAGGTTTATAGCTAATGATATCATATTATATACTTACATATCTATTCGAATAATGATGTCCTTTATGAAACTGTGCTAGTTTCAAAAAAGAGTGGAAAAATCCCCAACATGTACCTATTCTTTCTCCGCAAATTAATTTTCCGTCCATGCTGACGTGCGGGTTACGAGTACGGTATAAACAGAGCACACGTCAGGATCATCTGTACATGACTGGCCTATTTAGCAGGTTGTACCACCGCCTCTGTTAAATCAATATTGACTTAATTAATTCATCACAGTGCCTAGTACATGTTTACACAACAGCCTTCCACTCAAACCACAGTTTCACGCATACTACTACCCCATCCCCGCTTTACTAAGTGCTCCTAGCGATATTAATAGTTATTCATCCAATACACACACTACAAACTGTGTTTAAATATACCGACACACAAGGTCGCACACCTAATTACAAGAAATATGTTGTCAGAGAAATTACTTTCACGGATCGAAAGCGTGTAAAGTTTAATTAATGTGCGAAATTCGTGTTAAGTTTGAAGTCTCATGTTTGTTACACGAAGTCAACAGACTTCGATGTTAACTCATTATTATTTACATCAGGGAAACACTTCTTTGTACCATTTTCCTTATTTCTGGCGCAAACTAGAGCTCGGGGACCCGGAGTCGTTCGCTCATAGTCTCCTGAGGAATTGTCGCGAGAAAAATATTTTCTAAAAAGGTTTTCTACTTTTATTTAATTTATTTATGAGGTCCAAACTTGTTGAGAAGGGAATCCTTGTTTGTTTTTGTATAGATATTTACAAAATGTTTTCTTTATACGTATAAAAGTTGATTCAAATATCAAGGGAAGGAGTACCTAATCGGTAAATATTTGGGCAGTAATCCCCGAAGCTGTCAGATAAAGTTCGTGAGCCACATTGTAATATTCTACTCAAATATTGAAGTGGCGAGTGCCTTAATGAAATTCCCCAAACGGACCAGCCAGGGCAAGCAATTTGGTAGGTACGGTCGGTGACAGAAGTCAATTACCCACGTCACATATGTAGAGGTGTATCAATTCACATGCAAATTAGCCCCGAAATTTGAGCACCCACCTGTGTAAATTAAATGTAGTTGCAAAGAGGTTTGGTCGTAACAAAATCATTTTGTAGCGATAGGTACTGCACCTAACCTAATACTGAAACGTGAATGTTTTTTAAGTATTTCAGGCAACGACATCGACAAAAGCTTACTGTAAATAAAAAAATACAAAAGCAAAGGAAGACAAGCGTTTAATACAGCTGGCGTCTGTGATATTGTTTAGTATTTTTTAATGAATATTTATGCGATTCTATTTTTCATGGAGATTATTATTTATTTATGCAAATGAAATCCTTGAACAGTAACTCTGGGGTGTTGTGATGACGGTGTATAAAATAATTCCGTAAGAAAGATATTTTATAAGCAAGCGATTATGGCGAGAGAAAGAAAATTTCTTTGATTACTTAATCTTCGAGCGGCGGCCATGTTAATTTTCCGGCCGACGACGACAAGACTTCATTTAAATTATTTACTTAGGTATTTACGTCGACCCCACCACTTATTTTCTTGGATCCTTCTTTTAATAACTGTTGATACTGTCTTAAGGTAGATAGGGACCTTAATTTCTCGGAATATGGAACAGATGGGACAAAGTATCCTTAGAAACTAATGACTTTGCTTAGAAAATTATAACAGTCTATTGTTTTTAGTGCAGTAGCTACATCTATCTATTTATCTCTATATATATAAATGAATCCCTATTTCCCTTGGTCACGGCATCACGCGTGAACGGTTGGACCAATTTCGCTTATTATTTTTTTGTTGTGTTTGTTATTGTCAGGAGAAGGTTCTTATGCAAAAAAATATACATCCGGGCGAAGCCGGGGCGGGCCACTAGTATAAAATAATATTCAACTCTGTTTTATCAGCAAACAGGTTCTCGCGATGATTTTCATATAGAGATTGTAATGTTAGATATGCAGCATTTGTGCTCGTGCGTAGCTAGGATCCCGAAGCGAGCGGAAATGTAAAAGTTAATTACCACAAGTTTGGTTGATACACAGCATAGTTTCATTTCAATTATACAGAATGTTTAAAAAACCGAAAAATATGTAATTTGTTACGGTTTGCGTCATTTCAATTTGTCTAGCTATATATACTGCTTTTGGTATGACTGTGAAGAAGGCTATGAAGTTTTTAAGATTAAAGTCTGTAGGAGTAGTGAATATATTTTCAGGTTACAACTAGCTGAAAAGTATCCTATGTCTTAAACCAGGTCATAGTCTCTCCATGTGTCAAGTTTAATAAAAATTTGTGCAGCGACTTTTGTCGCAAAAACGTAACATAGACAGACACCCTTTCGCATTTATAATAAAAGTATAGAAGTATGCATAAGTATCTCAAAAAATAATTGGAAGAAACTTTAACATCTAGCGGGAGCTGGCGTCGCTGCACGAGGCGTACGTTGCTGCACTGCGCTCGTACACCAGGCACCGCAGGCTCTGCATTCGCCCTTCGGATACGCAGGTCAAGGAGGCGGAGCTGTACGAGGAGTACAGAGCGGGATCCTGTGGGCTAGGGATCTGGCTTGTGAGGATCTCCTCACAACCTCTCTCGCTTTAGTCTCTAAACGGGGACCTGTGGGGTCGCCCTTACTAAATGGTGCGGGATAAACTCCGCACCTGGGCCCCTCGTTGACGTAGAGTCTCCGGCCCCAGCTGGTGGAGGACGTGGACTGCTCTGTTTCCTTCGCGAGGAGAGCATACTCCCGCTTGAAGACGGGGAAATTGGGGGCGCCCTGCAGACTCTCCGTCCGGATACCGGCCCATCGTGCTGCTCGACGAGGTGGGTAAGCTCTTTGGAAGAGTACCTAATTGCAAACCGCCTCGTCGGGCTCCTGGTGAGGGTCGGGCCGAATCTGGCGGAGAACCAGTTCGGTTTCCGCACGGGGCGCTCAACGGTGGACGCCAT
>NDFZ01005472.1:412413-437431 GCA_002192655.3 Mamestra configurata
AAGAGTACCTAATTGCAAACCGCCTCGTCGGGCTCCTGGTGATGGTGGGTCGGATCTGGCAAAGAAACAGTACAGTTTATACCGTGGTGCTCGACGGTGGACGCTATCATGCGCATGAGATCCCTCAAGACGGGGGACGCAGTGTCTCGGAGCGGGGTTGTCTTGGCGGTGTCTCTTGATATCTCCAATGCCTTTAACACCCTGCCCTGAAGTTGCATCAGGTAGGCACTCCAGTATCACCGAATGCCAACCTATCTCCGTCGCATGGTCGAGGACTATCTGATGGACAGGGCCGTCATCTACCTCGGTTACCGGGAAAAGTGGAACCGGTGAGAGATGTCGTGCCGTGTTCCACAGGGTTTGGTTTTGGGGCCGCGTCTGTGGGACATCGGCTACGACTGGGTGCTGCGCGCAAACCTCCCTAGAGGCGTCAGCGTAGTCTGTTACGCTAACGACACTCTGGTCCTGGCACAGGGGTGGTCGCACCAAGCGGCGGCCGACCTACTGACACGCGGGGTTGCGATATTCGTTGAGCGGACCGGGAATTGGGTTCTGAAGTGGCCATGCACAAGTCATGGTTCTCGGAACAGATAACGGTAGGAGAGGTTCACATCGGCGTGGGGTCGACGATCAGGTATCTGGGACTCGTTCTCGACAGCCAGTGGAACTTCGTGGAACACTTCCGATGTTTGGCTCTCAGACTGGGGCGGTCCGGGGCTGACTTCAAGCGACTCCTGCCCAATCTAAGGCCAAACGCTTCCTGCCGGTGGCTTTATGCGGAGATCGTGCGGTCCATGGTCCTTTATAGGGCCTTGGTGTGGGCGGTTTCGCTGTAGCGGCGACAAGCCTGCCAGCTCAACGCGTCAAAAAGGGTCACGGCCATCCGGCTTGCCCGGAGTTACCGCACAGTCTCCGGCGAGGCGACGAGCCTTCTTGACGGGTTACCGCCATGAGATCTAGAAGCAAGAGCCCTCGCGGACGTTTCCCATCCAAAAAAAAATGGTACGTTAAGGTATAATTTTATGTCAAAAACAGAAGTATGATGTTAGTAGAAAATGAAAGGCCATGTTGGTAAATTCAAACCAACGAGCTGCGATAAGATAAAAGGCGGTATGTGAACAAGGAATTTCGTTTCTACTTGAAGTAAGATGTTATGTGTAAGAGCTTGTTTACACTAGTGTAAGAAAAGTTCGAGTCTGTCTATAGTTTTATCCGGAGCACCCTTGGGTGTTCAACTGAGCTACTAACTTGCTGACAAGCTAATCTAACAATTAACAATTTCATTTCATTTCATAATCTTCTTTCCACGGTATGGACTAAAATTCTTCTCCCCCTCCCTCCTTCTGAACATCAGGACGGCTAAGAGTCGGTTCTCCTTTAAGGTGAAGGCACGTGAACACATTTGCAAGAAGTACTTTGGATTCGTTATTTTTCTAATTTCCCACCACAGTCATTCTATTAAGTTGCTCCAGCTATGTTCTCTTTGCACCACCCGAAGGTCGTCTGGTAGAAAATGACCAAGGTATTAAGTCCGCGTTGGTACATTGTTTTTTACTAGTTGAAATAGATAAATATTCTTGTGAGTTCGTGTAGCCTTTGCTGTTACGATAGAACTGAAGACAATTAAATCAAACCTATCTCCTTTCAATCCCATGGTTAACTGGTACCGAATGCCTTGCGGCATCAAGTATGAAAGCATGCACATGAAGCTTAAAAAAAAAAAATAGTAGAGTACTGCGGTAGGCACAGAATACCTTCTGCGCCTTCTGCAGTACTCTACTATTTACCTACCGTTACCGTTTAACTACCGTTTATTGGAATAGCATGTTACTATGTAAAAGCTCTGGGTCTGTGCCAGTAAAATGGTGTTTGGAATATTACACTACCAAACCAGGCTACTAATTGGGTCATTAATGGATCAGTAAGTCTCTTATGGTCGTAACAGTCTACATTTCTCTACCAATAGAAACAGGCCTTAATCGTTCCAAGTAGCTACAAAGCTAGTGGAGTATCCGCTGCCTCTACACTATTTACTAACCCATTTCTTAAGATCTTTTAAGAGCTGCGTTCCACCTACGGCGAAAGAAACGAGGTATTTCTTTAAAGATCGCGTTGCATTGCAATTTGAAAGAAAGCTTGTGAGCGACGAGGTTGAAGAAATAGCGCAATACACTATGAAGTTACTCTGAAAATACTGAAAGAGTCTGCACTAAAAAGTTTCTGGATGAACACTGAGGGCGGATTTTTAACGTGGGTAAATAGCCCACAGCACAAAATGTACGTCGACTTTTACCTCTCGGGCGCAGGTAACGAACGTCGATTTTCAATTTACTTTTTTTTGGCCAGAAAAACGAAAATGAAAAATCATCCGGTGCAGATGTTCCATTTATTGGAAAAACTGCTAGTGGAGAACTATGACAAAATATTGTCTGTGGCTGAAATGGGATTAAGTGTAAACTGATTGAACCACAGAATATCCTAACACAACGCTCGTATTTCGTTAATGACGCGGTGCCATTTACACAGTGAGCGCGTTAAGCCTGGTTACAGCTTATATCCAGGATATGCGGTGATCTACTGTTGGTTTAAAACCTGGAACAATACATACAATACCTTAATAAAGGTTTAATACGAGTGTGTATCGTGAATATTTCATAATCCGGTAAAATTCAAGAGCCATTAATTTATAATAATAAGTTTAGTAAATTTATGATAAACTATGTAAGGGGTTGATTTTTAATAGTCGGACGTTATTTAAAATATGGTTGTTTGACATATTTCCTATTCAAAGTTAAAAAATATGTGACAAGTGTACCCTTTCTTAATTCTAAATTCTTTATTGTATACCAAAACAACTTATATTACCTACAGACAGTGATAATAAAATTCATTTACAAAGAGCGAGCTGAACTCAAAGTTGAGTTTTCTCCCAGCAAACCTTTGATTGATAGAGAGAGATCAGCATAGGAGGCAGTATACAGTTTACAAATAATAATCCATTAATACACCTTCATGCAACCCTAATCTCTTCAAAATTAGAGTGAACAGGCTTCTTCTGGGTATGCTCGCTCCATCGTCGACTCTGTCTCTGTCATCTGCGACCTAGACTAGAGTCAAGAGTAAACCCATATTAAAAAAAAACATAAACAAATAAAAATAAATATACATATATCTACTAATATCACGTCATTGTGAAGGGAAATGCTCTTTAATTTTCCTCTTGAATACATCAAGAGATTAGAGAAGGGCTGTCGGGTAGAGCCTTTGCTCTATACCTAACCTAAATTTGTTAGAACTAGACTTTATTGATCTCAATTTTAGCTAACTGACGTAGGTAGGTACATCTTCGCTAAAAACGTATCTAAAACGTTTCTTGAACTTTTATAAAAGTAATTGGGAACCTAACTTTTATCTAAAGACAAACTCTCGTTCATTGTTAGCAGAAAGCGAGTTTTCTTTATTCATAATACTTAAGAAATCAAGTTAAAATACTATTATGGAAGTAAAATATTTCCGTTTCCGTTCGTAAAGCTGAGAAATAAATAAAAGAGCGTTAAATTCGCCGAAAGCGCCTAACCTGCCTATTTACAAGGCTAATGTGGCTTAGCCTAACTAATAATAGGAAAGCTTTTATTGCTGAAAGAAAAACGCGGTTCGTATAAAAGGCAAAGACATTGGGGTTGTTTCTACTGTTTCTAGGTACCGTGAAAAGGGCTTTTTATGACTAACCACAAAACGATAAATCTTGGGCATGGCTAACGGTGAACGAAAACTTGTAACAGTCTATAAAAAAGGCCAGTGTCACCACACTGGCCTTTTTTATAGACTGTTACTTTTCTATTTTTAGGCCAAAGACACCCCTAAGGTGTGTCCTTGGCAATTCACTCCTAAGTTCCTAAAAGAAATGGTCTGAACTGAAAAACTAACAAGTAACAGCGTGGTGACCGTGTTTTTGTGTATGAAGGTTTAGATCCGGTAATCGTTACAATTACACGCTGATATGGCTATTCTATGGGTATTCATAGATTATCCTAAATATGTTTTTTTTTCGCCACCGTTTGTTTCTATTTTTTTTCTGGTACGGTAAAGTGAATGGGTTGCCAAATTGCAATTATTGAGAACGAGAAAATATTTAGCGAACGTTTACTGGAGATGGATTTGTGCACATAAGCGAGCTTTTCCCTCGGGCGCCCAAAAGTAAGCGCGAGGGAAAAAGTACAGAAAAATAAACCAAGGAAAGGCTTGTATATTTAGCGATATGTTCCGCTCGACGTCCTCAACCTTCATTACAAGTTTGAAACTATAAGCTAACGATCTCGACCAACTTCGGCGAGTTCAAATGAAATAACTTAAAGGAGCGATTTATATCCGTACCTACTCTAAACAGAACTTTGACTTCCATATTTACTTAGACGTAAATACATTTCTAACGAGATCACAAAATAATGATAAACGTTAGCAGAAAACGCCAGCATTTGCTTAGGAACTTATCAAACAACTACCTTTAACGCTTATGTTAAGTGGTAATTGCGCACAAGGTGCAAAAAGCGGAGATAACCGTGTTTTAGACCGGATCTAGTTATCCTTATCCGCGAAGGTAGTTTTTGCCGTCGCAGCTTTGTGTAGCCAAGCAAAAACCATCAACTCTTTATTGGAGAAGTACCCTTTTGAGCGGCGTCGCCACCAATGAGGATATCGCGACCGGCAGCCCGAGATAAGTGCTTATACCACCATTTTATTCGTGAGAATCCGCTGATTGAGCAAACCAACAATGGAGAAATAAAATGCATAGGAATATTGAAATAATGAAGGGGTTAATTCTGTTACGTTACGTTACGTTTGGAAACAAAGGTTTTCTGTAGTTGCGGAGTGCGATGTACCTGGTGTTGACTTTTTTTCGAAAGCGGTTAACTGAGTAACATTTTGGGAAGAATCGAATGATTTATAACCTAGTTTAAGCGTTACCATTTTTTGAGTCAATAACAACATCCGGAATCCGAATCCGTCTTTTCAATTCTATTCAGAGAAACTTATATTTTCAGATTGATTGAATTGTGCCGAACTTTTCCGTTATTGAATAATAACTTTGATCGCAATTCAAATCAAACTCAAAATAAAACAAATTTCAATCATACAATTCAGTTTTCCATTTATGCTGCTAGGCTAGGGTTGGGAAACAAATCAATGTGCCACGGACCCGCGACTAACAAATTATACTATTTTTAGTCCCTCAGACCGATCGACCCCTCTGCCAGTGAATAAAAGATGAGCTTGCAAATGCGGTAGTCTACCCGCGCTGTTCCAATCTTCTTCCGACTCATAAAGGTGTTACGAAATAACCAGTGGTACATTTAGTAGTTTTATGTTTCATTCTCTGTCATCATTCAATTATCTGTGGTCTACAATCAGTCCTACCAGTTGCGGTCGGCCGATAGAGGCTGTCCACTAATAAATTGAAATGGACCGCGTCATAGCACGGTACAGCGGACGATTAGAGGTGGGCGGAAGAGCGGCGGGAATCACCTCCCTTGGGGGGTTTCTGTGTGTTGCAGCAACGTATAGTTTCGGCGGATAACCTAACGAAAATCACTTGCACCCGGTGGTCGCTGCTGAAAGTGTGTGTTTGAATCGATGGTCTATTACGTCAGCATTTTGAACAACTGCTACTGGCATTTAACCTACTTCCGTTTTTGATGTGTCATGGCTTTTTAGTACACGATTAAAATATACAATTCAATTATTATGACCTGATGCGGCATCCAGATTCAATACTCGGTGTGTTTTAGCTTAAAACTTTAGTAGTAGAAGAAGAAGTTTATGACTAAAAGTTAAATCCCGAGACATATCGTATCGTAGCCCGCAGCGTCTTGAGTGAGAAGTTTCTTATCTAATTTGACTCGTCAAGTTGACGCCATCTGCAGTAAGCTCGCAGCTGTTGACGAGTTTACGTAAGAGGTCAAGCTATCAAACAGAAAACTTTATATTTGATGATGCAATTAACTTACGGGCAAATAAGAAAAATAAATGAAACGGTGGCGAGGGAGGAACCTTTCCATTCTACACAGGAACTTTTCTAGTTAAAGTAAGCCATCAGTTTGGTTAATTAATTCAAATTATCGTGAAGATGAGGCCTGCAGTCCAAAGTATTGCTAAACTTAAGTGGTAGTGGTACTCGCAGAATAGAACGGAAAGTTGCTGAACGGGGCTGAAAGGTTCTAGAATGGCAGATGCGGCGTCGTTTGGGGGAGGCCTATGTTCAGCATTGGACGATATTCAGCTCAATAATATTGACGATGATTATGGTCGAGTCCAGGTTGGGCTGTATCATTTCAGACTACCGACCTATTCTCCTCAGTTGTGCCGTCATACCCACAGCGAGAAAGGAGGGTCACTGATAGTTCATTCTCATCGTGAGCCAAGGTCTGTTCAATACAATGCTAGCAAATAAACGGTAACCATAGTAGGTGTTCATTACTTTTTCAAAGCATATGTTGAACAATGTTAGTGATTGGGTTCCACGTGTATATTTATAAAAGTATATACCCACACTCGCACACTCGTGGGCGTTTGTAGCGAATTGAATATAACTCTGGACAGAGTGATCCCATTTTGTCAATGAAATGATTGTAGCTTCACTTCATTATTTTCTATTGATTATGTCAAAGCTTTGTCCTATAAATACACAAGTACTTTAGTTACGTAACGTCGTTCAATCCACTTTGAAAGCTCTTAATTCTATTAGTAAGGACATCCCTGTTTTATGTCGGTAATTGATCGCTCGGGAAATAGACAAAGAAAGATGTTGTTTTTATGTTTATGTGTAGTGTTTAAGTGTTGTAGTGTACGTTAATAGTGTCTTATGGTGGTGCTGAGACTTATGTAGGTAATGAAATCGCGTGAGATGGGGCAGATATTTCCGAAGATCAGAGTGAGAGTTTGCGTTCTTAGTTCGCTAACATTCAGAATTCTTTGTTGAATAAACACATGAGTGTGTATACACCTGAAATGATACTCAGGGGCTCTTAATACCACTCATCTTCCGAATATCACAAATGATAATATCTCACTGCGCCCAAATAAACGAGGACGGCAACGAGCGCGAAAAAAATATTTCTTTTGTTTTTCTTTTTCCGAGAAGAGTCACCTTCCAACATTTGATGTTTCATCCTAAAATAACAACTTATTTTTTCTTTTTAGTATTTGTCATCGAAAAAACATAAAAGAACAAGGGACCTTTATAAACGTTAATGTAGAAATGGAATATTATGAATATATAAAAGGTATCAGATTATACATTAACATCAAGTCCCAGTCGTTCCAGACCGCGAGTGAGGAAAGTTTGTTTGTCTACTCAACGATTACTCAGAATATAACCTCGTAATGTGTAAGCAGAATCTTATTGAGTTTTAAAGTAATAAAAAGTTTCTAAGCCAATTTATTTATGGAAATATCCAACTTTATTTTAACCCAAAAATAACTTTTGTGATAAGGGGTTGGCGGAGTCGCGGTACGTTTTATTTCTAAAACCGCTATGACATGTTGGCTAGCAGTTTGTAACGATAAATGGGATTAAGGTATGGGACTTACAGCCAGATCTCCAAACTAAAAATAAACCTTTCAACCCTTTTTCGGTTAAGACCGTTTTGGTTTGGGTTTTTGAAAAAGAAAAAAAAACACAAGAGGCTTATCTCGACCAAAAGAAAGGGACTAAAAAGAAGTACCTACTTGTTGCTTATCTCCGACTTTACGGAATATCGAACTCCTGAGACATTGTTGTAAATCTTATTTGGATTGGATCCAAATCTGCTCCATGTCTTAGAGGGAAGCTCTAGCACTGTTTTACCTTAAAGAAAACTTAGAATCGAGTCTCATCGGAGATAAAAACCAGTCTTTAGAAACAATTTGCTTCCGTTTCATAAAAAAGCTATTTTACTACCATTACTGTTTATGTCGTACAAAAACAAAATTAACTACATAAAAGAGCATTCTAGAGGCACAAGAATTTGATATAATGTAATTTATTTTTCCCTTTATTCCCCTGAAAATGTAGCGAGGAGTAGCCGTATTGTCGTTGGAGATTAAGTTTTATCTCAAAAAGCCCCTTCCACTTATAATGGAGTTTTCCCATCCAGTTGTACATTCCTATCGGTTTTTTTATTCTGTGCATTTGTAAATTATCTAGCTTATTCAGTGCTTTTTTTCGGGGAAACCTGAGCTTGTAGCCTAGGTATGGCATTCAGCATTAGTGTAATAAGCTCAACATTCTCCACCAGTGAAAAAAATCGCAATAGGAACGAAACTTCCAGAGATTCCTTTTACAAACATACAAAATTACTTCTGTATAATATTTAGTATAGAACTTTACGATGACTTTTTATAAATTTAAGAGGCGGATTGTTAGAATCACCAGCTCAGCCGTAAAGGCAGTATAGCTCGTCAACTACGCATGGACGCACCGCCGTCAATCGGCGTCGTTCTACCGTTTATCTCCGAAATTGAACGGCTCTGATCTTCCTATTAAATTAGGAGAAGGATGCTGGGATACTGGCCACTTCACGGTTAACGAGAACAATCCAATTAAGATAGAGCGGATTAAGATTATGAGAGCGCTGGCAAGTGAATTAACAATTTATTCATCGAGCATCCGACGCGTATAATGAACTACAGAACTTGAAATCCTTTTCAACCAGTTTCGCTCGAACCTCACTGTTTTCTATTATACTGAAACTTTTAACAAACAATTCCTAAATGGTGCAATACAATGCAGCAGTTACTCATGATTGAAGCACGTAAAGCGCTGGCAAAGTTCCTTCGAAGTAACATCTAAAGATTTTATTGAAACATGCTGAGACCAGCGACGTGGAAACATGAAAAGCGCTGCGCTTCACAACTATGTGAAGGTAGCATAAATGTATACGAGGCGATAGTTCAGGTTGTATGCATGTATGTTACCTTTATACATGGGCCATTAGTCTAAAGAGACTTAAGCAGGAGAATATATTCGCATTTAACTTCACTAGACAGTTAAAACTTATCCTTAGCCAGGAAGTTAGCAATGCTTACGGACTGACGTTATCCTCGAACATTTTTTGTTTCCGTTCCTTTCTTTGTTCTAAAAAGATCCATCTTAGAGACCAGACAAACGTAGGTAATTTGACGTCATTCCTTCCTCCGCTCTTGAGTCTTGAATGTTCGAGTCACCGGAGCATGTTCTTTTTCATCGCTACACTCTTTCAAATGGCCCAAAGCTCTTGGTATTATCTCGAGCTCATACGAGAATGATTCGACATTTTACCGAGGACTCGTATTTGAACCGTGTTCAGTTTATTTTGATTTTCATTGATACATTTGCGGATTAACCGAGTTCGAATTACAGTTTGGTGAAGTTGCAACAGCATTAGTTATGTGGGCTAGATATTCATAGACAATATTATAATGGTCATGCAATACCTACCGTATTTCAAATTCCTTATTCGTTTTAATTGTGTTATTCACCTTTAAATTTGCATCAAGAAAATGGAAAAGCTCTTTCCTACGCCACTGTATTGCTATTGAATAATTTAGTTTCTAATACAAATCTGTACCACGAAGGATACTATTATTTGATTAGCAAGTACATTATCTAACAGCTTTTACCATTTTTTCAAATTGGCCTGACATAATATTATATTTAGATCCCGACCAGGTATCAGAATTAGTACTATTTTCATATCATTCATGGACCGTGAATGCTGTCCTTCAGGAATTGTGTATTCAATAGTTCTATTTTCGTGGGCACACAAAATAAATTGGTGTTAGTATGGACGCCTACGCAATTCCAATAATATAAACGAAAACCAATTTTGGTACGCTATTACTTTGAAACAATCAACCCAATCACGAATCCAATTCGGGATGTATTGTCAAACGATGTAGTAAATCTTTTTCAAAAACACACGCCGGATTAAAGAATTAGCGAAAAATCCATTTTTATCAGGGAAACGGTAAGCTTGAGTTGTAATTAAATACGGGGAGTCACGTGACTGTGAGAAAGAGTGATTGATGTTACAAATTGCTTCCATTGTCAGGAGCGAAAAAAAAGTGGATTGACGATATCCAATTTATCGGCAAAGAGAAAAATTGAACACCTAAAAGGTATAAAGATTGAAAACAAAAATGTTGTAGTGAAACACTGAAATATTTGTGTTAGGATGAGGCCTTTACTTACGGAGTAAATTAAACATTAACAAGATGGAAAGCCCTCCTCTCTATGTAGATTGTGGGACCGGTCATTTAAGCTTGAATGCGTAACACAAATCATAAATTGGCCAATTTACAATCGTTATAGACAGAATCCGATACCACTATGTTATTTTCGAATATTTATTGAGAGGAATCATTACAGTACCTAGTTTTAGGTCACGCTGTAAAATATAGATCAGATTGATTACGCAAATGCGTAGTGAGACGTTTATACGATCATTGATTTATAGTAGTTATGACTCGCAATAAAACACAACATTGACGTCTGTGATGAAATACAGCAAAACATTCATAATACCTACGTATTTATAAATACCAAAACTCTGATCCGCCGTTCATAAAGCTTTGACAAGCGAACCATAAAATTTATGAATCTCTCGTTTAATGTTTAAACCGAACAAAATGCAATGCATCCGACCACTGCACCGAAGTTACGAGGCCATAACTCGTAGAAGAGTAACGTACCAATTGCCTTAACACAGAAGCTGGGATTTTAGGAAATTAAGGCAATAAAATCAAACCGACAAAGATTAACAGTATGTACCTAACGGTTCGAATGTAATTGTACCTCTCCCGCCATAGTTATACTTTCCATCAACTAATAAATTCTTCCTAAATCTTGCTAATTCAATCAGAATACGATATTGTAAAACAAATAAGCACTAACAAGGCCTGAGAAAAAAGCATGAAGACGGAACACCGCGCTACATTCCAGCCGCGTCTACAAAGTCTTTCCAAAACATTTCCTCTTCGATGTTTTCACAGCGGAATACCTGCAGAACTGTAAGGATGAAACTCTTATCGACAACTACGTACTCAAAGCGTTTGAGGTCTAACTATAAGCCGGATTGGAATCCACTACGACTCTCGGAAACACTTCAGCTGCATAATATAGTTTCCGTGCAACCTCGGGCCAAGTTCGTATCTCCATCAGAATTCGTTTGTAACAAAGTTACAGGTCTAGTCTGTGCCATCGCACTATTGCTAAGCTCTAAGATTATGAATCAGTTTCTAAACTATGCAAATATTGTCGAGCTTGAGAATGTAACACTTCGTCTTAATAGTTACTGTTCTCTACGAAGTGACGTAATATACATCCGTCTTAAACTTAAACCTCATTCCCATTTAACATTGTCCGTAAAGTTTTAACGATAAAACACAATCCAATTAATAGTTGTGCAGTTAGTCGTAGGTATCGTCGCCATCCATAACTGTCGCACGGCACTACATGTAGGTTTATCGAGTTGCCAAGTCCCAAGGATACCAACTGAAGATAGCGACGCCGATAAATAATTGTTAGTCGATGTGTAATAAGATATATTTACATAGAACACGAGTGAATGGGGATTATCTTTGGAAGAATATTTACTGTAGTAGAGCGAGTATGAGTGTAAATGCTCGGAGTATGCGGCAATAAATCTGCGGACAGGTTGAGTCGACTTGGTGTGAATATAGGCGGAATAATCTTTAGAAACAGCTAAAATAAATGCTTTGCTACGTTATATGTATATTTGTGGGTGATCTTTAGCGCTCTGATTACCAGCTATTTATAAAATTAAATATATAAGATAAAATTCACTAAACACCATTGACAATTTTTTAGTTTACAACCAACGTTTCGTATACTACTTATTTTACAAACAACTTATTCCGCAAATGTTTTATTTTATAAACATTCACTTTACAAACATTCATTTGGCAAATGTTTCTCATTACAAATGTTTCGGATGATACTTAATCATTTTTACATTTTTCAATTAATATTTAGATTATTTTGTAAAAATCATGTTTACATTAAATATCATTTTATAATACATTTTCTAAACCATCACAGAATGCAAACAAGCATACACAATGCATGCAGCATGCAAAAAGCCTGTAGCAGACAAGACTACGTGGAGTCGGTTTTGCAGCGATTCGTTTCTGTCATTAACTTTTGTAGCACAACATTATTGACTTTTAAAGACAATATATTTTAATTTTAATTTAAAGTAGGACTTGATAGGACTGACTGACTTTCATAGGACTTGATCAGAACTTTTCCAAATGCGATTTTTTTTTATCGGACAGCACTGACAGACTACTTACACTTCCAAAATTCAACACAATAGCCCCTGAAATCAAAATTATGGACAAAAGCTCTCTTCGTCTCCTTGGGTGCCCAATCATTGAGAATTCTTTTCCAGATTTTGTTGAAAAAAAAATTCAAAATTTTAATGACTTTTCGGAAAGATTGCTCCAAATTAACATGCATTCGGCCATCACTCTTATTCATTATTGCTCTTTCGGCCCAAAATTAATATATTTCCTTCGTGCTTCCCATTTATGGAAGCACCCCCACCTTTTGGACATAATAGACCAAATTATGTGGCCATGGACGACAAAGCCTGGCGCAAGCAACCCTTCCCATCCGTATGGGAGGCCTCAGCGTCCGCAAAATTACCAGTATTAGTTTACCGGCTTTTATATCCTCGGTGTACGGCACTGATAAATTAATCAGTAATATTCTAATTTCTACACTCATTGATTTTGATGTGCCGTACTTCACCGAGGCTGTGGAGGCCTGGAGACTCACTTGCCCGAATTCAAATCCGCCCGACTACCCTTCATCCCAGAGACGGTGGGACGAGCCGCTCTGCAGGCAAGTTCAGGAAAAACTTATTGCCACATCAACTACTACTGCAGAGCGTGCGCGCCTGCTGGCTGTGGGTGAGTGGGAGTCGGGTCTCTGGCTTCACGCACTACCGTCGTCGAACATTGGCACCATGTTCGACGATACTACTTTCCGCCTCGCTGCCTGCCTGCGTCTTGGCGCTCCTTGTTGTTCTCCTCATCGCTGCCACTGTGGCGAAGTTGTCAACAGCCTCGGACACCACGGCCTGTCATGCAGCCGTAGCGCGGGTCGCATTGCGCGGCACGCGAATCTTAACGACATCATCCGACGAGCTCTTGTCACCGTCGGCGTTCCGGCTGTGTTAGAACCCAATGGCCTGGCATGCGACGATGGCAAGAGACCGGACGGCATGTCGTTATTTCCATGTAGGCCATTAGTGTGGGACG
The DNA here is from genome assembly GCA_002192655.3 of Mamestra configurata. Taxonomy (NCBI): domain Eukaryota; kingdom Metazoa; phylum Arthropoda; class Insecta; order Lepidoptera; family Noctuidae; genus Mamestra; species Mamestra configurata. The sequence continues at coordinate 425,716 of NDFZ01005472.1, forward strand.
CTACTTGTGTCGATACTCTTGCGCCAGCCCTTCTTCCTAGCTCTTCGTGCTGTGCTGGCGCTGCCGCTGCGGCTGCAGAGAACCTCAAGCGGCGGAAATATAATAAACTTGTTGGTAGTTATATTTTCGAGCCGTTTGGGGTTGAAACTCTCGGGTCTTGGGGTCCGAGTGCACATAACTTATTTAAAGATCTCTCAAGGCGCTTAGTTGACACTTCACGTGACCCAAGGGCTGGCTTTTACCTTGGTCAAAGAATAAGCATTGCCATACAACGTGGCAATGCCGCCAGTCTTTTGGGTACACTTCCAGTCGACAGCGATGCGGATGAATTTTTTGACGCCATATTTAGGGTTTATTTAGTTAGGAGATTTTATTTTTATTTCTAGTGTATATAGTTTGTTAAGTATTTATGGAATAAAATGTGTCATTCAAAACTCCATTTAAAGTTAAAAATGTTTTTTACTTTTGAAATCAATCCAGCGCGCAGTATTAATAAACTGTAGGCGAGTCGTCCATTAGGTATTTCATACATAGTTGAAATATCCAATATCTTAAAAAAACATTAGATTAATCGTTCGTTCGTGCAAATATGTAAAACTTTTTATTCCAAACGTTGTTTTATGACATAAAATGAAAAATAAAATGAATTGTTTGTCAAATAATACGTTATTAAAAAAAGTTCATCGGATAATTATTTTCTCAAGTGAATTATTTGGTAAACTTGTTGTTGAATAATGATGAAATGACAAATCATGTTAATGCCAATCGTTGCTTATTAAGTAAAAAATTGTTCATTATTTTTTGGTGAACTGACAGGACACCGATAAAACGTAGATATATTTTTGTTAAGTCATAAGAAATCCTGCTATCTGTCTTGATTACTGTTTTATTATATTCTTGTCTGGAATCAGGTTAATAAAATAATTCTTTATAATTAAATTTGGGTTTAGTAAAGTTCCGAAAAGTAGCCTTATATCCCGATATAGGTTATATCGGGATATAAGGCCGATAAAGAGCTTTTTTAGCCTAAACAATTCCAAAATAATATATTAGAAAAAGCGTTCGTCCGCCCAGGCTTAACCCAAATTCGATTCAAGCGATTCAATCCCACGCTGTAGCGATTGAAAGGATTCTAGTGGAACTGATTGGATGGAGTGTGCCGCATCACTAAGGACACATCTATATGTGACGCACCACCAATTTATCAATAACTTTATATAGAACAAGTGTATTGTGGGATATTTAGGACATCAAGTGTCAAAGATGAAGAAAAAAGTGTGTGTGTGAGCTCCGACGCACGACTGGAGTTTACTCCCTAAGAACTATTATTGTGTAGATTATGTAAAAATAGGTTAAATGGAAGCATCATAAATAAGCTGACTACTTTGTACATACACACATACATAATATCGAAGTGAAAGTACGTTATTTTTGCACGCCGAAATTAAAGAAAAATTTAGATCACGCCTTCTTTTTGTCAAGGGGTAGCATATTCCACAGTTTAATGGTAGAAATAACGAAAGAATTAGACAAAAAGGGATATGAAAAAGTAAGTTTTTAGATGCTCGAAGGTTGAGACTTAGAGAACTGCCCAACACTTTAAAATATTGTTTTAAAAGAGCACAAGGATCGTTTATAATAGTGAAGAACATGCAGAGGTATCTGAGGGATCTCCTTTGACGGCAACCATTTTAACTGAGAACGGAAGGAAGAAACGTCATCATATTTACAAAGGCCAAAATTGAAACGAATACAATTGTTAAGAAGTCGATCCAGCTTGGTCAGAAGTTCTTGAGATAGGTCAGAGTAGCAAACATCAGCATAATCAATTATTGGATGCACAAGTGATTGGACCAAAGTGGTTTTAGTGCTTGAAGGAAGAAAATGCTTGAATCTATAGAGGCCTAAGTCTTTAACATGTGGCGAGAGAGGGATGACGATATTCTTTTTAGTTTTTTAATTTTACACTTTAAGTTAACGCTCGATTTTACTCCTCATAAAATTTTCATATCGCAGGCTAAATATGAAAATCGTTTCTTAATGAGTAAACTCCAATAAACTTGAAAAATACATAAACAGTGCTGAATAAATTATTTGTACCTACTAAATCCTAAATCTCCTAGTGTAACCAAAATGCCAAATGAATATTAAGGTTTAAACCATATTAGGAAACACCCACACAAGACCATTTTAAAGCTGGAGTGGCGGCGTCGCCTTGCCAATTTGAAAAGACTTTTGGATTTTTTTGTAATATTTATGCACTAAGAATAAAGTATCCACGTGTTTGTTCTATTGATATTTATTACTACAAACAACAGTTACCTCATCCTAGGTGGTAAATAAACGTTAATAGATCTTCGATAAGTTCTGTGGCGTCTGCGAGTTGTTTACGTCGAGTTCTCAAGCCATACACCCGTTTAAATTGTCTAAGAAACATTATTTCCTTCTGAACTTTTATCTGTTATGTGCTAGACGTAAAACAAAAATAACTGCGGCGCCGCTCTAACGAGTTAAAAAGGAATAAATAATTTATGTATTCGGGCAAACAACTTCGGATCTGGGATTTGTTTGTGGCGATACAGCCATGGGTATCGATCTGTGAGGTAGAGCAGTGCTTGCACCAGGTTAATTTTATATTCATATATTACATAGGTACCAGAGTTTGGTAACTTTCGACTCGGTTTCCATTCGTAACTTCGAAAGGCCTTAAAATCTGTAGGTAGGAAGTACCTGTTATCCAAAAACTCGCTAGGGCTCACGGTAGTATAAAGCTTTAAAATACTGAATTTCAGTAACATCTGTTGTGCTATTCTGTCAGAATCACACCGTGAAAGCTTAGATGAGGTGAAGAAGGACTGCAGTGCTTTTGTATAAACATTTCACCGTTAAATTTAGGTGAAAAGAGCTGTCAATCCATATCTGTTCTTGAAATGAAAGTTCACTATAGGTGACTTTTTACAAAGTTTACGGAATAGACCGGCTGTGAAAACGACTCTAACATAGTTTGAAAAAGCGCACATACATAAGTGGGACCAAGACTAAAAACACGAAATGAAAAATTGAATTCATTTCTTACTTCCTAGATATTGCAGTTACATGTCGCTACAATAGAAAGAGCGACATTCACCGACAGCGCGCCCTGTTATATTACAGAGGCACCGAGACTGCGCAACGTTATCTATGCGAAACTTCATGACGAAGAATTAAATTATACCTACTAGAGCTGCGCTCGTACGTGTATGCTAATTTATGAATTTAAGTTCTCGACGAGTTTCAGTTATTTTAACTGATAAGTATGAGTTTGGATTTCATTTTTATTTTACTGGCAACAAGTTTACACTTTTCGCATATTTTCAAACTGAACATACTCGTACGTAGTAACAACTGGCCATTTGCTGTCGAAAAATTCAGAAACATCAAAGATTTATTTTACGTTTTATTTAATTTTTCAACAAAATTGGCGAGGATATTCTTCAACCTCAAATTATGTACGCTACTTTTGAATACGTTTAGCATGAAACAGGGGGAAACCGACAACGACGTAAGTAATTTGCTCCAGCAGTTTTCCTTTGTCTACAATTTAGAAGGTACAAAATCTTTTATGTATTTGTCGAGTAATTGAGCAAATAAAGAAAGAACTAAGCGACGGGCGACCTATTACGTGAAATGTCAAATAGCAACTGATCGATATGGCAGATGATTCATACAACGACCGCGTGACGGCACTATTTTTATAGCTATCAAAGTACCTACATCTATCAGTAGGTACCTACGTTCACTTTCATGTCTGTTCTCACCATAAAATGCTTCCAGCGTGATTTATATCGAAATCTTTATGCATGAGACTACCCTCATTTTAGGCTTTAATGAAAGTTACCCTCGTAGAAATTGCTTTTTATATTTTTTGTTGTTTCACTTTCACATCACTTTGAACATCAATACCTAACTGAGAAGATTGAAAAAATAAGTTAAAATGTTGAGAATATATTTTTAAGTAGATAGATATTCGATCAAAGAAAGAATATTGAAACTGATATATTCGTAACCTTGTTTAGAAGCAAAGATTTTCAATTATTCCAAGCGATTTTCACATCATATTTCTAAGGCTTCACTCGTTCGAACAAATAAATAATAACATTTGCATACAGAAAAAATAAATGAACTTAAATTAAATGCAATTTAGAAAGTACATAGATGTTATCTTGTTTACCTTTTGAATGACCGGTTAGTCAACCCAGACATTCTACAAACGAGTAGTAGGATCTAGTGACTCTAGATCTGGAGTCGTATGCATTTCATGTGTTATTTAGATTTAAGTACATACTCAAAGTTATAAAGATAATTGCGATTGTTGTGAATTATCCATTTACGTAGCTCTTCTTGAACGAACAATAAAAAAAATAATAAGATTAAGACCAACTCTGTTAGATCAGAAAACCAAACGGCACTGTCCTCGACACAAAACTCCTTTGTATTTATTTACCAAGGCAAATAAAAACGAAAAATATAGGCTTAATATTTCCGTTAAAAGGAACAATTTCCTCTTTTGATTATTTCGGTAACAAAGTAATTTTCTATGTTATGCGTCCCAACGGAATGTTATTTATAAAAGGTAAATTGTCAAAGTGATGGCGAGCTTTGAAAGCGCCAGTCAGCAAATTACTCTCGACCGCCATCAGCCGAACATTAATTCATTTTCCTTGGATAGTGTTGATGAAACTAATTTTTATTAAAGGAAGCAGAAAAAAGAGTATATTATTTTGCTCCATGGCCTCCATGGCTTATGTCAATAAACGGTGAAAATAAAAGAAAAACATTAAAAAAAAAATGTTATTTCTGTGTCTTAATGACCAATTTAGCGACCGCTTTGTTTTTTTTGGGTAGAGGACGAGGTACAGTACTTTTAACGAATATTTTACGCAGATTTTCACTTTACGCAAAGACCAGCAATTCAGTTCACATAAAGACTAAACCGACCAAAAAAGGTCAAGAATTTCAACGCTAATGTTAAAAAGAAACTAAAAAGTTTTAAAAGACTTCCATTGTCTTTTCGCAGTACACAATGGAGGAGCACAATTGCACTTCCATTTCGGTCCCAATCGCGTTTTAATTAAGTGGAAACGTCATTGAAGGTAAAAAGCTGACTACGTAAGTACCAGGTAAGTAGGAATAAGTAGGTACTAAGTATAAGTTACATTGATCGAGGACAGGCCGAGACGAAGTAGAACTTGGGTATGGTCTTTTATTAATTTAGGTATGTCTGAATGGTAAATAAAGAGGGGGATTTTTATATAAGTATTCGATACTTATATAAAAATCACGAGATTGCGTATCAATTTACCTAGGTACTTTTAAGGAGTGAATGTCTTGCATGATATTTCAATTAAACCTATGAAATACGCTACCTATCTATCTCACCATAACCTGCTATAAGACGTAGGAGCCCAGGTATATTTTCTTGAAATGAAGATCCATTATGATTGATTTTTAAAGTACCTAACTCATACGGTAAATCAGCATCTTATTTGTTTACCCCATAAGAATAGTAAAGAAAAACACACTTGGCGAAAGTTAGTAGAGTGTTACTTCAAACACAGGGCTTATAATAAAGTAAGATTAGGTCGACCTAATTTGGAGCCAGAGGGTTATGTGTGAGCATTGTGTGACGTAGACTTTCTGATAAATGGAAGCCATAAAAAGTTTTGAAAGAATTTAGAGCGCGGCTTTTCGTTGTTACAAAGCTTGATTTTATTAAATTAAATTTCGTGGTCATTTTATTATAGTATTCATTATCATAGTTTATGACGTCCACGTGATAGTACCTACGAGGATCTTCGTTTTTTTTTATATCAACTTATCAGCCCTCATTTATATTATATTTCTCATCGTTATACTGTCTGTCATATTGTGGAGATACAATAAGTACATTGTATTAATAACGGTACGTTATTAATACAATGTACTTACTGTTACTATGAAGAAGTAACATATTTTAATTCGTCATCGCTGATGAAAAGATTATGTCTGTGATGAAATTCTTTATATTTATCCGTCACCTAAAATAATAAATGGTTTTTTTTTTAATGGTTGCTAGGTTTGCGCTTCACCACAATCTTACCGAGAGGTATATGGTGATGCGGTCAACGATGGAGCAAGCTTCAACTAAGTGCGTCATTTAATTCTATACGCCAAATTCTTGAGTTATGATTATGATAATCAAAACCAACTACATACTTACAAATAGCTCACCAAAATATTTATCCTAAATCGGGGATCGAACCCATGTCCTTGACCTAGGACGGGCACTCATGTCGATGCACCGTGGGTCGTCGTCCCTTTTATTATCTTTGCAATCATAATAATTGGAATATTTTAATAAAATCATAATTGTCTGATGAAATTCAACTGAAGATAATTTTAGTTGATAGTTCGTACTAAAGTTCAGTGTATTCTTAATTTTATGATCTCTTTAGACTTTTCCTATTTACGTTGTGAGTGGCCTTGAGTTTAAATACGAGGCGGAATACCAGTATTGCCCTTGGGGCGACTGCCTCCACAACCTAACTACTAGGTAGGAATAAGATGCCTCTCAGAAAGAGTGGTTGTCGATTGGCATATTCTGCTGGTCAAAGTCAAAGTCAATGTCAAAGTCAATGCATTTATTTCAACTAGACCATTAAAAGGCACTTTTGAACGTCAAATTTACAGTTTAAAATTAAAATATAAGTGACTCTAGTTGTCCATTCGCAAAAAGTAGATTCTTATGGAGAAGAACGGACAAGAAACTCCATAGTTACTCTTTTCAAATATAAGTTTTACAATATTTTGTATACATAGGTACATTGATCAATTGATTATATTATGTGAGCACAATGCATCCAACATTACACTAATATACAGCACACACTTATATACTATAGGTACAACAAAGCAATACCAGCAGAGATAAAATTAAGTTTGCTAGTAAGGGACATGGTACTCACATATTTACAATATAATTAAAAACAATGGATCAGTGTGTGAGTTAAATTACATATTAAAAACCTGAAAGTACACCAGTAAATAAAACAAGTTTGACTTTTTCTACTATACCCTCGATTGTCCTATGGAGCAGGACCGATTCTGTACCTAAACAAGTTGAAGTGAAGGCTTGGGTGAAGTGATCACGAGGTGAGCTGTCAATCTATATAATCAAGATGTCACGTGATCATGAAATGAGCTGTCATTCCATCTTTATTATATGGATTGACAGCTCACCTCGTGATCACGTGACATCTTGATTCACGTGACAGCTCACCTCGTGATCACTTCACCCAAGCCTTCACTTCGACATGTTTACAGAATCGACCGGCTGATATTCTTATTCTGATCGCATAAGATTGATTAGGCACAAGTTCATGTAAAAAGTAGAACTCGTACCCACTTCAATCTTTAACGCGTATTTATTGCTATGTGGGCGGTTCTCAATATTAATATCTGATCTATCAAGTGCTGACGACGTTTATTAATAAAATATACTGAGAAAATTTATTTCTGTAGTAAGCTTTTATTTCTATCGCTCATTTTATGACGCGGATCAATATGTGTTCGACTGGTTTAACAATACAAACATCGTTGGCACTCGATCTCATATGACTAATGGTGAAAATCCTAATGGAATTGGAATTTCACGAGATAAGCCTGAATCGATTGACAGATACACAGATAATATATCGGGGACTTAATTGTTCTGATTTGCGAATCAGTTTTGGCATCGCTGATCCCTCGTTTAAACCGATTAAGTGAAGATTTGCTGGAGAGCCAACAATGCCAGCCCCTGGCGGTATAGACAAAGAGATGAGTCTGTGTGTATGTGTGTGTTGAGTGCTTGAGATCTTAACAAGTCCGTCAAAATGCAGGCACGGCTGCATAAACTTAGACTCGCTTTCTATCAAGGTTTTGCTTTATAAATAAGATATAAAGCATCTGTGCGAGAGAAGTTAAGTTATTAAATGAGCTTATTGTTTAGAGAGAATATTACAGATTTTGGAGCATAATTGTGAAATAGGACCGTCCTTGGGGAGCTGAATGAGAGACGAGATTTATTAAGCAACAAATGTTAAATTCGAGAAGCATAATGAAATAATTATGATGTATTTAGGCGTAAAAGAGATTTCTGTTCGTGAAAAATGAAAATTGACGTGATAATGATGATTAATGAGTTAAAAAAATAATAATCAGAAAGACTGGATTTCCATCTACCAGTCTTTCTAATTATTTTTGTGCCCAATGCCATTTATTTAGATGGCCATATATTTAGATGGCATTGGGTGGGAAGGGGTGGTGTAAACTGAAGCAATAGCTTCATGCCGGAGGGGGAACAACAAACGGAGGTAAACAAGAACGCGCGTTATTTGTTGTAGGTGTAACGACTCATATAATTGTAGACTCCATCATTATTATGTTTAGCTAAGAAACACATAAGTTGTGTACATAATAAAATTTATAGTACCTAGTTTTTCTCGGAATAAGTATTCATTTTGATATCATTTTATTGTCTTTTCGAAGAAGAATAACCTAATATACAAACAGCTTTTGATAATGTTGCCGTTTTTACGCACTAACAAACAAATCAAAAAGGTTACTACATATATTTATCATATTTTTATTAGAAGACAAACTGATTCATCTACATTTTATAGTGAGGTATATATCTCTCGACCAAAAACCATTGAAAAAATACACGCTCAAACAAATTGATCCCATTGAATACGGAACCTCCCTTTGACAAACCGTTGTATTCGATTTAGGGTAGATGAACACAAGGCATGTAGTAATATTCGACTTCCATTCAATCGTAATATCCGATATACGGCGTCCCACGGACTCAAGTGCTCTTGTTTGCCGAAAGAAAATTCGCAATAATCGTCCAATCGTTCATGTGGAAATCCGATAACAATTTGGACGAAGACAATGTGTACCATCAGCACATTTAGCACGTGTAAAAACTTTTTTGGGAGACAGACTCCTTTGGGAGACAGTTGAACATCGGAGAAAAAGGAAAAAAACGTTTGGTTCTTGGTTTTATTTTCGGTTGCTGTTGAGATTTTAGAGAGGAAAAAAGTAATGGAAACCCCTAAGACAATATAATTTGGTCTTCCAATTAAGTAGGTATATCCATACTAATGTTAAAAATGCGAAAGCAACTCCGGTTGTTTGTAACGCTTTCATGCCTTAACTGTTGAACCAGTGATGATGAATTTTGGTATAGGGATAAACTGGAACTTGGAAAAGGATATGAGATTTTTTTTACCCCAAAATAACATACTTTTCGGAAAGTTTTAGACTTTCACGCGGGTGAAGCCGCTGGTAGAGCCGCTGGTGGTAAACAAAAAATATTTATTTTATTGGGTTGTTTTTGTCTCTTTTCTAAGTAATGCAAAGGTACAAAGATTTCTAATCAAACAAGATAGAGAAAGTCACTGCTATTTAAAGTGCATTGTTCTTAAGGTCATATATTTCAAAGAAAGCTTTTGTTACGGCGGCGGTGAGCAAGACTTTCGACTAACGCTGGGAAAGCGGACATTTTCTAAAAGCAATTTTGAGAAATATCGGTGCAACGTATTAGAATGAAAAATGTCTGAAAGATATTTTCTTTATTTGCCTTTTATGAAGTTCTAGACGTGTAATAAGGAGAAGCAGCTTTCGCCGAAATAATAGCGGTAGTAAGATAACTCACAACTTTATTATTAGAAGTCATAACAGGCACGTATTTACCTGTAGCAACTTAATGGAAATTTCACATAACACCGGCAAGTGATGGTCCGTTACTTTTTACTGCCGTGCCGTCCCTAAAGTGTTAATAACCAGTATATAAACAGCTTCACTAGGTATCTATATAAGTTCGACAGGCAGTGGTAGTAGGGGGGTGCGCCTGGCAAAGATGGAGCGTGTTTATCTTGGCTCCAGGAAACTTGGCGCCTTGAGACGTCCATCATAGAAATTTGTTTACGAGATAACAATGACCCAGTTTTTGTACCTGTCATAATAATTCTCATTTGGTAAGAACACATCATTTGCAATCCAAATTGTATCATTGTTGCCATTTTTTAACGCATTTTATTGTTACATTTGTAGCGTGATTTGCATATCTCCAGTTCGCATTATTTTCATGTAGATAAAAATGTATTTAATTCAGCTGGTATGCCTAGGCTCTGAAATCGTGATTAAGTTTTGGCACAGTGCCAATATCATCTCCGCCACGCTCTACTAGAAGTACAATGATGCAGAATTCTAGTATTCAGACATTTAAAAATAGTTTTTGTAAAATGTATTTCGTCGCAAAAGCGAGCATTGCAATCTTCAAGTTTGGCTTGAAAACTCGAATATCACGGAAAAAAACGTAACTAATTTGGTCTCTTTTTTAACTCACCCAGTGATCTTGAAATTATGTACATAATGAAAGGAGTATCATTGACCTGGATCATTATTGCGAGATCTTTTATGCTTGACACGTTCATTTTACTAATTGCTCAGGCTCAACATTTAGTCGTCGCCTTTCATCTTGGTGAGTTGAGGTGACAAATAAATGAGAGCAATATGAAAACATAAAGAGGCATTAATGGATCGTATCATATTGTATTCTTCGTCGAGATACCTATTTGTAAGAAGCTTTTAAAACTCTATTTGATGTTTGATGTTCAAACGGACGAAACAAAAAATGAGAGAAAAGCAAGCGTTGCGAGGTTGCGAGGGAAAACCCTCCAAGTGTAGCCGGAAACGGAACTAACGAGCAATTTCGCCGCTCAAGTTGAACCGCACAACTGTTACAGCGTATACATATATCTACGACATATAATCCTCAATAGACTAACCCATATAGGTAACAGTTTGTTAGCATGACCCATATGCTCATAGCAAGTTGACGTACATGATTGTCGCAAACGTATTGTAGCTTGATTCACATTTGCATACCTATCCACGTCAGAACGGCTACTTCCCATTTGGTCACATTTCCGATTCGACATCATTTCACAAGTAGGAAACACAAATGAATATAAATGGCGTTTCGTCAAGATTTTGATCTTCATACATTCATTCCCGATTCGTCAACTTTTGAGAATTGTCCATTCCCGTTCGGTCAAGCTTTTGTTTGGCAAGTACAATCAGGAGTAAAAAGAAATACCACTGTTCATGTTAAGTATACCTACTTTCTAGCTTCTGCCCGCGGCTTCGCTTGCGAGAAAAGTGTTTTGATTTTGACTGCAGCTTTTGTGGCATGTTCTCTAGATCGGTTTTGATTTCGTGATACCAGAATATTGTTATCCGTGTGAACTCGTATATTTTTTAATTATCTTCTGCCTGCGACGTCTGCGTGGCTCCAAAGAGAAATGATCAAATCCCGTCAACATGTGTCACCCTACTAACATTCTAAATGTGAAAGTTTACTTTTTAGCTGTATCCCGCGGTTTCGACATTCGGGTGATTGCGCAGGCTGGTGCGCCATTTCTTCTTTTTAGCTTAGCGTTCTTTCTGAGTGTTTTGCTTTTTGCTCGGCTCGGCTCAGGCTTTGTGTGATGAGCATGATCATTTGTTCTGTGTCTGGGTGTAATTTGTGTATAATATGTATGTATTTAGAAATATATAAGTATGTTTATCAGTTGTCTGGTTGCCATAGCACAGGCTCTGCCTAGTTTGGGATCGGATGACCGTGTGTGAGTTGTCCCAAGATATTATT
>NDFZ01005472.1:437525-615650 GCA_002192655.3 Mamestra configurata
TCGAGTGGTTAGTGACCCTGACTGCTAAACCGGAGGTCGTGGGTTCGATTCCCACCCAGGACAAATCTTTGTGTGATGAGCATGATCATTTGTTCTGTGTCTGGGTGTAATTTGTCTATAATATGTATGTATTTAGAAATATATAAGTATGTTTATCAGTTGTCTGGTTGCCATAGCACAGGCTCTGCCTAGTTTGGGATCGGATGACCGTGTGTGAGTTGTCCCAGGATATATTATTATTATATTATTATTATGACGAGTGATGTCAAACATTTATTCCAGCCCCAAAAATATTTTTCATGATTATCATTACATGATATCCTGGTAGTTTTTGAGTCTTTACTTCTCGTACTTTCAGCTCCGGAAATATATATCTTCATGATTCTGGTATCCTATTGTTTAGCGAGTCTTTACAGCCCACGATTCCAACCCCGAAAATACTTCGACATGTTTCTAGTCTCCTGGTACATGTGAATCTTGAGCATTCACAATTCCAGCCCCGGAAATACTTAGACAGGTTTCTGGTTTATTTTTTATGTAAATATATATAAAATTAACTGCCGCCCGCGGCTCCGCTCGCGTGAGGTTCGAAAATTATCCCAAGGGATACAAAGTATCCTGTGTTATTCAAGGACTGCCTCTAATTCAAATTTCATTAAGATCCGTTCAGCCGTTCTGAAGTGACTGAGTAACAAACATCCATCCATCCAAACATCCAAACTTTCACATTTATAATGTAAGTATGGTATGGAGTATAGAAGTATAGATTATTCCGCTACTGAGTGTCTGAGTGACTGACGGACAACACACAGCCGAAACTACTGGTCGTAGAAAGCTGAAATTTGGCATGTAGGTTCTTTGGGGAGTGGAGAGGAGCAGTAAGAGAGAATTTCCCGAAATTCTTACGCGAAAAAACGTGATATGCGCGTACGTAGTCGCGAGCAAAAGCTAGTACAAAATAAAATTAAACATGAAAAAATTCTGGGTCCATCCTGTTTTCAAAACCAGTACCGCCACACCCTTTGGTAATTAGGGTGTCAAGACTAATATTTCGATACCTTTAAAACTGTAGGCTACAGAGGGTGCCCAGGAAATACATGCATGTTACGCAAATCATTTAGGAATTAACATTCCTATCCCAGAAAAATATTATGTCCAACTTTGGGAAAGTTGGGTGATAAAAAGAGCGTTAAAAAGGACTTTTAAAGCTGACTGTATCATATAAAAAACTAGTTTGAAAAAAGGTTGACGAAACGGGAATGGATGTATGAAGATCAAAATCTTGTCGAAACGTCACTTGCGTTCAGTTTTTTTAAAATCTTTTGACATGTTGACAAACCGGAAATGTGACCAGACAGGAAGTAGCCGTCAGAACTAGTATGCACAGCTCTTATATAAACAAAGAGCTCGTACATCGTAGATTGCGGTAGATAATACACTTCATTATCGGACCCGAAAAACCTCGTCCGAAAATCCTCGACTAAACGGCCGTATTAAAGCTGAATGCACGCTACCAACATCAACACCGCAAACAAAACGAGGTTCCGATCTCGACATGCCTAAGGCCAATCAAGTTGCAACTGCATATTTCAATAGTCTGCTCTACAAATAGGAGCTGCATCGCTCCACCTCGGAGCTGACCCAATTCCTGACTGCTACAAACGACGCGGCAAGTTGACCACTATGACCAGTGCATAGGTATAGCATTCGTTCTAAGGAAGGAATGAAAGTGGTTTTTATTTATTTTGGTGGGTAACTTTTAATTCATATACAATCCTTTGAGGGTGAAAGGTCTCATGAATAATAATGTGAATTTTACTGTAAGACAAATTCCGAAGAAATATAACTGCTGATAAATACATTTATGCATATTACGAGTATTTCGATTTCCGCGTAGCTCGACAAAATTCACACTGGCTTTTTTCGCGATTTCGTGTTTGGTCCCATAGATAAAGTTGTTCTTATTCATGAGTACTTCGTCCCCTGAAACATTGCCAATGAATAAAAAAATACCCTGTATGAGAAGTCATTAGGTAGAATGATTTCGGGTATTTTTTTATGCTTTTAGGGAGAGAAATAGCGAAGGTCTCGAGAAGAATTAATTATACCTGGATAAGTTTTGCTTTTTCATCTACAAGAAGATCATATTTTCAGATTCTAGAAGGTTTTAATCGAGAAGGATTTAAGGTTCTTAAAACTCTGCTGAGATACTTAATAATATAAAAGTACCAACTAACGAAGTTACAAAATAGCCTATTAAAATGAGTCATATTTACTTCACTGTCTATTATAAATCCAACATAAAAAGTATAGGCAATAAACTGTTAACGCTGAGTAAGTAAGTTAATCTGTATTAAATTGTGATATCGATTTAACTATCAACGTAGTATCATCGGCCCGTTTGAACTCTATTAACTTGGTCATATTGTTCGAAGCCCTCCCAAACGTTACAATAATATCGATATTCGTGAGAAATATGATGCATACAGCAGTACAAGCACTATTATATTTTCAGAGATAACACTCATGGTAAAACAACTTAGTAGCAGATCTAAACTACATTATGTAGGTACTCAACGTAATGACACTACAGGATATTCATGAGGATTTTCCCACACCAAAATGAAAAAATATTATTTATAGCTGCCGCCCGCGGCACGGGAACTACGCGGGTGAAACCGCGTGACGTCCGCTAGTAAGAGATAAAACGCAAGTCAGCCTACAATATATGCAATCCAATCCAATGCCTCGAAATAGGATTATGGATGTAGTCTGCAATTACACTCAGGTAGCTGTTGAGACTGCCCCTCACCCTTCGCATCAGCGATGCTGCTCTCTTACGTATAATGGCGTGAAAGCCGTCCACTTGAGCTTCAGCAAACATCGCTGACGCACTCAGTAGCGAGGCAATCCCATCAGCCACCTGAAGGCATTGTTATATTGGAACCATGCCGAAATCGCGAAAAAAAACAGCTGTTCAGTACATTTTGTCGAGTTATGCGCACAGAAATGTTTGGGGGAGTCGATTTTTTTTTCACGATTTCAGTGATGGTCCCATATTAAAAGTTGTTCATAATGATGAGTAGAATGACCCCTTAAGAGGTATTGCGTTTATTCTGTTACACGTTGTAGATTTGTCGGACGGATAGATTCCTTACTTAGATGAGGAGTGTCGGTGATAACTTCCATGAGTCGTACACTCAGTCTACAATACTAAATCTGCATATCTCTATACGAAATGAATTAGGCAATAAATTCAAAGCATAAACGTAAAATCGGCCTATAATGTTCCTTTTGCTGCGTCATAAATGTCTCCTCTCTATGAGAAGAGTGGGCTGTAATCCAGCACGCGGCCCGAGTGTGTATTAGTAGGTAGAAGTCAAATGGCTTCGAATTTTTAGTTCGACGGACATACCGGTTTCATCATGGTGGTTTCCTTTATCGTTTAGAGAGAAGTAATGAAATAAATTGGACAAGTAACTTGCTTGCCGAGGTGCGAACCCACGACCTGTAATTCGTACACATGTAAGTCGGGGTAGGTCTTGGTTTTGCACCCATTCACACAGATAAAATAAAATAAAAACTGGTCAAGTGCGAGTCGGACTCGCGTACAAAGGGTTAACAAATTTATCAACGTCACGTTATCGTGTTTGGGTCACAGAAGTTCATATGTGTAACAAATTCCAACAGAATCGCTCCAGTAGATTCGGAAAAAAATGACTGTGTCAGACGGACAGACAGACAGATACCAGAGTGATCCTACAAGGATTCCGTTTCTTAGTTATGTTCGGAACCCTAAAAAAATACAAATGATATAAACCAAACCTAAAACCCAATGTACTGCCTGAAAGCCAACTTCAATGTCCTTAACATGTAGGAGCAAGTATTAATATCCTGACATAACATTACGTCAGGCCATATTATTAATATTATCTTCTGACACAGAGATGCGACCGCTGCTCCGAGCATGAAGGAAACCATAACAGATCAGCCGGTCATCGAGCTCCATTCACCGCAAGGCATTGTCTACTAAATCAACGAACGAACCGGTGATTTTGCTGAAGTATAAGATAACGTTACATTAACGGAAAAACGCCAAGGTCTTTTCACGGAAAAGTTCACGAAAACTATATTAGTTCAATAACACAACCAACTTCGTTCCGCTACGAATATGTTATTAGAACGTCCATTGGATATCAATACGATATGAAATACGTATTTCTACTTTTCTAGGTTATCAAATGAATCATCAGCCAATACATAAAATATATAGTTTTATTACAATCAAATGCGGATCTATTAGTAAAACAAAGAGTGCCTAAATAAATGTTTACGGAAGATTTAACTAAAATTCGGGATCCATTTATAAAATAAACAAAAACCCATCGGAGTAATTGGAGCCAATGGACAATTAAGTTAATGATTTGATACTGGTTATATCGCTTCCATGTATTTTAGTGAATATTATTGCTGAGTCAGAACACTTTACCTAAATACTCAATATATTTATTGCTTCCACGTGTGAACTTAGGTGATGGGTTTTACAAAAATATGATCATTGTGGACCCTGTCGGGCACAGCAAATTAGGAGAGAGTAAGAGTGTACTATTTTAAATAAATTATATATTGTAACTGTACTATTTATAAATTAATTAAAAACAATGTACTTACCTAATTTAAAATTTATCATTTAAATATTCATTGATATTATAATAGCATTTAGATATTAAAAATTCAAGGGAATCTCTTCAAGGTTAGGATCCAAAAGTTCACGAACATCACAACAGGCTGCCAAAACCTTTTGTAAAAACAAGAAGTTTCTAACAACAAACCATTGTTTGTGAACCCAACGAAATTGTTAAGAAAATAAATTAACTTCCGTAGGTAAAGGTACCTAAATCATAATTTGTAAATAAAGGAATGGCCCAAGATGATATTAGAAAACTTTTTCTGAAAGTAATAAGTAAGGTGCTGTACTACAGAGTGGTGTTTCATCTTATTTTATTCAATCTTAATTAAAGCTGAGAATTTCTTAGAGAGAATATTTTTACTGGCACACCTGCTACGTGACTTTATTTCATATTTCCAAACAAACAAATATGAAAAGGCTAACGAGGAAAATAATTTCTTAATGTGTCATCTCGCTGGATATTATTTGCACATTCCGTGTTCTATTTCGAGATATTTTCACTTACTGTATTCTTCCTCATCTGAGTTGGTATGGGAACACTCACTCGCGCGTTTTTTCGTGAAAATGCAACAATACATTTTAATTTTCGAGCGATGCGGAGTGGCCGCTTGACCGAGTGAAGCGGACTGATTTGTAGCTAAATTAACAGACAATCAATAGTTCATTAAAATGCAGAATCCCGTTAGTCGAAAAAGGCTGTGGTATATGACGTCACAGATATACGACACAATGCAGTCACGCACTGTTAACGGCTGAATGAATCATGATCGAGTGTGTATAGAATATAGTATATAATGTAACAACTAAATTGAGTTCTCTGACATATTGTACAGATTTTTTAACAAAGTTGTACACAGTCATTTTATTAACTGCACTGACGTTTTTGCAGTGTTATGAATTTATGATATTTGTTTTTTTAATAGCGTTCTAGTTTTCGCCTCTTGAATTTGAATTCCAAAGCCGACATTATTAACCCTTAGCTGGCTACGAACATGACATTATGAAGTTTGAAATAACCCTCCGCAGGTTTTCCGCGCTATATTAAATGCCGCGAAAATGTCTCATGAGTATACCCGATACGGAGTTTACCGAGTGAAAGAAAAATATTTAAAGTTGTGTTATTATTAGGGACAGTCTTATTAAGCAATATCAAGATGTTAATCTGTTCTTTTAATCATTATAACATGTCTATTTGATTAAATTTATAATCACTTACCTATTACAATATCTATTGCGAAATAATGAAATCGTTGAAAGAAATATTATTTTTTTCACGTATCATATAAATAAATGATCACACGTGCAATATATATAATGTTGAAAGTATTACCTACATGTGCCTGTGTAAAACAGTGCTAGGGATTATGTTCTTTAAGCAAAATGCGTGTGTTGAATTACACCCGGGAGACTCTCTTATAGACCACTTCAATTAATTGAAGTAATCTCTTAGTCTTGCTCCGACCTAGTCTATTTTTATACGACAAACACACAGGTACCGGAAATCTTGGGGATTTGAGCAAAGGAAGTTTCTAATGCCTTCCATTAGGTATTTATGCCTGTACCGCCAGTAAAAGAGAAAATGTGAACAAAATACTACCCTCATTACAATCATCGTTAATCGTTACCCACCTATTGTGTTTCGTGCAATTAAGACCTCCAAACAAAAGGCATTATTTGAAGTGGGTAGTTGCTTGTTCTATTTTGGCCATTTTCTTTCATGAAAAGTTCAAGAAATTACCTCTAAAAGTCCTTACAGTCTGAATATCGCCGTGTTTACTCTTTACAAAAATGAACTCAAGTGGGCTTAGACCTACCCTTATTTATCCCTACTCAATAATGTATATTTGAAATACTGACTATCATAGGGTTGTCATCGGGCAAAGACGGGACCGCCCGGTTTATCAAAAGTATTTTTAACAGTAAAAGGAACCCCTTACTGCTTGGGGAATACGAAAGTCTTTTTACTAGTAAAAAGGGAATACCGTAAGTCACACCCTCGCAATAAAACTGTGCGGATATTGCCTGGAGGACAGTTCAGGTAGTGGGTAGTACCACCTGTCACGAAGCGCAGTCCCCGGTACCTACTACGAGGGTAATAAATCGAGCCCCAATCATTCGTCACAATTACTTCCACCTTTGCCAGCCAGTCGCTTTTCTTTTATTATTGTATAGTGATAAAATTTTCTTCTAAATAAAGAATTTTTCATTATTTCCCTGCTGTAGAATGTAACGATTCACTTTTCGCATTTAACATGAAAGTGGTAAGTACTTTTTTAGTTTTGCCACTAGCGTGTTATAGTTTTCCTTTTTTTGATTACTCTAAATGATGGCGCTTTTTTTAAGCGAATGGTGCCCTTTTTACGTTAAAATCATTAATATAAACTTACAATTACAGTTTGAGCCATAAATCGGTACCCGGAAAATAAACTTTTCATTGCGCCTTAAGGCCTACAATGCGAACAAAATTTAGGATCACATTTGACCCTGACTTCCTACTGGATTTTCACATTTTTGTGCCAACATTTAGTAGATTACAGCGATAACTTATATCTTGTTTAAAAGCTTTTCCTTTTGGTTACAAGGATAAGAAAAAATCATTATAAAAACACTTTGTTACAGGAAAATCATCCATTATGCCCGGTCCCAGCGATGTCCATGGGTCCCTGGAAAATGTCCCTTCATTTTATAATCCGTAAATAAATCACTTCTGTTTGTTCAGGACTACTTTTACGGATATGTTTTTATTTTTAAGCCGGGTTTCGGAACAATGGCCGTATATTTTCAGTTTTCTAAAACACATCAAAGTTTAGGGTTAAAACGGGTCCATTGTTCACATTCAGGAGATCCTACAAGTCAAGTCGAAAGTTTGAGACAATTACGTAAATGGCACGAGTGTATAAACTTGTGAAACTCCTTTCTTGTCAAATTGTCAAATAATGTAAGTAATTCCCGAACCGTTTCCCGTACGTCTGGGAGCAAGGGTTCTTGATAACATCGAAGTGCTATTGTGCTCCGCACTGTATGGTCATGTTAACTGATTAATTATATCTGGCTCAAAGAGACCCTTAGTTTGAAGTTTCTCGTTTGATGTAGCTAATGGAACAAGGCTCGTTATAATTAAATTCAGCCAATATATATGTCTAGATTACCTTATACAAGATTCCATAACGTTAATAATTGAAATTAAATCGGTGTGAAAATAAATGAGTCATGTTGAATTTATTTCAGACAAATGATGGGTTAGTGCACAAGATGTACAGTTTTATCACGAATTCAAAAACAACAGACAGATAAGTGATCATAGCAACACCTGTTTGTTTGCCAAGTTGGGTCATTACGGTAATATTACCGCACGACTTTTAGTAATAGTGATAAAAGATAATGAGAAAAGCCACGTTTCACAGGGAATGTTTATTTAATGATATGATTAAGCAAATAAGATAAAATTATACCAATGCGCCACTCAACTAATAAGCGATAACGAAGAAATGCTATACAAGTTTTTGCAAGTAATGAAAACATTTCATATTGTAGGTACCAATATTTCCAACCCACACAGATCGGGGTAATAATGTTGAGCGGTAAAGGCTCGGTGGACAAAGAACCGCTTATCCATCATCCCGCGATTCATTGGTTTTATATCCATTTGGGTTTAGAGCAAGCAATTTTGTGAAGAAAATGAGGAGGAAAATAACCTGAAGTGTCGGGGTCGGGGGGCCGGTGCCTCTGTCTGCCGTTCCACCAGCAGCCACAACAAGGCATCCCGGTCTCCACCTCACACCACCACTACTGTTCAACTCCGTCTTCGCATTATATCACACGGCAGAGTTTACCAACAAAACCTTATTCAAGCATTGTTACTTGCAATGACTATTCTATTCAACACAATTCTACATTGTTACTGCTAGAGAACTAGTTTCTTTATTTATATTGAACATTCATTAATTCTCTAAGTATTTATTTTCATATGAGATAAAACTTTTCCTACAGAAAGTTTTTAATTTATCAGTTCTAATATGCGCAAAGTTTTTGATATTCGTGCGAGTTTATCATTCCACGTGTGTGGGGCTGTCAATGGTTAATATGCACCGCGCTAGCTGACAGGCAGGCGACATACTAATTGCCACTTCACTTCACTCGGATAAGGAAACTAAAGCGAATTAGTATCGGCATTGTCGAGGAAAGCGGCACGGGACGCGCCCGCCCTCCGCCGCGTTCTGCGCTCAACTGCGGAATATGAATGAAGTCGATGAGGGTTTCTCATTTTCAGCGTCCTGAAAAAATTGCTAAATCCTCATGTTTATTGGGGTCCCGTGAAGGCCAAAAGGTTCAACGACGCACTTGTACCCTTCACGATTGCGTATCAACTCAATTGCCAAAATATACTTCAATATCACGGATTATGGACCATAATGACGAAATAGTGTGTGATAGTAGCCAATTCACACCAGACTTAATCTCGCCTAGCCTTCAACGTTTGTCTTAATAATGGGGATATATAGCGGTGTGGCAACTTTGTTTATTGGGGAACCCTCCAATCGATTGTACTACTTTCCAAGCGTAATTTAAACATAAATACTTTAGTAGGCGAACGATCTTTTACCAGTTACGTAGATTTAATTGCTAAAGTTCATACAACAAGCTAGATGGAAACCGTCACGAATATTTATGTAACTTTAGAAGGTCACAATACGAATGAATCGCAAAGTTAGCAACGTTTGTTTCTTTTCGGGAGGGGTTGTAACGAAAAACAATATATTTTATTCCCTTTAGCAGTAATTTACATATTTAGATGTCTTCTCTAAATCGAGCCTAATAATAAAGCATTTGATGAGTATTAAGTTAGTTAGATAGTAAGTTTAAGACGTTCAGTTGTTGTTGTTCTCATTTACAGAACCGCTAGTAGAAACTTCTTAAGAAATAAGCAGTACCTTTGTGCGTACATAAATTACAAAATAAATAAATAGGTTTTATAAAGCAGCAGAAAAAGGCACTTTTTCCAAAAACAGACTGCATAGCTTTCGCTGCATCAGAGAACATTTTAAATTGAGTATATTTAAGCTGATTCCGTTGCAAATGAAGTAAAATGGCACTCCGGTAAGTTTGAAGCTTTCTCAAACCGGTTTAAATTCCGGAAACTTTCAAAGAAAGTGAGGGAAAATGTCAAACGTCTTAAAATTATGTTAGCGCTTTCTACGAGCATTTTTACCGAGTTTAAGTTTCTATCAGGGATATGGCTTTATAAAGTCAGATTTACATTAATCCAGTGACGCTGGATTAGCTGGGCGGCCGACGCCAATTAGCGACTGCTTTGTTTCTGTTGCACTGACTGCTGGATGTATTAAAATGTGTAGAAATGACAGGATCGATAGGAATAAACCTAAATCGATCTATTCGTGCCTGTGGTTTTTCATCACGTAAAGAGTGAGGCTTCATTAGTGCATGGACACTCGTTTGCTAGACCCGCTGTCAACCTCTTTAACTGTCGGATTTTTTTTCAATATTATGGACAGTTTTTCAATTAACAGATTCCCTCATATTTTTTGTCCCACTTCCCGAACAAATCCCGAAATTTGATCTTAAGTAGCCTATGTGTTACATTTTTTGACTCTGAATTACTGAATGTTTGAGCAAAGCAAGGGTAAAGGTAAGCAAAATACTACAGGAATATCGACTGTGTGTAAATTAATAATTAGGTTCCTATCCGTATTATGTTTTAAACCCGTTGCTATTGTATGGGTTGCAATGGACGGATTACTTAATAATTAATACGATACGGCCCATAATGTGTGTTACAAGCTACAACGTTTACGACGGTAATTTAATTACGAAACGTTTTATAGTTTCGGTAGAGATGATTAAACCGTTTAGTACCGTAACTAGTTAACTACTTTACACACTAGTTATATCTAATAGGTATGGCTCTGAACTTCTGAAGCTTTCCGATTAAAAAGGATGACAAAAAAGTCGAAAAAACAACTACATTACGATGCAAGTATGCGGAGTTAGTCACAGAAATTGCTGTGCGTAATGGAGCCGAGAGTGCAATGACAAATGCGTGACAACCGTCGATTTCCAACACCACGTGTGTTGGAAATCGACGGTGGACTGGCTTGAGACTGCACACGCTATTTTCAACACATTTCGTGTTGAATAAAGCGTTTCTACTCAGTACAGGCAGACACTTTTAAAAAGAAGCTTCTCTCTAACCCAAATTTTCAAGCCTAACAATTTTATTAATCAGATTAAATTATTAACGTACTTCAAATGACTGGGCCTTATGATAAAACTAAGCTGCGACCGTAAATTATATTTTTTATAGACATTTCTTATATTATTTTGAAATAAGAGATGAGATTATTATTCATTAGACATCGGAGTTCTACCTAATAATTTCCATTAACTTTTCAAGATTCCTAAGAGTTCTATTTTATTTTAGCAAAGTACAACATTTAACATCTTTCTTAAATAAATATTCTTTTGTAAGAACATTATTTTGCTGAAAACAATCTAGTAAGAGCTGGCTCTTATTTCGAGTTTCTGATAATAATATAGGTACCTTTAGAATCTATACTAATATTATAAAGCTGAAGAGTTTGTTTGTTTGTTTGTTTGTTTGTTTGAACGCGCTAATCTCTGGAATTACTGGTCCGATTTGAATGATTTTTTTAGTGTTGGGTAGTCCATTTATCGAGGAAGGCTATAGGCTTTATTTTTTTTTTTTCAAAATTAGGGATCCGTAATAAAATTGCTATTTCGTAACACAAGGTGTAAAATCAAAAACCTTTTTTTGCGTGCGCTGCAAAAACTATTGACAAAAGAACAAAATGATGTACTACGGGTTAGAAGATCCCATTAAGACCTACAAAAAAGTCCGCGAGAACATATATCTAGCTATCATGGTTTAATCACAATAACCCATTTTGTGTTCAAAATAATTATTAAATCGTCTAAAGAAAAAAAACTACGTTAAATACGTATCGTAATATTAATCTTTATCGAAATTAAGCATTATGTTATCAAGAGTATTTATGTAGAAGTAAAATACTTTTTGTTTCATCTCAATCGGATATTTCGTTTAAAAGTTATCACGTGTGTAAGATGTTAAGAGTTGGTACCTATTAATGAGTTATGGGCCATAGAGTTTTTTATCAACATAAAATCCTGTAATAATCTTTTTCGAAATATATTTGTTGATGATTGTAAGTATAAGATCTTTGAAGAGTATAATAAATACATTTCTAAAATAACTCTGCTAAGGAAATCCACGCGCGCATAATGTTTTGAACAGTTCTGAAGACATTGATAATTGCATTAACTTCGGTAATGGTAGTTGAAACTTCTAATACAATTAAAGGAGTTTTAATCTAATAGAATTGAAAAACGCCCCAATTTTTTGGGTAACGTAATTCCTCCAAACTCACGAGATTCAACGAATCCTAAATTTTGATTCTAATCTTGAAAATTAAAAGCAGAATATTTTTAGTATTTATTTCCTTTGGGCCAAGTTCTTTTGCAATTGTATTGAGTGCTTTTATCATTTGTATGCTCAGTATTCCACAATCACCAGTAAATTCTATAAAGTTCAATGAACTTATTTGATCTTTATTATGAACTTTATTATAGCAATACAGAATAAAGCGAAATAGTGATACAAAAGCGGCTTTCAAATAATTCTCAAAGAGATATTAAAAAGTGATCAAATTAACACAAAGGGCTCAAAACAGCTATTTTATAGGAACTAGCACTAACAAGTCTAAAGCAACTTGGGAGGTAACCAATTCTATGAAATTTAATATTCCTAAAATGATAGCAAGACATTTTAATGATTATTTTATAGACTCAGTTCAATCGAATGCCGATAATTTGCGAATAATACTCAAACAGACACATCATCAGGATTATATATCTAATCTATCTAAACTAATATTATAAAGAGTAAAGATTAGTTAGTTTGTTTGTTTAGAATTAAGGTTGATAATGTACATGTAAACTACACTTCAAATTACTCAAATCGGACCTTTCGTTTTAAAGTTACGACGGGCATAAAAATGGTCTAAGTAAGAAAAATGTTACGGTTTGAGCGAACTGGGGAGAATCTTAACGCTTAGTCCGATGAAGCTGAAACACGGCATTAATGTTTTGGATAAAAAAAGAAAAATAACAAATATTTGGATTTTTCGATGCTCTAAGTAAGAAAAATGTTGCGGTTTGAGCTAACTGGGGAGAAACTTAATGCACGGCATTAATGTTTTGGATAAAAAATTAAGAATAACAAATATAAGGGGCGAAAAGGGTTGATGAATTTTTCAGGGGAGGACATTATTGCTTACTTCAATTTACGTGGAAATTGGAATGAACAAGCTAAAAGTGGGAAATTTGAAACAGATCTAACAATGTTTACATAGTCAACCTCTGGCGGGGTGAACGGGGTGAACTGGGTGGATAGTAGGCTGATCCTGAGACCGTTGAATGGATATCGTAGTGCTTAATTTTCCAAAACTTACCTTTAAAAAGGGTTTGAGGGGGCGTTGAAGTTTGTGGAGTACCTACTAAATCCGCGCGGACGAAGTCGCGGGCGAAGTGCTAGTATTTTATAATAATAATTATCATAATTGAGATACATCATTTTTGTAATTTTCCGGTAACACCCCGGAAAATTGCAAACATCGTAAGATTGTAAAGTATTGCGTGAAATTGTAAACTATTTTTTCTTAATAAGACACGGATATATTGGAAACTATTGAATTTGGATGGAATTTATTGTATCCAAAACGATTTTTTCAAAATATATCGAGAAATTGTAATCTAATAAAGATTTATAACAATCTAACGGTTAGTACATTTTGTCGAGTTTTTAAATGCGCACAGAAATGTATGGGGGCGATATCAGTGTTGGTCCCATAGTAAAAGTTGTTCATAATGATGAGTATAATGACTCCTTAAGATGTTTTGCAGTATTACTGATGTTTTTTTAACAAAATGAGACGTAGGTACCTAAAATTTGGAGGGAAGGAAATAATTGCTTTAGTCAAATAATAATTAAATTATCAAAAATGAGTAGATTTACGTATGTACCTACATATATAATTATCCTGACCTTACCTACCAGCTGTGTTGGCCTTATGTAATAATTCTAATAGGTAAATACCGCCTCAATACAGTAACAGAGTGCGAGAATAGAATACAAAATGCGAGGTTTTATTAAGTTTTGATCCAAAATGTGCTTTAGTAAGTAACGTGTGCCTAGAATATTATATTTGTGGGGAAAATTATTCAGAATAACCAACACACAGATAACTACATTTAATAATAATATAATAATATATCCTGGGACAACTCACACACGGTCAAACTAGGCAGAGCCTGTACTATGGCAACCAGACAACTGATAAACATACTTATATATTTCTAAATACATACATATTATACTCAAATTACACCCAGACACAGAACAAATGATCATGCTCATCACACAAAGATTTGTCCTGGGTGGGAATCGAACCCACGACCTCCGGTTAAGCAGTCAGGGTCACTAACCACTCGACCAACAGGCCAGTCGTACATTATTTGTTTAATACATGTGTTTCACCAAATTCCATTTCATATATTGATAATGATGATTACATAGATAGGCTGGATAGGTATCTATATATATCTAGGCACGTACCTACTAATCTGGATTTGCAAATCAGTTCAATGTTCGAAAATACTTCTTCGAACATTGAACTGATTTACACATATAACATTGGGTATAACATTGTAGCTAATACATAAAATAATATCGGCAGTCTAGTTATACGAAGCTATGGTGTGAAGATCGCAGCGCGCGATGCATCAATATTGACAAGCCTACTCGCGATCTCGTTGCATGCAGGCAGTTATACTCGTAAGTACAACCCTCGAGCTATGTGTGCTACTCTAGTTCGATCCAGCCCATCCCTAGCTGCCCTCCCCCCGGCGACGCCCTAAGCCGAGGCCCGTATCCCACAGGGGGTGCCCTTAGCGTGTAGCCGCTTAGTTTGTAAGTTTTTTTATAAGCCCTGCCTGGAGGCTTTAATATTATATTAAAGCCACCACAGGCAAGTCCGGTTAAGCAGTCGACGACCTCATAGGTTGAACTGCGAGACGTCACTCAAAAAAAAAAAACTGTTTAATTATCAGTAATTATCTTCTAACTTTCAGTCTTGTTTACAAAAATCTCTGAACTGTTTACTAAGCACCTCGTAAGTAACATTCTGTACACAGAATCTGTTTTACAGGTACCTACTTACTTAACAGGTCAGCGATTTAAAAAAGGATCCATTCCAATCAAGACCGCGAAATAACACACCATTTCATCAGTATTTCTCATTCGCCATAGTTTTTCCCGCGATTGCACAAGGCAATACAGAATAAGCACTTCACTGCTAACCGACAACGAATAAGGATGCTAATTGCTACAGTGCTACACTTGTTAAATCTATCACTTACCGGTAGCTGAGCCACTGTTCACCACGTTGTTCGTCGCAAAATTTGACGTCACTGACTTCGGATTCGGGTTCGGTAACGAGTTGGCTGCCGACGTCGGCGAAGTCTTCACGCATGGCGACGTCGGTAATGATATAGGAGAGGATAATCTCAGCAGTGACGTAGGGGTGCCCAAATTGGACGGAAGTGTCATCTTGGAATCCGAGGAAAGGAAAGAATTCACTTCGATAGATATATCGGACTTATTTTCAGCAGGCTCGGGAGTACTGAGCGTGACTGTGGGCAAAGATATTTTTCTGGTCGATTTCTGCTCCCTTTCTGGAGAGTGATCCATGTTACTCTGAAATCTAAGAGACAAATTAGCGCCACACGTTACAAAAGCCAACAAAATTTGGTTTTACGAAGACTGGCTTTGAATTTATTATATCTAGAGTTATTTAAATACAGCTTGGTTTATTTTGGGTTGTTCACATCACGTGATACTAACGCATTTGTTATTGTGATTAATTAGTGATATATGAAAGCAGTAAGTGAAATAAAACAATAAACAGAAGAAAACTATCAATGGTTTCTTTGTTCTTTTAACATGTAGGATAAATATCTTTAATATAATGTTCACAACAGTTTACATTGCAGTTGTGTTTACCCCGCTAGAGAACAAAGCGTATCCAAGCGGTGTAAATATTTAACACTTTTCAGTATTTTGTACAGAATTGTTGGCCCACTTTCAAATGCTGTATTGATTCGAAACCTTACAGACTCGTTCAAGGGTGATGCTGATGACAAAAACATTGTGGGCATAGTTAAAAATATAAGAAAAGGATTTACTATAACAAGACAATCAACACAAAACAATAGACATAGGGAACTCGTAATGATAAGAAAATAGGCATAGCAGAACCAATATAAACTTGCTAAAATAAATAAAACAAAACAAGCTTTAGAAATAATTTAAGAGCAAACGAGTCACTCCGGATTTCGTGAAAAAATAAACTAGTTATATAAGTGTAGATATTCTTTATTTTTACACGTTAAAATAAACTGAAACGATTTAGTTAATAGGAGAAGGAGGATGAGTATTAAGGTAGATATCATTTCTTGGTGGGTCATTATTCGGTACCACGGTACCGCCTATTGAAAGGCTTGTTCTCTCTTGCTTGGGATAATAATTTTCTACATTAAATTCTTCTTTCATAGAGACCAAAGAAGGATTTAATGTAGAAAAATTGTTTGTTGTTTTTAACCTTTTTATGAAAGAATAATAAAAGGAATTTTGAAGTTTAAATGTCAACCGTCAGATAACCCATAAAATTCAACCACAGGGCTCGATTAATAAACGCAATAAATATTGTAGTGACCCTTTTTACAAAAAGTCAATAATCAAAAAAAGTTGCATCAAATGGTTTGACGTCATCTGGTGATGTTAAAGGCAAGTTTTGGGGGAACTCAGTAACCAAATAGGTAAGTGAGCAACAAATTCAATCTAAGGGTCTAACCACAGCTGCAGGAGTCAGGGCTTAGCACGAACGCAAGGAGTACCTAACCCCGAGTGAGTGATTTTGAACGATTTTTGTGATAATATTCGTTTCGCACCTACAACAACAACCAAATAAATATATAGTAGATACTTATCTACTAGTATCTATTTATGTATTTGGTTGTTAGAATTTATTCATATTGTGTTTGTCACATTAATTCATTTAACGCTATTCTTTTTCTATTGTTACTGAAATCTCTCCCGGCTCCCCTTTCTTTTCTTAACCTTTTAAGACTTGTGACTTTAGTGTTATGTTTCAGGAACCCTCGGGTTATTCTATACTAGATGTACTTCGTTCCGCAAATAAATAATCTAAACGATTGGTAGACCAAATGTCCAGCGCAAGTCTTTATTTATCAAAATATTACTCACGAAATTTGCGGCGATAGTGAAAACAGATAAATAAAACAACGTGCCTCGAGTAGAGTGGCCGGCAACCCGGCACGCCAATGTGGAGCCGTAGAGGAGGACGCCCGACGCGGAGCCGCCACACGGCCCACACTCGAACTACTGCGACAGAGCGAGACAGCACCACCAACGTACAGACAAGCTGATGTGTCCTCGGTTTATATCGCTCATTCATTCATTGAGTTGAACAGTTCGTTGTATATTATGAGCGACACAAGCGTTGTCGCAGCTTGCTTGCCGTCAAAACTTCTAACATTGTTTTCAAATAAATTGTGCAATAGCGGCAACAGCTATAATTTCTAAGCGCAAAGTTTATAAATAGCAGTGATTTAAAGTTAACGCGAGCATGTCTACTACGGATATAGACAAACCTGTGGGTATAAAACTCAGAGTGCTTCATGCAGTGAGATTAATTATTGCGAGTATCGGAAAGTTTTTCTTAAGTTTATATTATGGCACTGAGGGCGAGAAGATACCACCTATACATGATGATATCCTGAAAGAGCCAGCTATTGTTGTAGCAAGAAAAATCCGGGAGAAAGAGGTAAGTTTCAGTTATATATAATAAATTAATAATGTAAGGGCTAGGACAGAGTAAACATAGGTAGGTATTGGTAATCCCATTACGAATGAACTTTTTATAAACAAACTAAATTTCCATCTGCAGGGTTCGTTGTTTTAAAGTAAGAAACAAATGTTCACAAACATGAAGGTACTAACCTACATGACAACGGCTAGCTAGTAGGTACAAGTTTAATGGCTAATGATGTAATATTTAAAGAGGAAGCACATGATGCAAAAGTAACCAGTGCGTGTTTCTACGTAACAAGGAAATCGCTCTCCTACAAGTTTTCCAGACGGTCTCAATTCGTAGTTCTACCTCGTAAGTTGATTTTCCAAACCCCTATTTCAATGCCATGTTTACACAAACTGATAGCAGTATCCATGTGTGAATCAATTGCTATGCATGTAAAAATACAATTTAATAACAAAGCCTTGATATCTCAAGCAACAGGCACAGTCACAAAGTCCAAACTATAAAAAAAATATGACTCATTCATTATGTGCACAGTCTTCTTATCTGGAATAGCAGAACGATTAGATTACTGAAAATGATCCTGCTTATGTCCACTGCTATGGCTGTGATAAATTGAATCCTGTGAAGGATATCAGGCTTGCACTTGCTTGTTCACTTAAAAACTAGGGTCAAAATGTTTGTTTCGTCATGTGATTTAAATGTTACTCAGTTTTGCCACAGCTCGATATTTTTCCTGTTTCTCCTATGTAGTCGTTTTACATCAGATCAGCGCCACTTTATTGTTTATGTTATCGCCCTATTACTGATACTCGAACGTGTACCCAAACTTCAAGTTCAAGTTATAACCTTGGCATTCAAAGTGACGCATTCGTAGGTGGAACTAACCTAGTCACTAGTCGCCTAAGTTTATATAATATTACAATGACATTCCGAATTAATTCTCGCCTTGGTGTAGTGTAGATCATAGAAAAAATTTTGTTATGATAAATTCGTTCAATATCTGGATTAAAAATCTATACTATATAGCCATACATACATATTGTTTATGGATCTAATAGAATATATATATATAAATATATATATATATCAATGTCACACAAGCTGATGTATGAAAGTTAACGCTACAAAAGGCTTTTGTTATGTTGTGAATGAAACCACTTTGCATTGTCTTCATTAGAATTCAGTCTGGTCGTAATAACACCGAAAGTGGTCTTATCGAATATTCCCAGTCGCCCCCACATAGATTGCCCCCAGATGGCAATCGGGAATAAAATTCACAGTTGCAATCGGGGATTTAATTTTATTCCCGATTGCGAATATTCGTCTAATTTCGATTAGGAAAAACAGGTTGTATTTCTTGAGTCGCAGGACAAGACAACCTATTCATATTTATGTTTTGTTGTATTATTGTTTAAAGTAAAAAACAATAATAGATTTGACTTTGTTCAGGACTTGGTGCAATTTCAACGTTAAGAAAATATTTAGAAATGAAAACAATGTTGCCTCGTGCCTTTCGATTGAAGGTCAGAAGCTGAGTGTTTAATAAGTGAATCCACGGAACAATGGAATTCTTGATAATCTCCCCTGAATAGTAGCCAAGACGTTGGCGCTAAAGTTAAGATAGCATCGAAGACTAAATTAAGGGTAAAACTTTAAACGGTTAGGACCCTGGCAAAACATTTCATGCAGATCATAAAACTTAATGAGAATTATGTATTTTGCTTTCAATTTCTCATATTCATATTCATATTTCTCCGTTGTATTCTTCGATGAACCTTCCAAACACACATTTGTAACCTGTTAGATAGGTACCTTCGTATCCAAAATTAGGATGATTTAGTTAAAGCAAAGGGCGGCAAAAAACCGTAGTTGTATTATATAGCTAAACAACAAAAACAACAAACTTCAGCAATCATAATAGCTCGACATAATAAACAGCAGGAAACATAACACCCGATGTTGATTGATCAACTACGTAACAGAACTAGTAATTCTGAGTTTAAATGGAGTCACAATGCGGCACGAATTGGCTGTAAGCATCATGAACCGTATAATACCGTGAGTTATACACTTGGTAGTTGGACTCGCTTTTATCGACAAAAGTAGGAATAAATACCATGAAAGTGTTTCCTCGCTTTCTGCAGAATCTTCTGGGGATAGACAAATGGAAGATGTGATAAGTTTTATAGCGTTCTTGAAAGTAGGGTACGAAAAGTTAGTGCTTTTGTTTAGGGACACCAAACAACATCTGTCTTCGCACAGGCTACGGTTTGAACAGTCTATGGTTTGAACTATTGTATTTGAATGAAACCTACCTAGTTTCGTATGGAAACTGAGTTTCAGAACTAAGGCGGTTGATATCCATTAGGAATATATCATAAATATTCACAACCATCAATTATAATATTTACTTTTTGTTTTATTATCTTTGAAATTTTGTTTTGATTCAGTTTGAATACAAAATTTTAGCACATTTAAAACGAAGCTTCGAACGAAAGCTAAAGATAGTTATTGCGGTTTGAACATTAAACTTGGTGTTTCGTAACGATTGTAAGGCTTCGGATCGAAGTGGCGACAGCTTGTTTTAATTCCTTACTTACAATGGTCGTTAGCGAAAACATTAAAAGTTTGCCTTATTTTTAATGATCAATGTAAAATTCTGCTGGCGTGACGACTTAGGCATCCATGACGGGTTGTTCGCGGAAGGCACTCCGGGGAGAGTGGAAGGCTAAGGGGAGATCATTTATTGCCCAGCTATGGGACAATTTAGGTTGATAAAAAATAATGGAGTCTGGCTGGATAAAGTTATATGTGGATGATGGATTTACCTGCCTATACATCATTATGTAAAGTCAGTCTCATTCCATTCCGTGTTGCGTAAATAACGTCTTTTAACAGGGTCTAACTAAAACGGAAAGAAAGTGAGAACATTATTAATCAGTTATGGAAACGTATGCAGTACTTAATTGGTAATTTCTTGCTCTTTGACTGTGTCCGATAGTTATATATGTCACCGGAAAATAGCAAACTCCGTAAGATTATAAAATAACTTGAGAGATTTTAAACTCTCGATAAATTGTCAACTGAACATTTGGAACTCGCGAAGTCATTCCGAGAAATTGTCGACTGACATAAACTGGCGACCAATCAGCTGTTTGGTCTACAATTTATTTGTTTTAGTGTGATAGTTAAATTGAAAACTTGGCCCCTAATTGGTCTTTGTTTTCTCTGAAAAGACCAATTACAGCATTGTTTCCAGGTTTACTTTCATACGAAAACAGATAAATTGTAGACTACGCGAGATTATAGACTATCAAATTTGGATGCTTAAAATAGAATTCCAAATGTTCAGTTGGCAATTTATCGAGAGTTTACAATCTCTCAAGTAATTTTATAATCTGACGGAATTTGCTATTTTCCGGTGATATAATATACTTATACTAAATCCATGATAAGCTAACCACCAAGGTCAACATCACGTGTAACGATACTCGTTTTATTAAAAACTGGCTATTTTTAATATTGTATTATTTTAATAAAAGTTTAAAAAGAACAACTGTAGGTAATCCAAGGTCGTTTAGTCTCGATTGGTATTTAAATACTATGTACCACGTGAGAAACTTAAAACTATTTATGTAAATATATTATTTACAGATAACCAGTGTTGAAGTAATAGAAGCATGCATCAGGCGGATTAAAGATGTCAATTCCGCGCTCAATTGCTTCGTGGAGGATCGATTCGAAGCCGCATTCCAGGAAGCGCGAGAGGCCGATGCCCTCGTCCGAAATGGCTCAAAGACGGCCGCTGAGTTAGAAAAAGAGAAGCCCTTCCTCGGCGTCCCTTTCACGACCAAAGACTGTATAGCCGTTAAAGGTAAGATTTAAAAAAAAATGTATTGCTAGGCCCGCGTTTGACCACCATCTTACCTGCTGGAATGCAATGAAGTGGTCCGCGATGGAGCACGTTTGCCTAGAAGTAACCTATTCACTTTTGAGTTACAATACTCTTGATTTGTCAAACATAAGTTTATTAAGAGTTTATACAGTTTTAGTAGAAGATAACAATGACCACCATGCCATTGTTCTGACCTTATGATCTACATTGTCTCATAATGTTTCTGTTTCATGGCAACTATTAATTATGACTTAGGTAATTCGTTTGTTATTGTCAGTTCAATGATTAGGTAGGTACTTGTATTGTTCTTCACTTTAATTCAGATGTTAGATATGTTGACTACGTACCTATCAAAGGTCCTTGAAACGAAGAGAGTAAGTAATCGATTTTTTTAACTAAAAGGTCGGTCAAACGTTAGGTAACGTGAATTCTAATTACAACTTAATTACTAACAGTTAATTGGCAATACATTATAGTGTGTTGCCAATTACCTAAGTGTACATACCTACGTGTACCTATGAAGTTAACTGCCTTTTTTAGGGTTCCCTAGTCAACGCTGAATTGCACTGCCGAATCGCACTGCTGGTCAAAATAATACGTCAAGTTTTAGATGTTCGACTGGCCTGTTGGTCTAGTGGTTAGTGACCCTGACTGCTAAACCGGAGGTCGTGGGTTCGATTCCCACACTGGACAAATCTTTGTGTGATGAGCATGATCATTTGTTCTGTGTCTGGGTGTAATTTGTCTATAATATGTATGTATTTAGAAATATATAAGTATGTTTATCAGTTGTCTGGTTGCCATAGCACAGGCTCTGCCTAGTTTGGGATCGGATGACCGTGTGTGAGTTGTCCCAAGATATTATATTATTATTATTATGTACCTAACCCTCACTTAACTTCTAGGGTTCCATAGTCAACAAGGAACCCTTATAGTTTAGCCATGTCCATCTGTGTGTCTGTTTGTCCGCGGTTTAGCTCAGAGACGCTTATCACTAGAAAGTTGGAATTTCTTATGGGTATATAAATCAAGTCGACGAAGTGGTAATTTTTTTTATCGTCTGTCTCATGGTGTGGGGTGTCTTTGGATAGGTCGCTTAAAAATATTGAGGGTTTGCAAAACCCATTTTTTCATCCAAGGATCCATTTGAGAAATATTAAACTTTAAAGTGATTTTTTTTGTTAGAGTTAAAAAAATCATAGTAGTAGCGAATTTAAAAGGAAAACTATAACAGCTAAGTAGGCTTTACAAGTTAACGAGTAATAGTCGACCAACCTATAAAATGTAACTGGATAACTAAAAATGTAATGACTTAAGACTAAGTGCGTTTGTAACTTTGCAAACTTATAGTAAAACTAGCTTTTGCACGCGACTTCGTCTGCGTGGAATAGTTACTTTGGCCAGCCAGTTTTATGTTTAGGTACTAGTTTTTCAAAAACGCTTGAACTGTTGTTTATTTAGTTTTAACGAGTGCCTGAATGGTTTTATCTTCATAATGATGGACTCCCATACAAACTTTCATTCCCTTTTCTCGTGACAAAAGGTAGCCTGTGTCCTTCTCCAAGGTCTAATCTGTCTCTGTACTGTACCAAATTTCAGCTAAATCAGTTCAGCGATTAAAGTGTGAAGAGAAGAGGTAACAGACAGACAGACACACTTTCGCATTTATAATATTAGTATGGATTAGCTATGTTTTCATGGTTTACGACACGGGTAGCTACGGAACCCTTCACCGTGCGTGACCCGAAACGCACTTGACTGGTTTTTTATGCTCAACGACCATGCAGCTACCTAATTAAAACGCATGGAATAATTTTGGTAAACCATTTTTTAATTATTTTATGCTATACTTTAAAGAAGTATTTTTACCATGTGTTTGATATATAGGTAGCTGTAGGTACTTTTTAGAAATATTTTATACATCCTAGAGGGTAGGTTCAGACGCTAGCACATCAAGCTACCCGAAACTTTCAAATTTTCCCAATCAACCTTGAACCTAATGTTTCAGCGATAAAGACGAAAATCTATTTAAAAAAATTGATAGATTTTTGTAGGTACTGACGGCTACAACAATCTGTCGTACTTTCCTACTGTTATAATTATTCGTGAAACATTGTCAGATCAGTACAACTCATGAATAATATTAACATAAACATAATTATGAAAAAATGAATGATAAATTATAATCATTACGACTGGCTGGATAGGACCAAGGACATCACAAGATCAATGCTCAGTATTTTTCTGTCGGTGTGCTTGTACTTAGCTGATTCATTATTTACTAAGTCACTGACCACAACGACCGATCCAATCATTCTCGCCCCTGACGGGCAGACGCTTAGCTCTACTTTACCATATAGATACCTACAGTACTTATACTCGGACGAGGGAAAATAATCGATTCAAGTCGTCACTGGCGGCTAAAGTGTAATAATAACAAGTAAATTGGTACCTAGCTAAGGGTTTTTCATAAAATTATTGTTTTCCTGTATCTATATTCCAGGCTTACACCAGACAGCTGGTGTCGTTCTCCTTAAAGATGTGATAGCTGAGGAAGACAGCGATGTCGTCAATTTGCTAAAACAGAAGGGCGCCGTTGTCATTGGACTCACGAATGTACCTGAATTGTGTATGTGGTAAGTCTTGAGTCTGGCTAGATTCATCTTCTAAATGCATAAGTATCGTGACCAACTGACGAACAACGCAGTCTTGACTTATAAGATACAATCATGAAGGGACGAGAACGAGAGAAATTGCACTACAGCCAGTTCTTTCATTTTGATGATTAGTGATGATGATTCGTTCAAAGGGTTGTTGAAGTTTGTAGCTTTTGTAGATATGCTTTAAACAGAAACCAATTAGGTAGGTATTCAGTTTCTTATTATGCTCAAAATCCAGAACCTAGTCTCCAACATTTGGTAAACACCCAAAAATAATTTTAAGGTGCATGTTATGTCTATTCGTGGAGCTCGTAGCTAAATAATAGCAGCCGTACGGGTCGATCTTCAAGGTTAAGCAACGCTTGCCAAGGTTGGTCTATGGATGGGTGAATCTTAACATGCCGAGTTTCCTCCGTGCCTCGGAAAGCACATTAAGCCTTTGGTCACGGCTGTTATTTGTAGATCTTTGGTAGTCGTTACTGATTGCCAGAAGCCAGTTAATCTGACTCCAGTTTTGCCAAGAACTACCCAATTAATGGGTTGTGGAGGTCTCGTAAGCAGCTGCTCCACGTAAAATACTGGTATTACAGCTGATTCCGGTTTGACTGGAAGCCGACCCCAATATAGTTGGGAAAAGGCTAGGCAGATGATGATGATGATGATGTTATGTTTATTCCAGGTGGGAAACTCACAACCACATCCACGGCAGAACGAACAACGCTTACAACACCACAAGAATCGTTGGAGGTTCGTCTGGCGGCGAGGGATGCGCTCAATCAGCAGCATGCAGCGTGTTTGGCATAGGTATGTACAAACATTTGATAGTCCTTTGTATCGGACAGACCATCCTGAGACTCGACAATCACATGCCATATCTCTCGAAGAGCTCATGAGTCATGACTGTGGAAGGTGACGTGTCTTGGGTCGAAACCGCAAACACAAACGTAGTTTTCACGAACTCCAATTACTTAGCCGGCCGACCTTCAAAAGGCGGTTGGACCTGATTGAATACGAAAGGCGGAAAACCAGGTGTTCGGGCGCAGTTTGGAAGCGGACTTTGTCCAATGTCCAGTAGCGGACAGCGATTGACTGATTGGCAACAACCCTATTAAATTAACGAGTAGGTACGGATCTAGACTCCGATGGATAATAGTATCAGCGGTAAAACGTTCATTCTATATACGCACTAACGTGATAAGTCTTTTTGCGTTAGTAATTTTGCTAATGCGTTATCTGCTTTGCGTCATCACCTAATGTGCGCTTACACGGGCAAAGCCCGCGGTGTGGGGGGAAATCCTGCCAGGGTTGCGAAATTTGTTCGAAAGAGTTACCGCGACCCTGGAACGCAAAGGGCATTAGGAGGAACACGGGTGGATTTTAGTCAGTAAGAGACTGACACTCCCTTCTGCTCCGCCCAGACATTTGATGATTTCCCATCCATAAAAAGTGCCTTAATGAAACGACAGATTGCCATAGCTATTAGTATTTTTTGAGTATTGAACACAAGTATCAAACAATACGTAATATTAAGTCAGTAAGAGTGACACTCCCTTCCGCTCGTCATAGAGCGGTAGGAGTCGTTTGATGATTTCCAATCCTTATATTTATAAGAGAAACTGCTTTACCTTATAATTTTTTTTTTAAGGATTGGAAATTATCAAACTGGCCGATTGTGATGTCACACACATAGTAAGAAATTTACGGCAAGGGCAGCCAGCAACAATTTGGCGAAATGTATTGCAATGACAAATTGACCGATCGGAAGCAATTCCAAGAAACAAGAAAAATAGAAACAAATCACAGATAGCAATATGGAATATGTGGAGCAATTATTTTGAAGTTGCTGCATATTGCTCCAGATCGATCAGTGTTGCCGAGTAATAATTGCTCAAAAATTGTCGGTGTAAACGCACCTTTAGATCGATACATTCGTAAGATGTGGCTTTTCTCTGTCATAGTTAGTATGCGTTAGTACAGTAGTAAGGTAGGTAGTAATAGTATTCGTTATATAATAATTATTTCCTGTTTAAGGTTCTGACATCGGTGGTTCGATAAGAATGCCTGCTTATTTCAATGGCATATTCGGTCACAAGCCGTCACGTAACACTGTTTCAAACAAAGGACAGTACCCCGTCCCTGAGTCGGAGTTGCTGGATTCTTTTTTGGGTGAGCAATCTGCCTATCATTATATTAATTCATAAATAATAATAGTAAAATTAATCATTCATTCATTACACATCATCATTAATCGACAGAAAATCTAAATTGAGGCCTGCTAATGGAAAATTGTGCACATAAACGTAATACCAAAATCAATATAATAATTCCAACTTATTATACTGTTTCCTTCCTGTATTATATATGAAAAAAAAAACGACACGAAAATTGCATTTCGCATATTTAAGGCGTAATTTTTGGAAGTACGGAACATATCCAATTTTTTCATGGATTTTGTACGACTAGAAGTGCTGTCGCAACAATTATATGGTGGAGCGAGGGTGCAAACTTACTCGCCTAGAATGCAATTGCGATATATCGTGTACACTACTTGTACAGCAATACAGTTTGACGATTCCTAGGTATACATAACTTAAAAATATTTTTCTGTATCCAGGCATCGGCCCAATGACTAGACACGCGGTCGACTTGAAGCCTCTAATGAAAATTTTAGCAGGACATAATGCCAAAAAACTCAACTTGGATGAACCCGTCGATGTCAAAAAAATTAAGTACTATTATCAATTCAGTACTGAAGGTCCGTTGGTGGACCCTGTTGATCCAGAAATTATATCAGCAATGAAAATGGTTACGGAATTTTTGAAAAAACAATATCAAATTGACGCTGTGGAGAAGAAAATACCACTAATGCGCAAGGCGATGGCCATTTGGTTTGCAAACATGAAAGGGGACAAGAAGTTCGGCCATTGGATCATGACGAACGATAGTGTAGGAAAGATCTTACTCGAAATGGTGAAATGTATGTTTGGACTCTCTGGAAACACGTTCATTGGTTTGATTACGTCTCTATTTGACTACGGAGGTGTGGAAATTGGCAGCGAGAAATACAAACACTACCTCAAACTACGTGAAGATCTAGAGAGGACGATCTCGAACTTGCTTGCGGACGATGGTGTTCTCTTATTCCCTACACACCCCACAACGGCGCCGTATCACAATGAACCGCTACTTCGACCTTTCAATTTCTCTTACACAGGTATTATCAACTGTTTGGGTCTACCAGCTACGACGGTTCCACTAGGATTAAGTAGCGAGGGTTTACCAATTGGAATCCAAGTGATTGCAAACCACAATCAGGATAGATTATGTTTTGCAGTAGCAGAAGAATTAGATCGAGCATTTGGAGGATGGGTAGAACCTCAAAAATCATGAATTTTGCATTTTTAATTTTTACTACATTTGATGTCACAATATATTTTTGTAATTTTTAGTAATACAACGTGTAACAGAATAAACGCAATACTTGAAAAGAGGTAGGTACTCATAATTATGAACAACTTTTAATATGAGACCAAAATTGAAATTGCGAAAAAAATAATAATTAGACTTATGAATTTCTGTGCGCATAACTCGACAAGATGTACTAAACAGCTGTTTTTTTTTTCGCGTTTTCAAAGCTGCTCCCATAGATAAAGTTGTTCATAATGAAGAGTACAATGACCCCTTTTCAGGTATTGCGTTTATTCTGTT
This sequence comes from Mamestra configurata, assembly GCA_002192655.3. Classification (NCBI taxonomy): domain Eukaryota; kingdom Metazoa; phylum Arthropoda; class Insecta; order Lepidoptera; family Noctuidae; genus Mamestra; species Mamestra configurata. Next base: position 465,432 of record NDFZ01005472.1, read on the forward strand.
ACAGGTTCTATATTTTTATACAATGCATTAAATATTTTTTTTACAAAAGTAGTGTTTTATATGACACTACTTTTCATGTCAGATAAAATAATGTTTAGATATGACCTATTGTTGATTTTTATATTAATATAATTTGTTAACGGTATTTTATAGAACCTACCTAGGTATCTGATATTTTTGTTTCTGGAGTGATATAGGTAATACTATAACTAATTAATGTGTTGGCACCTGAGAACAAGGCAAAACTTTTTAACGACGATATGACTATTTTCCTCATCTTTCCAAAAAATAAATAGGTAAACAACTAAGACAGCAGCTAAAAGCAGGCTACTAAGTATTTCAGAACAATTCTTTTACTACTATGCAATTGATGTGATGATCGTGTTTTTTAAAGGTTTTCTTTAGTTACTGGCTCATTACTTTTAAACGGGAACATCATTAGATTGCTGCTGCGATTGCAATACTTAAAATAAATTACTAATTATTTGTATGGATTGAGTTTAAGACAAAATTTATATTATCAGAATCCATTCAACTTACATTCTGGCTAGATGCTTCTCGATATCTGTTCTCGATAGTCTACAAAACAGAAAAGGAATAAACTAATAAAACTTTTAATAAATATTTCATTTGTATTATTTTAATAAATACCTATCATTTTTTCTTACGTAGGTAAAGAATTCTGAACAAAGCTTCACTATCTCGAAGCGATTACCTTGAGTGTTGTACAATCCAAGGCATTTGAGAGAGTTTATTTAGGGCGCTGTCAAATTCGCTCTTGTTAATGAGTAGTATTGCTGTTTTCATCCATCGTGAAATTGAATGAATATTATTTATTTATTTATTAAAACTGTTTCCACTAGTAAAACACTGTACAAAGGCGGACTTAATGCCAGATGCATTTTCTACCACTCGACCTTAGGGTGGTGCGGGGACAACATTGCAGGTGCAACTTAAAGGAAAGACAGAGAGAAAAAAAACACTTACAACCATAAATATATAGGTACATACACAAACAAAATTAACAACCTTATTCACAAAAACGAATCCAACGAATTAACACCGTGATGATTCTACCAATTCTTGCGAATGTGCTTACCATTATCATATTCAGCCTATAATGGCGCCACTGCTGGGACGAGAAAGTGTATTAATATTTTCTTTTTATTGCACAACTAATTCATTATGACCATGTAAAAAAGATATTAAAATGCGTTTAGCCAATTCAGAGATCCAGCACACGCGCAAACGTTACTCCAGCAAAAACTTGAATATCTTCGCAACCATAAAATAAGTATACAAGTTGTAACATTTACCTCGTCGAGGCAACTAAATAAATTATGTAGGTTATATTTATTTCAAAATACCCATTTAAAAACAAAATTTTCTGCGGGTGTAACGGAAACTATCAGCGCAATAAATTAAAAAACCTTCGCAACAATTACAGAAGCTGACGAACTAATTATTTCTTACACTCAGAAGACGATTGTCGACAAGATTATGCTGGAGTAACGAACGCACATACACTGACGTTGAGACTACATGTAAGTACAGGGTATTTATATACGTGTTTATTAATGAAAGCTTTCATTTTCTTTATATTGTTTAATAGAAACCCATAAATCAAGAACACACAAAAAACAAAACACCATTATGGAATGTAGGCACTTTTTAAACATTCACCAATTTCACTTAAGTATTTAATTTAAGTAAAAACATAAATAAAAAGAAACATAGATTGCATACTGAAATAATAGAACGAATAAAATTTGTTAAATATTTAACACACACCTAGTACTATACATAGTATTATTTTTACACTATTATGTCAATTCAAACTTCAATGGTAGTACTCGTTTAGTATTTGGTAATGAAAAAATACTATTCTGTTACAAACTAATAAAAATCTTGGAGTATCTTTTACACAATGTAAGTACTTGATATGTTGTAATTATGATATTACCATGATATCCGAAATATTGTTTAGTACATTATTTGAAAAAATGTATGAAATAAGTAAGTTTAAAAACAAAAACAGATTTGCTGAAGTACGCGTAGGATGGTCTGATATTAAAAACACAACAAATAGGTGTTAAAATAAATCATTTTGAGCAGATACTCGTACAAGGAACAAATATAGTTAAATGACTGAAAACAAACAAATCTGTTTTAGTAAGTGAGTTGCATTGTCATAGAAAACAGCTATGATTAAAAATAAATTCACAAATTAAAAAGACTGACTATAATTGACTGTTACAATGTACGTGAATGTTGTTTCCTATAGTTTTCTTTGTTATTTACATAGATATCCTTCAAGAATTGGATGGTCTTTCACTCAACACTGTGGTTTTGTTTATATTGTTTATATTTCTTAATTGCAATAGTAATGATGTAAATTAAATTATTGGTAGGTATTAAGCAAAAAAGAACTTATTAAAATAAACATAGGATGGTAAACAATAACAGTGTAGGTAAAAACATAATATTCATATAATTTATATTAATAATGGATGGAATAGGTACATAAAATACCACCAGGATTTACTTCATACAGTTAAATTATGACTATTACTTTTGTCTTTCTGTACATTGAGCTAATCTACTCAATCACAACTATTCTAATCACAAATGAGGTACTAAAATAATATTCGACGTACCTAAAAAAGCTAATTTATCACACTTTGGTATTAAAACTAATACACATTAAATTTGTCCCTGAAAGTTATCGTAAGTGCGAGAATTTGGCCGAAACTTGTTTAACAGTTTCTACAAAGACGTTTTATTTAGTAATTACAGCTAAGTACAATTATATTAATAGATTTCTCACTCTTTGACTAAATTTAGACGCTTTTTGTATGCTACACTATACAGTCCATAAACTTTTTTACAATTTCTCTTATATTGGGCAGTTATGTTCTTTACTTGACGAATAAAATATTTTTTTATTTAATAAAAATCTACATTGATTGTACTTTTGTCTAGATACTATTTTACGTGCTGTTTAAAATTCCGTTGATGGAACTTCTAATCGTAATCTGTGGAATAATCCGTAGACTAATTTTAGATCTTTTTTTTTTATTTAATATGGGTTTGCTCTTGACTCTAGTCTAGGTCTTTTTGGCAATTAGCGGCAAAATTATCGCAAAATGGTACCATTTTGTCTTAGCAGTGATATTTTTGTCCGCATAAAAGTGAAATATTCGTTTATTACAGTGTAGGTTACGTACTGACTAGCGAAGGAGGAGGCGGGCCGCGTGGGGGAGAAGATAACCTCACGCCCGAGCTGCCGCAACAGAAAGAGATGCCCCGGGCGTCGGGAGTCGCAGGACATTTTCCAGCTAACGTAGGCGCGGGCCTGCGGACTGCGAGCGTTGGGTGGCTCGATGTCCGATCAGAAACAGGCCCGGTTCAACGGCGCGTTGTGTTCCACGCGCGCCTCAAAGAGATGTCAGCAAAGTAGAAGGGGCCCGCTAGGGTTGCGGAATCTGTTCGAAAGAGTTACCACGACCCTGCAACGCAAAGGGCTTTAGGAGGAACATGGATGGGTTTTGGTTAGTTAGAGCTCCACCCAGAGCGGAAGAAGTCATTTGATGATTTCCCATCCTCTTAAAAAAAAAAGGTTACGTACCGAGCGTTGACCTCGCGTTTCTCTATTGTCCAAATTGCTAGGGTTCAGTAGTTTTGTGTGTTGCGCACAGACTGTGTTTACCTGGCCACCAACCCGCGCCAAATGATATCAGCGCTCAAATCTGTCTGCGTAGTCTATAGTCCCCTATCCCATAAAAGCATGTATGCAGTCGTCTTTGAAGCCGTGTTTCTTCAGCAGTTCGAGGCCAGCATAAGTGAACTCCGTGGGGCCGCAGAGGCAGGCGTAGTGGGAACATTTGTCGTCACACTTGACGTCGCCTAGCGTCTCAGCAAGGAGTTCGTCTCTGATGCGACCTCTGTGGCCCGACCAAGTTGAACCGGCGTCGGAGAGAACATGCGTGATCTTTAGCCTGGAAAATCAGTGGTTTTTCTTTAGTTCCTGATTAATGGCTTTAGTCCATATTTAGACGAAGGATCAATTTTAATAAATTCGATCAGTCATTCATCTGACCTATTGAGCTATGTGATTTTGACATCAGTCGCTATTAGGAAAGGCCTTGTAAAGTAATTTATGTGTTCGTAGAAGTAAGGAAAGTAGGAAATAATTTGGAGAAATATAAATTATTTATGAAGCAAGTACTTACCTGTCATCCTCTCTGGTCATTTCTTCGAAGTTTTCACGAAACAGAATGTCGGCTTCGGTTTTATTGAAGAATAATAAGTGTGACCGTTCACTGAAACAATTATTTTAGTAAATAAATTGAAGTTTATACCTAAACATCACAAATAAATAGCACAGGCCTGCGAAAAACTTTTTTCCCCTCTTCCAATCATTTGTTTTTTTTTTAAGATCTAGGTATGTTTGATTAAAATACAGATTTGTTTTTTTTTTCTAGCACATCGAGATTATAGTTTATTTTAAAAAAAAATGTGCTTATTTATAATTCGATTTTTTTTTTCCAACCACCAACACCACAAACACCAACATTATTAGTTAAAAATTAAAATGCTAAAGAAATAAATTAGTAAAAAGACTTACTTGGTGGAAGCACCCACCTTTTTTCAGTTACGGTTTCCCGAGCCAGGGGCTTGTTTTAACGGTGGTACGTATTAACAGGCCGGTTGTCGCCAAATTATATTATATAACTATATATGAATGACCACGTGTCTGTGACACGTTGCGACCTATCAGTCACTGGCCGCATGCCGCGGAACAAATAATAATAATAATAATATATATTTTCGTGAAACATCTACTTCAGGGGAAAGTGCAGCGCAAGCTTACTAATAGGGATCTGTTGATTACCCATTGGGTACGGAACCCTAAAAATGGAGTAGTAGGTACTCGAGAGAACAAAGTTTAAAAAAAAAAAATTCATGCTTTTTTAACTTAATTTACCTATAAATACTAAAAGGTAAATAAAAATAATTCGTTAGTCCTAGGTACCAGTCATCACTCCACTTTCCTCATCAATCTAGGACATTGTTAAGACAAATAATATTAGTATGGACAAATCTTTTTATTTTCATTTCGTTAGTTAATATTCCTCATTCCCTTTCAATATAGTGTAGGTACATTATTCTACTAGCCCTTTCGTTTGATACCCATATTTAGGGAGTTGTGAAAAAAATATGTAATCCGCCATTTTGTGGCGGCGGCCATCTTGGACCAATTTTCATCAAATATAGCTAAAATACTCCCGATTAATTCACCTTTCAAACAAAAACAAAATCAGAATCGGTTCATCCGTTCGAGAGCTACGATGCAACAGACAGACACACAGACACGTCAAACTTATAACACCCCGTCGTTTTTGCGTCGGGGGTTAAAAAATAAATGAATTTAAAAATTAAAGGGGGCTTACATACAAGAAACATTGTATTTTCGGATTATGGAACCCTTCGTGTCCGACTCGCACTTGGCCGGTTTTTTACTAATCCTAAACTATCAGCTATCAAACTGTTATATTTTTGGGGCTGCCAACACTTTACCACAAAAATGCTGGCAAATTCAAAGCTTGCGTTAATATTGGAATTAATACTAAGAAAAAAATAAAAAGTAGGTACTTTTTGTAAAAAAACGTGATGGAATTTTTTAATATTTTTTTTCGTAGCTTAGTACGTTATATCTACCCGAATTAATAATTAGTTTTATAAGGGGAAAACCATCGCAGGCCTGTGAATGATTAAATTCAAAACTATTCAACCTTATTAAAATTACGACAAGTATCTGGTGGATAGATCAAAGAAAGTGCTCTCAGAGAGTAATTACTGTTGAAGAAGTTTCCTCGCTCTAATTTCGAGAGTTCGCGACTACTTTAATATCGATTGATGATGCCGGAGCAGCGAGTATGATTGATGTTGTGACCTTGCCTAAAGCCGACTTCCGATACATTTCGTGCTGCAAAGGTATTCTCATTTATTTACCCTACTAGTATCTAAGTTCTTGTATCTATCATAATGTGAAAGTATCTGAACTCGTGTTAGATGTGTCCTATATGGTTCACCCTTGTTTGATAGAACAACGTTTGATATAATATTACTAAATCGAATTTTAGTTGCAATAGTCATTTCGAAGAATTATTCATTTGACCGAATAATTCATTGGTAAATTTTTATTTAGCGTAATTATTTATTTGAACTAATTTCATTTCGCCGAATTTTCAAATGCACTAATTTTATACTTTATACCCTATACACCTGCCACCCTCAACTATTGTTACCAGGAGAAACTGGATGCAATCTGGACTTTAGGGCACCCCGACTCGGATAGGTTAGGTTAGAAGGGGATGGTGGGGTCGTGTGAGCGAGCGAATAGGCCCCGCCATCCCCTTCGTGGTTATTTTTTTTATAAACCACACAGAAGTAGGAGCCCCGCGAAGCGGGGCTCCGTCGACCAAGCCCACCCTCGACCATGCATAGAATATTTTAAGGTTTGGTTAAGTGTTAAATACATGGTTATACCATCTGAACATTACATCAAATGAACATACACCTTGTGATCATTAGCGCAAATGTTGTTATAGCAAATAAATATTCGATGAACTGAAAATTCTGTCAAACGATATTATACAAAGTGATGATTTTCTTAAACGTTGTTCGATTTAGTAATATTATATCAAACGTTGTTCTACCAAACAAGGGTGAACCGTCCTATATACTCTTGGACAGTAGGTATCATGAGTGGGTGACACATGCAATGTTTTTTTGTAATTATTACCCTAAGATACCTAAATTAGCGTTTTGAATAAATGCCGCGGAGTCGTATGGGTGATTTTCTTGGAAGAAAAATATAACAAAAACTTACCATCTTGGATTTGATCTCGATAACATAAACTTGATGAGGCCGAGCATAGGCGTGACTCCAGTACCGGCAGCTATCAGATACAACGTCTTTACTGTCTTCAACTGAAAAGAACAACATACAATAAATCATAGAGTACTAGCGTACTTTCTCATGTCCTGCTATCTCAATAAATATGATTTACGAAGACAAACAAAGAAATGATGGTCGAGGATGTAGGTATATTTTTATGGGTTTAGGAACGCCATTTATTTTATTTGTGAGTGGTTTGTGCCGAATATTCAGGCCAATGATAAGGAGTTTGGTATGAAAGGTCAAGAGGTCGAGCTTACCCTTTCGAACTATTGTGTTAGGACTAGTGCCTCAAGTGCCTGACGCTAGCACATTTGCATTATACTAAGCTACCTACTTACCTATACAACGTGTAACAGTTAAACTTCACTGCATTTCTATTTTTTTTAAATCGAGGCTAAGTAAACAAAACTTCAAGCAAAACAAATCCATCAACTAATTAAAAGTCACGACTCAAAAGGAAATTAAATAACTAGACGCCCTAGAAGTTAGAAATGTTGAGGGAAACATAATTAAAATTTTAAAACTACCTTCTGCAGTTGAAAGTTGCCGTAAGGACCGGAGAGAGTGATGAGATCTCCGACTTTGAGTGCCGTGAGGTGCGGGGAGAGGGCGCCACTTTCGTAACGCTTCACCACCAACCGGAGAGCCGAGAAGATTTCAGTGCCGTCTGCTGGACCCCAGCCTTCGCCAACGGGAGTGTAGGAACGGATGCACTCTGAGCCTAGATGAAGCAAGCAATTGAAAATGTTATTTGGTGTTATAAATCAACGACAGCTCACTTTAGGGTAAGCCAGCTGTTAAAATTAATTCTGTAGCGCCTATTAGAGGGAATTGGAGATGCGTTTTTGCCACCCCGGACACAGTTTTCACAAAAAGTTCGAATTTGTAGTTTTAGCGTTACAATCGGTACACTACCGTATTTTTTTTGCATTAAACGTCTGAGTGTACTCTATTGGTTTCAACATCGCGACGTAAATCTCTCTCATACAACCGTTTCCGTTGAGAACTTATTAATGTTTTTATTGGTCTTCATAAAGTAAATTAAAAAAAGTTAAGGGTTCCGAACATCCGTAAAAAACGGAACCCTTATAGCGTCACTCGTGTGTCTGACTGTCTGTTACAGTAATTTTTTCACCGAATCTACCGGACCGATCCTGTTGAAATTTGGTACAAATATGTACTTCTGTAAATAAATACATTTGATATTATGGGGGACAAAATATTACTTTAAACATGTAGTATTATGATATTTTGCACGGTGGTACATACGGTCTTCATGCGCGAGTCCGAGTCGCACTTGTTTACCCGAAATATATAAAGATATATATTTATATTATTCGGTTATATATAAGGTATTTTGTATTTGTTAATTTTGAAGAATTCAAATATTTTGAATTTTATGAACTAGTATTTTTTGTTTCTTACCATTAAACTTTTCAAGTGGCGCTGTATAATTCTGCCTACATTTCCAAGAAACTTGTCTACATTTTCAAGAAGTTACAGTTATTTATATAAAAACGAAAGGTCACTCGCTGATTTTATCCACGAAATCTCAGAAACTAGTGGATCTATAAAGATGAAATTTGGCTCGGAGGTAGATTATGAGTCAGTTAAGAAAGGATTTTAGGAAACTCTCCCCGTAAAAGGGTGAAATAGGGAGTGGAAATTTGAACGTAAACCTTATTTCTTGGGCGACTATACTTGAAACTTGGTACGAAAATACTGGCCAAGGTGAACTAAAAAGTTTGTCAGTATAATTTTTTTAAGAACTACCCCAAAACACGACGGGGGTTTCAGGTTTGTATGGAAGAATCTTATTTTTTAGGTTTATAAACTTGAAACTTGGTACAAATACTGAGCTAAAAAATAATAACATATTTATTATTTAATTATTATATTAATTGTACACCGAGATTAACATAAAAAGAAAACTTCTAACTAAAACACATGTATAATGGGCGGCCTTATCGCATTCGGCGATAAGGTCTAATAATCCAAGCAATTACTGTCCATTCCAGGCAACCTGGAATGGACAGTAATTGCTTGGATATAAAATGGGGCTGTCATCGGCGCAACTACTTTACTACTTTAAATATAATTTATACACACATAAATACATATTCTTAACAATAGACAATAGTAAATATATAGGCATTAAATAAATGACGAACATAATTCGTTTTTTAAAGCTAGTTTTATGGAAGTTCAAGGTTGTATAGAAGGATCTTAATGGATGGTCCGATGAAGTTGAAACACGGCGTGAGTGATTTTGATAAAAGTAAGAATAACATGTGTATTTGGATTTTTAGGGGTGAAAATGGGTGATAAAGTTTTTAAGGGATGACATTATTGCTTGCTTTCAAATTACTTAGAAATTGGTATGAACAATCTAAAACTGGTATAATTGAAGCGGATCAAACGATTTTTCCATAGTCAAGCCCCAATGGGGTGAAGGGCAAAACAGATATGCTGATCCTGAGACAACTGGATCAGCAGCAAAAATGGCATATTAATTATTATATATAGTTTCGACTAATTTTCAAAAATAGGTAGTTTTTGAAAATTAATCGAAACAAAAATTCTATCCCTTAAAGGGGCGTTGAAGTTTCTGGTGTACCTACTAAATACGCGACGGACGAAGTCGCGGGAGAAGAGCTAATCCTAAAATAAGACAATAACAAATGGGTAATTTGCTTAACCCTCAATATTTTTAAATGACCTTTTCAACGACACCCCTCACCATGGGGTCGACGATAAAAAAACATCGCCACTTAACATGTAGGTTATTTCAAGATTTTTTTTATCACTTTGATGGCGTGATTAAATTTCTAGCGCTAAGCGTCTCTGAGCTAAACCGCGGACGAACATACAGACAGACAGACATGGCGAAACAACGTTCCATAGTCAACAAGGATTCCTTGTTGACTATGGATTCCTACAAATTTAGTGAGGGTAGGTACATCTAAAACTACACGTGTGGTTGACCAGCAGTGCGATTCGGCAGTGCAATTCAGCAGTGCGATTCTGCCGGTCGATTCACTTCACTTCGACATGTTTACAGAATCGTGTGTGTGTGCTGTGTTATATTGAAGTTGATAGTGAAAAAAAATTTAAGACTCACCTTCGACTCTTCTATGTACTCGTACGTGGTGTCCCAACGGCACGACTACTGGCCCGGCTTTTGGACACACGGACAGCAAAGAGGTGTCATGAGAGACCCGGCCGACCTCCATGACGCGGCACTCCACGCTGCGAGGAGAGGCCACGCGGCTGGCGGCCCCCACGCTCACGTCCCCGCAGCCCTTCCAAACACTCGGCTCCACTTTGAGTGCGGTGATCTACAAAAATAGAGACAATTATCCGCACTCCCCACGTCATGTTATATTAAGGACCGCCTACACAATTGCAGATCATTTCATGAATATAGTTTCCGCAATTGTGTGGGCGTCCATTGTCCAGACTTACGAATTCTATTTCGAAAAAGAAAAATAAAGATTATTGCAATTAGATTTTCCAGCGTACCTCTATTTTTCCACTTTCAGCGAACACACGTAGTTGTAAAGGTTCTTTTAATTTAGCCTCGGGCTTTATTTTGAGCGTCCTCAGCCAGCCGTTAGTCGCCACTTCAATCAACAGAAATCCTTCAGTAATCCTCGCACATCCCCCAGGGTTGGCCAAGTGCCCCGTGTACACGGATATCGTTAGTTTTGTTGAAGTTTGTATCCAGTCGTACCGGAGAGGTAACGGTGAATCTGGGTTTTTGTCAATTTTCTTCACGGGGCTCGATGCTGCTCTTCGACTTATTGACATCGGTAAATCGGCTGACTGTACTAAACTCTGCATAATCTTGCTAGGAGGACTCCCTTTTGCACTTTCGTCGCCCTTGGTAATTTTCTTTCTAACTGGTGTGATACAATTTGCTAAGTTCTCCATTGACTTTCTAACTAATTCTTGTGCTTTAGACGGTTCTCTGAGACGGTCTGATTTGGACGATAGGTTCGAGGAGTCGAAGAGTTCCTCTGCATCGGGCAGGTCGAACCGGAGCGGTCCCACGAGACATTTCGCGAGGAGAGAGTCGTAGTTGACCCACGGATGAACTTTGTCGAAGAGTTGTGTGGCGTCCATACCAGCGCCTCGCATTAGTTCCTCAGGTCCTGAGATACGAACAAAACTTATGTCATGTACATGACTGAAAGACATTTCAAACCATTCAACCCCAAGGTCGTATGTACACCAAGGGTGTGCTCTTACCTCCGGGGTGGTAGGGTAGATAATGCGTTATATTGTAGACGCGGCCGCGTATCGCCAGCCAGGCGTCGTCTGAAACATTCAGAAGAGTGCCTTATGAAACATTTTATTGAGGCACTGACTTTCATTCTCCTATTCAGATGCTAAATTTTTGTGAACACTTAAATTCTGAATAAATAATACAACCTATTATCGTATTAGCTTTCGTGTTGTGTAGGGCCGAGTATATGTTATCGTTTATTTATTTCTCAAGTTTGTTTTTATGGGTCAATTAGGTAAGGCGGAGTTTCCCTAGCCTTAATATGACATATGAGAAGACTTCAAAAGACGACGTTGTAGAAAAGCCAAACTTTTTAAAAGCTTAACATGCCAAACAGACGGTTACTGTAATTACTCTGTAGTTTGCACATGTACAGACGCCAGCACATCAAGCTACCCAAAACTGTCAAATTTTCTCAATCAACCTTGAACCTAATGCTTCAGCTATAAAGTTGAACATCTATTAAAGAAATTTGACAGATTGTTGTAGCTTGATGTGCTGGCGTCTGTACATAGAGCGGAACTAACTAAGGGTATTGTGTGTAGACAGTTCCGCAGGTGAGACAGGCCGTATCCTCCCGCCGACTCCTGTGAGGTCCTTGCCAGAGTTGCCGAGACGGATCCAGTCCATCAAACTGTGGCCTGGCTGCAGGGCGCATTTGTTGCGGGGGTTGCCTGCAACAAAAAAAAACTGTAGATACAAAAAAAAAACTGTTTAAAGGCATGTTTACATTGTGTAGTTATCGCTGCACAAGAGAATGTTCTAAATTGTATGGTATATTTAAGCGGATTGCGTTTCAAATGAAGTTAAATGGCACTACGGTAAGTTTGAAACTTTTCTCAAACAGTTACTTATACAATCCGGAAACTTTCAAAGAAAGTGAAGGAAAACGTCGAACGCTTACAATGATGTTAGTGATATTTACGAGCATTCTTACTGAGTAAGAAACTTAATAAAGTCAGATTTACATTAATCCAGTATTTTGATGCAGTGACGCTGGATTAGCTGGGCGGCCGACGCTACCAGTTCATGTTCAGCTTTGCCACCTGGTATAGCAGGGACAATTTAATACGCTCACTATTAATCGTTTATAACAAAAAGAAGGCAAGGATATTGTAAACCTTTATGTTGAACGAGTTGTCGAAATTACGTGTGTATTATATGTAGTGGTGAAATTATATGTAGAATTGGAGCAGCATTCTATTATATTAAGTGTGTACAGACCTCCTTCAGGATTGTATGATTGTTTTGAACAAGTTATGGATGAGATCCGTTACTCGAACAAGTCTATCATCGTTTGTGGAGAATTTAATGTAGATATGTACAGAAATTGTATGACTGGAGTCATACATAAAATCTTGCAAATCTATTTATGGAGCCTACTAGAATAACTCCTACTAGTGGCACATCCCTTGGTAATATTCTTATAGACGTTACACCTACCCACAAAAAAAAATGTAATAGACTCTGATCACTGTGGACAATTGTTCACTGTACTAAAAATAAACAAAAATATTATCACTATTAACCCAAAATCTAAAAGTCGGTAAGAAGTATTCATAAATAATCTTTTAAATAAAATGACATTTTGTCAGCCAATGATGACCCCAAACAACAACATAATGATTTTTTGATCATGTATTTCACTCAATTTGGTTCCACATTTATTCCTTTGTCTATTTCAGTTAATAGTAATAATCTAGCTTTTGCCCGCGACTTCGTACGCGCACATAACGTTTTTCCCCCGTTCCCGTTGGAATTTCTGCCTATAATGCTATACAAGGAATGCTCCTTATGAATGTGGCTATCATATACAAAAAGAGTTTTCCAAATCCGACTGGAAGTTCCAGAGATTAGCGCGTTAAACTGTAAAGATGTACTACGTAATGCAAAGTTCTTTTATTGATTTACTCTTAATTAGTCTATAAGACTGACTAGCACTTCGCCCGCGACTTCGTCCGCGCGAATTTAGTAGGTACTCCAGAAACATCAACGCCCGCTCTACCCCCTTTAGTTTTGTAAAATTAAACAAAACGATTTTCATTAATTACCCAGCCATTTCTGCTGCTGATTCTGTGGTCTCTAGATCAGCGCAACTATTCAACCCATTCTTTTTTTTTTTTTATTTAATATGGGTTTGCTCTTGACTCTAGTCTAGGTCATAGATGACAGAGACAAAGTCGACGATGGAGCGAGCTTACCCAGAAGAAGCCTGTTCACTCTAATTTTGAAGAGATTAGGGTTCACCTCGTAAGGGGTTAATTTTGCAAAAATTTTTAGATATGTTTCAATGGGTCCGTGGCTTAGGCCCCCAGTGGTCGACGCACCTGTGGCCGACGCCCCCGATTCGATTAATTTAAATCAAAGTAATTTTTGATCAAATGTACTGTCAGGCACAAAAATTGTTTTACAAAAATTTTAAATGTACTTATATTGATTGTAAGTATATGCATAACATTAAATCGTAGTTATATTTATAACATAGAAATGCTTTTATATTAGAGGTATGTTTTGAAAAATTAAAGTCTTAGTTATTTTTCATTATTTATTTATATATCTCGATAAGAAATCTAGCTTTTTTTTATATAAATCACAGTTTTTATCACCTATAATCAAGAGAATCATTTAACTTAATTATTAGTTATTATTATTATTATTATTACTTAGTCTATTTTTAACTATATCGTAATTATTTCGTACGAGCCCTTGCGAGGGACCTTCGCTCGTCATTGTGAGATGACACACTAAACTTTCTTATCAGTTGCATATTGCAATATTCAATAACTTGACTCAGGTGTGAAAGAGATAGACATAATATCTATTCATACTTCCTTATTGTTTTCAATTTTGTAGACAAAAAGACTTTTTATTGTTACCAATAACTGGTTTGGCTCAGTTAGTTGACGAGTTGGTTGAAGTTGAAAGATAAAATTTCCATAAGGTAATTTATTATAAATGTATATTATAAACATTCACTAACATTTTATATGAAGTCTTTTTGATTTTTTGGATGTTTGTACATAATAAATATGCTTCTAATGGGGAAAAAGGTGTGTAAGGATAAGGTTAAGTGGCGATCTATTCTCTCTGTTATTTGATAGATAACTTTTGTTTAGCAAGGAAAAATACTTTATTAATAGGGTGAAACACTTTTCTCATTTACTGTACTAAATGAAAAAGCACAAAAAAAGAAAGATATTAAATTAATCGTATCGGGGGCGTCGGCCACAGGTGCGTCGACCACTGGGGGCCTAAGCCACGGACCCGTTTCAATTAAGTATCCCACTTTTAGTTTGTTCATACCAATTCCCACGTAAATTGAAGTAACCAATAATGGCCTCCCCTGAAAACTTCATTACCCCTTTTCACCCCTTAAGGGGTTTATTTTCGAAAAATCCAAATATTTGTTATATGTATTTTTTTTTTTATATGTAACTTCATCGGATTTTTCTTACTTAGAGCATTTTTATACCCGTCGTAACTTTTAAACGAAAGGTCCGCTTTGAAAAATTTAAAGTGTGACCTTAAATTATCAAACCATTTAAATGGATAAGGATTAATATCTTGATATCAAAATCATCGCTATTTCTTTCCAACTGGGCTCTGATTGAATAATTTTAACAAAAAGCGGTCATTGTGACTTAACCATAATAGTTAACTTATAGCCTCGCGGACTTTTTTCTAGGTTGATGAGTACTTTAATTATGTAGTACCTTAGTTTTATGTATCATCAATAGTTTTTGCAGCGAATGCGATGAAATACATTTTATGTTTTAGTAGGGATCCCTAATTATTTCTGGAATTAAATATAGCCTATGTTAATCGGTTCAGTAGTTTTTGAGCCAAATCGTAACAAAAAAACAAACAGTTAGTTTAGATTTCCATAGTTACGTCAAATATATAGTTCTAACAATCTGATAATATAAAAGTACGATTGTATTCCAGTGAGTTTTTATTTAAAACAACTTGAGTTATAAATCTTCACACAAACAAATAAACTTTTCAGCTTTATTATTATTAGTCTATACTAGATTTTATTTATATCTATAGTTCTAGATCTATATCTAGAACTATAGATATAAATAAAATATAGAATAACTGGACTAAATACCCTATCAGAGACTTGTTTTTCGAGACCGAAACTTAACCTTCCTTAAATCCTGTGACAGTCATAATCTTCTTCACTTAGGGAGCATATCATTTTTTCTAGTTTCTTGCTTGTTTCAGCAAAGAGGACGATGTCGTCAGCGAATCTCAGGTGTGTAATTTGCCTCCCATTTACTGTGATTCCATCTGACTGCCAGTTTAGATGGTCGAAGATAAGTTGCAGTACTGCTATAAACAGTTTGGGGGACAGAGGATCACCCTGTCTCACTCCTCGGCAGATTGGCAATTGTATAGAAGATAGACATATGTATATAGTGACTGGGCCACCATTGGTATTCATAAAAGCAGAGAACGGCTTTATGATCTATAAGATGAAAGGACGTTTATTAACACAATTGTCGAATTAAATTTGTACATTAAAATCATTAAAAAAATTGCTCTATAGCTAAATGACGCTACTTGAGTAAAAAAAATTAAAAACAGTAATAACGTTATCAAAATGACATGAAATATTATCAATCGTGGAACGGGAAGATCTATTAGTCCAAGTAGTGACAACAGCTTTACCATTGGTTACAATATAGTTAAATAGGATTCTCAAGTCACCGCTGCATTTGAAAAATTATTTGCAGAGATTCCAATTTCAACTGCTAAAGCTCTAAATTCATCACCCAGTGCTGCAGAAACTTTACTTAAAGATAACGTTTCCATTTGTGATTCCGTATTTCATTTCTAATTTGTCACTTCCTATGATATAAATCAAACTTTGTGTAGGCGAAGCACAGTAATGCTGGTTTAGTACCTATTTTGTAGTTAGGTTAGGATAGCATAAGAAATATGTAATAGGATAGCCTGTAAGTTTGAATTGTGTAAGTGTTTTGAAACACAGCCATTATGGGCTTATTTCCTGACTGATTTAATTTAAATTAGAACAACTTGACCGTAGGTTCAGCAAAATGATCAGTATTATGAATAGTTGTACCATTATAAAGCCTTATATAGCCTCAGTAGGATCACTGTATCCTTAAATTAACATTATCTGGTTACATAAATAATAATATCATGTAAAAACAAGGAATAATCAGTAATGTTCACTACATTAGTAGGTAAATTCACATAAGTTGGTATGACAAAGTCCCAACTATTAGAATAAAAAAACCCGCTGATTGGCCGAAAAACTACATCCTGTTCTGTATCCGGGTTCGTTTGGATGAGTCCATTTAAAAGTAGGTCAAATCGGTGAGGAAAGGGGAGCGCGGGGCGGGGTGCAACCGATCTCAGCGCTAACGTATGGACAGCAGGCGGCAACTAAATATTGGGCGCACCAGGTAGCGGTGCGTGCGCAGGTATAAATAAGGCGTCCCCTGGCGCATATAGGGTCCAGTTCGATCCAGTCCGTCACTAACTGTCTTCCCCCCAGCGACGCCCTAAGCCGAGGCCCGTACCCCACAGGGGGTGCCCTTAGCGTGTAGTCGATAACTTTGTAAGTTTTAATAAGCCCTGGCTGGAGGCTTTAATATTATATTAAAGCAACCACAGGCAAGCCCGGTTAAGCAGTCGACAACCTCATAGGTTGAACTGCGAGAAGCACTCAAAAAAAAAAAGCGTAAGGCAGTCTGCACACATCCTCCGTTCTCGTAAAACCTCGTCGTTACCCTGCGCCGCGAATTCGAATTCTTCGCCAGTCAAGTTGTCTTTGTCTGCTTTTAATTTGTGCAAGTTTTGTTATACCTAGTACTCTTGAATTTGTGACTCAGAAGTTATAAGTTACTTGTGATTAAAGATATTCTCTGAAAAGCTGATCTGTGAATATAAGTGTTTTTAAATCGGTAACAGTGTGGTTTTATTCCGCTTTCTCTTCAAAGGGAACATCGTTGCCCCCGACCTATACCTAATCCCATTTCTGTGTCGCATCGCCGACACTTTGAATACGTTAAATGTTAAAAAGTCTGCAGAATTTTGGGGTAGTTCTGTCGACGTTGTTAAGTCCTAAAGTTATTAATAACCATTGTAGCACCTACACTAGATCTACACTAGCTGTTATTTTTAATAATTGTATTGACCATGGTGACTTTCCTGATCTAATGAAATTATGGGCGTGCAGTAGGCTACAGTAAGGGTAGGCCAGCCCCATACATGATGCCCAAAAAAAAAACTCATCACATTATTCAGGGTTGAAATCACGATACTGACTTGCGAATTTTCGTCCACCTTGAAAGAGGACGACATTTTTTTTTTGGGCATTATGTATGGGCTGGCCTACCCTTACTGTAGCCTACTGCATGCGCATGATTGAAATACAGTAAAATTATACCGTTGTTTAAATTGGATAGTACATCAACGCTACTAACTAAAGACCAATTTCTGTGCTACCCATTCAGAGAGTTGATGTACACGGTAAAAGTTCTTCCGGATCAAGGCCAGAATGGGGGTGCCCCAGGGTTAAATTCTGGGTTTAATTAAGAATCTATTAAACAGGTGCTACACAGGTCAGCGATTTAAAAAGGATCCATTCCAATTAAGACCGCTAAATAACACATAATTGCATCAGTGTTTCCTACACTTGTTAAATCTACCACTTACCGGTAGCTGAGCCACTGTTCACTACGTTGTTCGTCGTAGCATTTGACGTCACTGGCTTTGGATTCGGGTTCGGTAACGAGTTGGCTGACGACGTCGGTGAAGTCTTCACGCATGGCGACGTCGGTAATGATATAGGAGAGGATAATCTCAGCGGTGACGTAGGGGTGCCCAAATTGGACGGAAGTGACATCTTGGAATCCGAAGAAAGGAAAGAATTTACTTTGATAGATATATCTTCGGCAGGCTCGGGAGTACAAAGCACCGTGGGCAAAGATATTTTTCTGGTAGATTTCTGCTCTCTTTCTGGAGAGTGGTCCATGTTACTCTGAAATCAAAGAGACGAATAAGTGCTACACGTTTGAAGATATTTGGTTTGACGAAGACTGGCTTTGATTTTTTTTAAACATAGGTTATTTTTAATATTTTAATTGGGTTGTTCACATCGCATGACGGTAACGCATAAATATGTTATTGTGATTACATAATTAGTTAAGTACGAAAGCAGTAGTGAAATACAACAATAAACAGCAGAAAACTACCTATCAATGGTTTCTTTGTCTCTTAACATTTAGGATAAATATCTTAAATCGCAATAGTTTACATTGCAGTTTTGTTTACTCCGCTTTGATTTTTTTGGATGCGAAAACATCAAATGATTTCTATGCTCTGGGTGGAGCTGGAGGGAGAGGCATATAATCTTACTGATTAAAACCCACTGTGTTCCTCAAAATGACCTTTGCGTTCCAGTGCCGCAGTAACTCTTTCGGACAATTCCGCAACCCTAGCAGGCACATGACACGTCGACCCGTGTCTGCACTGCGATTCTGTAAACATCTCACCGTGTAAGTTTAAGTGAAGTGAACATAAAGCGAGCTTCAATCCATACAAATAACATGGAATGACAGTTCACTTGATGCTCACTCCACCTAAGTTTACACAGTGAGATGTTGATAGAATAGACCGGCGGCGGCGGCCATTATCGGAGGGCTTTTTCTGATGACGCGGCGGCTGGTGGCTGGGGCTCCAACCTTTGGAGGTGTACTTTGACAAGATAAGCTAACTGAATAGTGACGCCGCTGAATGTAAGGATTTTCTACAAAGAGTAGGTATAGTAATCATTTAGTTTTCTATAACAACACAATCAACACAAAATAATAATGTAACTCGTGGTGTTAAATACGTAGGCGTAGCAAAATCAATTTACAACACAAGCACTTCGCCCACGATTTCGTTCGCGCTGGTTTAGTAGGTAGGACTACACGAACTTCATTTCCCCTCTACCCTTGAGTAAATTAGTTCTATTGCAAGGTTCTATTTTGCCAAGCAAGAGGGCTTGTTCCCTCTTGCTTGGCAAAATATTAATTTGTCTGGATTTCATTTCTTTTTTGTTTTCATTAAAACCTCTTTTATGAAAGAATAATACTATTAAAAATCTGGAAATTTAAATGTCATCTGTCAGATAACCTATAAAATACTCAACCACAAAGCTCGACCAATAAACGCAGTAAAAATTTTGGTGACTCTTTTACAAAAGCCAAAAATCAAGAATTTGTGACGCATTCTTTAAGACTTGTGACTTCAGTGTTAGGTTTCAGGAATCTTCGGTTGATTCTACACTAATGAAACGATGATTGAGCCGGGACCTAGGCTGCGGAAAGTGTTGAGGAAGTACATAGGCACATTTCTGTTAAATGCCTATGTACTTCCGCAACACTTTGTCTGTCTTGTGATAGTCCCAAATAATCATTTTTCTTTCTTTCAACAAATAATATGAACGATTAGTAGCCCAATGTCCAGCGCAAGTCTTCATTTCGCTGCAAGCCAGGCGGTAGGTAGGATGGGGGGGCCGCGCAGCCTAGGGCCCGGCTCTTAAATTTTTCACCCTGGATGCATTAGGCAAAAATATTGCTGCTATTTAAGTATGAATGGTCAAAAAAATCAAACCTATCCGAGGTGGAGTTAAAAATTACATTCTCTCAATTCTTGTATTTTCCTGTATGATTCTAAAAGACACTTGTATTTATCGATGAATGTCAAAAAAAAACAAACCTAACCGAAACCTTAAAATTTGCGAGCTCGCTTGGCTCGCTTTTGTAGTCTACACTAATTTCTTGCATCGGTCAACAAAGTTACTTCTATAATATAAGTATAAATGGTTAATAGGAAATCAGTAACCTATCCGAGATGGGGTGCAAACATTAATTTTCCCCCTAAAAGAGGCAACCCAAAATATCAACGTAATTAGTGTAGGTATATTACATTATTTTTTTCGATATTATCCCATTAATTATTATACCGTCTTGGAACCCGGGCTTATGAGCAGCGACCCAGGCCTTTCCGACCCAGTCCGACCCTGGCTTGCCGTCAAAAACTTCAAACATTGTTTTCAAATAGCACAGCAATAATAAATTTATAAATAGCAGTGATTTAAAGTTAACGCGAACATGTCTAGTACGGATAGACCTGAGGGACTAAAACTGAAACTCAGGGTGCTTCATGTAGTGAGATTAATCATTGCGAGGATCGCAAAGATTTTCTTTAGATTATATTATGGAACTAAGGGAGAGAAGATTCCACCTATACACGATGACATCCTGAAACAGCCAGCTATTGTTGTAGCAAGAAAAATTCGGGACAAAGAAGTAAGTTCCAGTTATAATTAATTAGAAATAAAATTGTAAGGGCTAGAACAGAAAGTAAATATTTCGGTTGTCCCGTTACGAAATCACGTTTTATAAACAAATAAACTTCTATTCGGAGTGTACGGTGTTTTGAAGTAAGAAACAAACTTAGGTATACAAATATACCGCATGACAATGGCTAGCTAGTAAGTACAAGTTTTATGGCTAATGATGTAACATTTAAAGAGGAAGCACATAACCAGCGCGTGTTTCTACGTCACAAGGAAATCGCGCTCCTGTAAGTTTTCCTGATGGTCTCAATTCGTAGTGTTACCTCGTAAGTTGATTTTCCGAACCCTTACGCAGTTCAATACCATGTTCTGAATCGATTTTTATGCATGTAAAAATGTTCTGCAGCTCCAGCTGCAGAAAGCGGCGTAAAAGTGTGCGTCAGGATTGAGGATTTAGTAGAAGTTGTAGAAAATTTGTAGAACCGATCCAAAAAAAAGTTATAGCAATTAAAAGGGGTCCCTCAATCCTGGCTCAAGGGTTTCTGTATCTCGGTAAATTGATGCAAATTCATGCTATATAATTATAATAATAAAGATTTAGTAGAAATACGTATACAATTAAACACCGAAATTCAGCACGATCAAAGAACGCACAAAGATTTTACATGAGTCTTTTACAAGGTCCGTCAATCCTGATAGGTCTGGACTGAGGGTCATTCTGGCAAATAAATAAAAAATAATTTGTCACTATTTAGTAAAAGTCGTATAATTTTATTTGTCAAGCAAAAAAAAAATTAAATACGAAACGGTTTAAAAGTTTTAAAGCCAAAACGAGGATCCTCACACATTTTTTTTTTAATCGATGTTAAATCATCAAATGATTCTGTATAAAAAGTCTGACACTCTCCGTCTAGAGTGGAAGGGAGTGTCCGACTCTTACTGACTAAAACCCATTCGTGTAGGATCCAAAAGCCCTTTGCGTTCCAGGGCCGCGGTGACTCTTTCGAACAAATTCCGCAAGACGCTCACTTCTGACGCTGCTTTTAGCTCACCAGGTACTTCATATTACCTAGCAACTTTTAAATGATAATTATAGTTTTTTTTTTCTACTAAAATTGTATAAAGGTATTTGACTCTTTCGAACAAATTCCGCAACCAAACGATTAAGACCCTGGCAAAACATTTCGTGCGTATCACAAAACATACTAACACGATAGTTCTACATAATAAACGACAGGAAACATAACTCCCGATGTTGATTAATCAACTACATAACATTACTAGTACCTAATTTTGGGATTAACTGGAGTCGCAATGCGACACGAATGGGCTGTAAGCATCACGAACCGAATGAAACCGTGAACATCACTTGGTAGGTACTAGCTTTGTTCGTCAAAAGTGTGAATCATGAAACAGTTTTATTCACTTTCAAGAACACTACATGTGCTCTTGTTTTGGCACATGCTACAACATTGATGATTTTATTTCGTATGACAACTGAGTTTGAACTCAATTGATTCATATTCATTGGAATGTGAAAAATTGGGTATATCATAACATAACTATTCAAAACCATTAAGCGTTGAAGTCTGTTTGGTAAAGTTTACTAGTTGTTCCTTAAAATTTTGTTTTGTTTTAATTCGAATACTAGCCTGTGAGCAAAGTTTCAGCAAATTGGAAACGAAGCTTCGAATGAAGCTTAAGAAAATTGCGGTTAAGTACTGAACATTAAATTGGTAATTATTTTTTAACGATTGCCAGGCTTCGGATCGAAGTGGCGAAAGCTCGTTTTAATTCCTTACTTACAATGGTCGTTAGCAAAAATATTAAAAGTTTCGATAAAGGTGTCTTGCTTGATCAATTTATTGATACCTACCTGTTTATAATTGTAGGTGGCAAGTTTATGAATTAACCTATCTATACAATATAATATTTAAAAGTCTAATCTTATTTCTTGTGGTGTAAATTACATCCACTTTTGACAGGGTCTAACTAAATTGAAATAAAAGTTAGAAAATTATTCAGCAGTTATGGAAACATAGGTGTTGATATTTCTTGCTCTTTGGCTGTATCCGATAGTTGTACTGATAACGGGATATCAGGAGTATCTTCAGGATTAGCCATAGCGGTGGCTTGGGTATATACGGGCGTAGTTTTTAATCAAAATCTAGTAAGATGTCACATAATCATTTTCTTATAATAATCCTTCAATAATAGGTATTTCCATGTTAAGTAAACCCACCAAGGAAACATCACCATCACTTTTTGAAACAGAGGGAGTCAACTCCCCTCGATTCATCAACATTCCTCAAGGCGCGCGGTTGTGGAGTTTTAACACCCATGTCCAAAAAAGTAAAATACGTAATGTAAGTTTTAATCGTTTTTTTTGGCTACCTATGATTTGATGTGTTAATGTTTTGCCTTATGTTATGTAAGTGTCGAAAGCTCATTAAACTAAGGATTGAATTAATAGTGATGGTTCAAGCCATTGCTTTGTGTTTTGCTTTAAGTTTTTAATTTTACTACAGGCAGGATTTTAGTTACTGAGGGGATTTGCAACAGATTGTTTCAACTTTCCTCGGTTCTATTTTGTATGACTGATTTCCTAATATGGTGAAGTTAATTTTTTGTTTCGCTTTATTTTGTTTTAACATGCCTACTTAGTAAGTTTTAGTAGTTAAGTCTGTTTGATAAAGTTTACTAGTTGTTCCTTAAAATTTGTTTTTTTTTTTAAATTTAATATGGGTTTGTTCTTGACTCAAGTCTAGGTCATAGATGTCAGAGACAAAGTCGACGATGGAGCGAGCTTACCCATAAGAAGCCTGTTCACTCTAATTTTGATTAGGGTTGTATGCGTTCGGAAACACAGGACGCAGGCAGAGAGTTCCACTCCTCGTTTTAATTCGAATACTAGCCTGTGAGCAAAGTTTCAGCAAATTGGAAACGAAGCTTCGAATGAAGCTTAAGAAAATTGCGGTTTAGTACTAAACATTAAATTGGTAATTATTTTTTGTACGATTACCAGGCACCAAAGAAAAACGGACGAAAGGTATGGCGAACCAAGAAATATATGATCTTGTGGCAGAAGAGGTTATACAAAGACTGGCAGCTGGCCTGTTATGAAACAGAAAGAGCTCTCTCCATTGTAACTTCCTGGCTGAATTCCAACCTTCTAACACATAATACAAGTAAAACCAAATTTACCACATTTTCCTCTTCTTCCGCGTACCAACCACCAAATAATCTGTTCATAAAAGCTCACCCCTGCCATCGCTCCAGGCCTAATTGCGACTGCCTACCTCTCCTACGCACATCTGACATGAAGTATTTTAGGAGTGCAAATCGACTCTCTTCTTAGCTGGGACAAACATATAAGTAATTTGGTTTCTCGAATAGGAAAACTCCTCTACGTTTTTAAATAACTTAGATCTTCAGCTGACCTGGAGACGCTTAAACCTTCGTATTTCTCCTAAGCACAATCAATACTAATGTACTGCATATAATACCGGCTTGGGGCGGTGCGTTTGCTACAAGCATGCTACGACTGGAGAGAGCACAAAGAGCCGTACTAAAAGTATTTCGAAAGAAACCTACTAGATACCCGACAATTACCTTGAACCAAGAGTGCTCTGTTCTCACAGTTCGACAGCTCTTCGTGCTGCAGACAGTCATACGTAAGCATGTTACAATCCCATACAGGCGCAACAACAAGCGCCGGAATGATATGTGATATACAGCCGCATAGAACTGCTCTAGCCAGTAGAAGTTTTTATATTATAAGCTCTTGTCTCTACAACCGTATTAATAAAATGACATATATACATAATGTTAAAAAAACAAATGCACAAGTGAAATACAGAAGCTATTACAAAAGTTAAGTTACCAGTTAACTGAAGATCTTCTCAAACCAAATCGTTGAATTGAAGTCTACCCATTCACGACGCATACATTCATACATTCTCACAAGTCAGTACACTTTACAAATACCTATACTCATTCGCGCACCACATGCGCATACACACAAATCCTCTATGTACATTGATAATTAAGTTGCATTTTTTATATACATTGTTTAAATTGTTATTACTAGTGCCTAACTTATAAATTATTCCTTACTTTTATTTTACTGTTTTGTTTAGAATTTGTTATAATACTTACCTAACTCTTTCAACAGTTTCTACTTATAGAATGTCCTTTGAAACTGTTTTCACTTTTATGGAAGGCGCTGGTGCCTTCCATAAAGTGAATACAGAACCCAACGTTCCTTTTTTCTGATGTTTCCACTTTTACTAGGAAAACAGTTTTTCTTTTTGATCCTTGTTAAATGTGTATTTTTGTATAGGTATTGCGACAAGAAAGTCTTCGGGATGCTGCCTTTTAAATTGAGTAGAAAATACGAATGTTTATTTTTGATTTTTATTTATTAATTAAACCCTTTTAATTACATTTTCACTCCCCTTGACCCCTGTTTCAACTTACCTCGGTATTAGGTGAGTTGGAAACACAATGACTTGTTACGTTTAAGATTTTTCCCCGTTAGCATTCATACTTACGCTTTTTTTGTTGGGCTCATATAAAAGTGAAAGCAATGAGCTATCGATTGGTACTAATCTCGTACAATTCGAGCTAATAGATTTTTGTATACGACAAATAATGTGAAAATTGTTTTAACTCCACTCAGTCTCCCTCGTTTCATCAAAAATTGGCTGTTTAAGATTGTATAACGAATTATGTACATTATTTACAGATAACCAGCGTTGAAGTAATAGAAGCGTGCATCAAGCGGATTAGAGATGTCAATTCTACACTCAATTGCCTCGTGGAGGATCGATTTGAAGCCGCATTACAGGAAGCGCGAGAGGCCGATGCTCTCGTCCGAAATGGCTCAAAGACGGCCGTTGAGCTAGAAAAAGAGAAGCCCTTCCTTGGAGTCCCTTTTACGACCAAGGACTGCATAGCCGTTAAAGGTAAGACAAAGGTTATTAAGAGTTTATAAGGTTTTGACTGCCATGCCATTTTTATGATTTGCAGTGTATCATAAATTTTCTGTTTCATGGCAACTTTTTAATGACGACACGGTGGTGCATACATACGGTGGAGGTCTGCCCTACTTGGGAGGAGCACCGCCGTGTCTTCATTAAAAAGTTCACTCGCGAACACTCGCGTCGGCCCTGGTGCAATCCATGGTGCGGAGCGAGAGGTCGTGGTAAGCAGTCACCTTCTTCTGCGAAGCAGTAATGCATGCGAAGGAGGAGGCGAAACGCGTGAGGGAGAGGCAGACCTAACGCCCCAGCCGCCGCAGCAGAAAAAAAGACGACCTGGGCGTCGGACGTTGCAGGGCGAATCCCGGCCACCGTAGGCGCAGGCTCGCTCCGATAAGGAACAGCCAGTCAGTTCTGTCAACACTTCTCCGTGTAAACTTAGGTAAAGCGAGCATGAAGTGAGCTGTAATTCCGTCTTGTTTGTATGGATTGACAGCTTACTTCACCTAAGCCGACACGGGAGAGAATTACAGAATCGCACTGCTGGCCCGGATCGACGGCGCGTTGGGTTCCATGCGCGCTTCAAAGAGATGTCAGCATAATTGACAGGGGAATTATACGAAAGGGTCACCGCGGCCGTGGAAATCAAAAGGCATTTGAAGGAACACTGGCTTTTAGTCAGTTAGAATCTGACACTCCTTTCCACCAGGCTCTCATGACGGAAAGGAGTGTCAGATTCTAACTGACTATTATTTGATGATTTTCCATCCAAAAAAAGTGCGAGTCAGACTCCCGCACCGAGGGTTCCGATCAAGTCCTGACTTTTTCCGAGTATAGGTACATAACCTACTGAAGTTTCTGAACTATGAAAGCACTCTCATTACTCTGACAAAAATATGACAGATAGGATTGAAGGACAAACTTAACTTTGTTGTTGGAAAAATGTTCTCCCATAGGTACATCAATGGTACGTCACGGTCAATTTTAGAACCGAAAACATAAGTTTTTATTCGCTAAAAATATTTCAAACTCCCTCCCTATTCCCATTCCTATATTCATTTGGACTGTAAGATCTACCCCAAAACACAAAAATGTGAAAAAAGGCCAAGTTCCTATCCCCGAAAATTTGGCCTATATAAGAAGTGAGATCAATAATAGGCCAAGCATTTCAGAACTGCAGAATAGTTCATGACTGTAACATGTTTTGAGAATACCAGTGAACCTCTGTTCACTAGTATTCTCTAGGTACCGGTATTATATATACTGGTCAGGAAGCTAGAGAGCTTGGATCTTTCCTGACCGTATAAGAATGATGAAATTCCCGAAAAATCGTTTTCTTAAAAATATAATTCCCTATTATCAACTTAATACACACTGCGTGCGTTAGGCCGGAACTTGGCCTAGCGCTTTACCGTGCGCCTACATCTTCTTGCCAATCGGTACCAGGAGATCAGAACCACGAATAAATATTCCCGGGCTTGGAAACATGACAAAATATTATGGTTATTAAATACTTGCTTCTGCTCGTGATGTCGTCTCTGATAGAATTGAATTCAGGGATCAATAAAACCGCAAACTGCTGTAAATCTGTTTTCAATTCATGTAATCGTGTACATGTGAATATTGTTATCGATGAGCATTATTTTTCTAAATGTGCTGCCGTTGCTCTACTTGGGCTTCATCGCCTAAAAACATCAAGTATTTTTACAGCGTATGATTCCAATTTTATTTCTCTTATATCATGATGAGGTGGGCCACGACGATCGAAATTCGGCCGGACGGATTATTATTACATTACAGCTCATGTATGAGTCCCGAAAATACTTCTTGAATGATTCTGTGTACTGCTGGTACAGGTACCTAGTTTATCCATACCACTCATGGTTTCAATCAATCAATCAATCAAAAACTTTATTTCGAACATCCATACGTCCATATGGGTAAAAGAAGAGAGTACTTAGGAGCTATTTTAGTACGACTTTACGAGAAAACAATCCTAATTATTATTATTAAAAATCAATTTAAAATAAACATTAATAAAACAGTCCAATGTAACAATCCAAAATAATCAAATTTAATTAAATGTAATTTAATTTAATACCTTTTCAATCATTCTAATTTCATGTCATTTCATTGGTGCTAATTTAATCTGATTTAATTTACTCAAAACTTATGTGCCCAAGGTATCTGAAAAGAGACACTCTTTTAAATGCCACCCCATACAAGTAGACAGGAGGAACTGTTGCTGGTTTTCTGGAACCTACACGAAACACCATAACCTCACTTTTCCTGACATTATACAGGAGACGGATGAGCCATGGCGTATCGTTCAAACACTCCAAGTAACTGTATGACAGCATCAATCAAGAGACTCAGCAGCACCAAGTCATCAGCATAGCTTATACTATTGACAATCTTACCATCAATAGAGCAACCGACATCAGCGCTATCAAGCTCCTCCACTAGCTGATTGATGTATAGACTGAAGAGCGCCGGGGAAGTCAAGCCTCACACTACACTCCAGTCCATACTCACCAGACAATGCACCCGGCCACCTGACCTGGTTAATGTGGTGGTCGTACCAGTACTCGAGAAGGTTAAAAATTAACCAGGTCAAACGCCTTGGGAAGGTCCAGAAAAGCAGCGTACACCGGAGTATTTCTATCGGTATAGTACCTAACCGTGTGCTTGAGCGCCAGAACAGCAGTTTTCGTGGACAATCCAGCTCTGAAACCAAACTGTGAATCATGTGGATTGAGCTGTCCTGTCCAGTCACCATACGCTCAAGCACACCGTCAAGAACTTTAGCTGCTATGGTGGCCAAAGAGTTAGGCCTATAGTTGTTCTTATACGACGCACCCCCTGTCTTATTCTTTGCACTATCGCCCTAATCATTTCCTTAGGTAGATACGAGTGTCACACGCGAAAGTTGAACAGCATTGATAAGACCCTAGGGAGGTGCGGACCAGCATACCTACTGCAAGTGTTCAACGCTTAGGCCATCACGTCCAGGAGATTTGCCTCTGGTCATACCTCTAATAATTTTTCCTATCTCCTTAGTCAAAATGTTTATTGGCTCTCTAGACCTGATGCAACCAGCAAAAGGAATCAGCTCCTCCACTTGACGCGAAGTTACTGCAAAATGCCTTCTATCTCCGGATTTAAGTCCGGAAATACTTCTTCATAATTCGGATCTCCCGGTAGTTTGTCAATTAATACCACTCATGATTCAAGCCTTAAAATACTTTTTCGTGATTCTGTTCTCCTGGTAGTTAGACAGTCTGTATCGTTCCTGATTTCACCCGGTCTCCGAGCTCCCGCGTTCGTCGCAGTCTCTGTTTTTACCGGGATAAAATTTTTTATTTGTGTTAATTTAGGTTATAAACTAACAGTTTGCAATTTTACCAAATTCCGTTCAACCGTTTTTGCGTCATTGAAACATAACATAACAAACTTTCACTTTCATAATATTAGTAGTATTGTCAGATTTGCAGACTTAACCAATAACCATATTGATTCCAACAGTGCCAGAATTATTGGGGCAAAATATACAAATCCCGCACGAGGGAAAGTAAATCATCACTGTCGGCAAATGTGTAGCAAGTAAATTGATAGGTAAGGGTTTTTCATAAAATGATTGTTTTCCTGTATCTATATTACAGGCTTACACCAGACAGCTGGTGTCGTTCTCCGAAAAGATGTGATAGCTGAGGAAGACAGCGATGCCATCAAATTGCTAAGACAGACGGGCGCCATTGTCATTGGACTCACGAATGTACCTGAATTGAGCATGTGGTAAGTCTAAAGTTTACTCTAATCTTCTAAATGTTTAAAAAGTTGTGACTGATTGACGAACAACGCACTCTTGACTACTGTATACAATTATCAAGTGTCGAAAATTTCAGAAATTGCACTGCTTTCGTCGTATTCCCATAGGGAGATTAGTACTAAGGATTGTTTGTATGCTTTAAAATCAAACATACTATTCGGTATCTAATTATGCTCAAATCCAGAAAAAAGTTTCCAATATTACCAAAACTATTTTTCTACATACTTGAAACAGTTTCTAGCCGATGTTATAAGGTGCATGTAATGTCTTTGTTCCAGGTGGGAATCTGGAAACCATGACCACATCCACGGCAGAGCGAACAACGCTTACAACACCACAAGAATCGTTGGAAGTTCGTCTGGCGGGGAGGGATGCGCCCAATCAACTGCATGCAGTGTGTTTGGCATAGGTATGTACCGCGTACCTTCACTATTTTTAAAATGCTTGCGAGCAAAAATTTTATGGACCGATGCATCAGAAGCATTCTGAGACTAATTTATAGGCCATGTCTCTCAAGGCCTATGAGTAATGACTGTTGAAGCGGGCAAGCCTTGAGTCGTAAGTTCGTAACTGCAAACACAAAAACGTAGCTTGTCACGACCTCCAGTTACATAGCCCAGCGACCTTCAAACGGCGGCTGGGACTGATTGAATGCGAAAGATGAAACCAGATGTTGTGGTACAATTTGGGAGAGGAGTTTGTCCAGTAGTAGACTGCAATTGGTTGACTCAGTTGTCATGAACCATGTACGGATCTAGACTCAGATGGATGATTAGTCTCGGCGGTAAAACGTACTGTTAATTTTATACAGGGTGACTGGTAATTGAGTGCATTCTTTAAAATGGGTTATACTAGAACTGATTTCCCGATAACTTGCGAGTCCATATTGGGTTCAAATCGAGTCAAAATCGTTGCAAATCAGTTCTAGGTAGTATAAACCATTTCAAAGAACGCACCCAATTACCAGTCACAATGTACGCTTAAGTCTATTAATTTGCTAATGTGTTATGGTGCGCTTACACGGGCAGTGAACCAATACTGGTCGATAATGACGACACAAAATATCAAGCAATTTAGCAGGCAGCAAGCGCTAATTTACGAAATGTTTGGCAATGACAATATTGAGCGATATAGTGAAACTCCAAGTAACTCTTGAAAAATAAACAAAACAGAGAGCCATAAAGAATATATAGAGCAATTAAAAGACGAGAGAAGAGAGAGAGAGAAGTTACTGCAGATTGCTCCAGATTGATTCATATGCCCAAAAGTTTGCCCATGTAAATGCACCTTTAGGTAGGTACTTCATGATATCACTTAGCAACCTTATACCTCAACGTTAGATCGATATATTTGTGAGAAATGGTTTTTACTGTTTTCCTTTTCTTTAATACTGTTCTACAATGATTATTTTGTGCTTAAAGGTTCTGACATTGGTGGTTCGATAAGAATGCCTTCTCATTTCAACGGGATATTCGGTCACAAGCCGACACGTAATACTGTTTCCAACAAAGGACAGTACCCCGTGCCTGAGTCAGATTTACTGGTTTCATTTTTGGGTGAGCAATCTGCCTATCATTATAACAATTCATTAATAAGAATAATCATCGGCTTAATAAGCTCGGCTGTTAATCTGTGGCTCGGCTTTTAACCGAACTGACAGGAAAAACCGAATTTTCAACGAAAAATATTTACAAATAATTAAAATGTATCAGTCACGAAGAAAAATATACAGTTAAAAATAAAGTAAAACAATACGGACGAATAAATACGCATTAGAAATATGACCGATAACCGTTGAACGAGAAACAAGGAAAAAATGTTGACAAGAGCCGCAGCTGACGAGCTGCGGTTACAGAGGGGGGAACTAACCTGACTGCGTACCGTGGTCGGATGATCTCTCTGTTTCAGGTACTTGAATCAGCTGTCAACGTTTCGGCCCACCGACTGTCGGATCAAGTGCCCGTCATCCAGGGTAACGGTATGTTGGATGACAGTGTGCTTGATCGCCTCCGAATGGGAATGAGTAGCCATGTCATTACTCCTCCGTGGCAGACTGTCTCACCACAGTCAACCCAAATTTCCAGCCACGCTGGAGGATGAGAGTAATGACAGGGTTTCAAACGTAAATACCCAGTGCAATAAGGAATCGAGGAGTGCTTTGAAGTCTGCTAGTCGGGAAAATCGTTACACGCCGCCTGAACTTTGGCCACGCTTACCTCGTTTGCCCATTCATAACAAAAATGAGGCGCTGGTAGCTGATCTGAATTTGCAGATGTCAAATTATTTTGATGACTGCGTAGACCTCACCGATATACACTCGATAATGTACTGCGCGGCTGTAGCGACATGTCGTGTCGCTCACGTTAAAATAGCGAATGACAGAGTTACACAATCTGAACCAGCCGCACGGGCTTGGCAGTGCAGGATCGAGCGTCGTATTGGTGGGGCCAGAGCGCTAATCGGCAAACTGATCTGTTTCAGGGCGGGTAATACTAGCCCTAGAGTGATGCGCTATGTGAGACGGGAATTTTCGGGGACGGATTTTAGCCCTCGAGACTTTATGTCCCGTGTCACTGATAGCATCGACTTCCTGAAGCAGGTGTATGCATGGGCAAACCGTATTCATAGGTATAGGCGGCGAGTGGAGCGATACACGCAGAACCGCACATTCCGAAGTAATGAAAGGCGGGCATATAGGGCTTGGGAGCGACTGGAACAAACTGTTCATTCTGACGCAGCATCTGGTCGGTGCCTGTCAGTCACACCAAAAGAGATTCGATTCGAGAGGTCGAACGAGCGCACGATCTAATACCAGAAATGGGGGCAATTACAATTAGCCTTCAAGATTTAGCCCGTGCAGTTCATCTGCTGCACAACTTTTGGATTAAATGGTCATTGAGGTCGCATGCTCGTTTGGCATCTCAGTGCCAAAATGCCATGGAGTTCAGCTTACCTATCCACAAATCTGGTAGAACCGCGGTACCCAAAAATTATAGACTGATCACGTGCCTACCGACAGTCTATAAGGTTGGCATAAGGTGGTATAAGTCATTCAAGTCATTAGTCAACAGGTACGGCGTTCCCGAAATGATCTGTCGACATGTTGGATAGACTATAAGAAAGCGTATGACTCGGTGCCTCATACATGGCTCATGAGGGTGCTAGAATTATATAAAATTGATAAACGCTACGCACCTTCCTGATGTCGTGTATGGGGTAAAAGAGGACAGCCTTTCGCTATCCAGGATGTCGATATATCCAGAGAAACAGCGAACCGGTAGGAGTCGAGCGGGGTATATTTCAAGTCGACAGTTTGAGTCCGTTTTGGTTTTGCCTAGCCTTGAATCCTCTAAGCACACTGCTGGAGAATTCAGGGCTAGGCTATCGGTTGAAGAGAGGTTGTCCGGTTATATAAGGTGGAGACGACGATACGACAATAAATCAAAACACTGGCAATACTTGTTCATACGAATATGTTGTCTTTTTCACAGATATGTCACTAACTGCAACAGACTGCTTCGAATATTTCGTCAGAATAGTGGTCACTATCCTTGACTAGTTTGAGTTCTTTTGACGTTTTATGTAATTGGAAAGTTTATTTTTAGTTTCGGTGACAGGATTTATAAAAGTTTCAAAATATTCCTATGAACCAGTATTGCCAGTGTTTTCATTTATTGACTTATCGAAGTCTCCACATTGTATACAATGTGGAGACTTCGATGATGAAATGATGAAAATGATGAAAATGCTGCACAAGAAGTGACGGCGTCGTATACGACGCCGTCACTTCTTGTGCAGCATTTTTTAAGTTTGTTGTATAAAATATGTATTAGGTTTATAGTTATTATTTTCATACTCATAAATTTGTTGTTTATGGGCCTTAGTTGCCTGCAATAAAGGATAAATAAATATCTCACCTCCTTTACATTGGGCATGCCACAATTGCGGCGGTAAGGCTTCTCTTGGAGAGTGGCTGGAGAGGCGCCACGGCGTCCTCACAGCCTGACGAAAGTACTCACCGGACACGGCGGAATCAGCGGGGACACGCCCAGGTGTCAGCACTGTGAGGATCGCCCAGAGGACACGGTGGAGCAGACGGTGGAGGACTGCCCTGCTTGGGCGGAGCACCGCCTTGACCTCCTGGAGGCGATCGGCGGCGGCGACCTCTCGCGTTCGGCCCAGGTTAAATCCATAGTCTGGAGCGAGGAGGTTTTGGAAGCGGTCACCTCCTCCTCTGTGAAGCAGTAATGCTAGCGAAGGAGGAAGCGGGCCACGCGATGGTGAGACAAGGCGTTTGTCCCGACCGCCGCTACAGAAGAAGACACCCCGGGCGTCGGGAGTCGCAGGGCGATCTCCGGCCACCGTAGGCGCAAGCAAGCGTTGGGTAGCTCGCTGTCAGATCAGCACCATACTCGGGTCGATGGCGCGTTGTGTTCCACGCACGCCTCAAAGGGATATCAGCATAGGAGACGGGGCTGAGCCTGCCAGGATTGCGGAATTTGTTCGGAAAAGTCACCGCGGCCCTTGAACGCAAAAGGCTTTAGAAGAAACAAGGTTGGGTTTTAGTTAGTAAGAGTTTGGCACGCCCTTCCGCTCCACCCAGAGCGGAAGAAGTCATTTGATGATTTCCCATCCTTAAAACAAAAAAAACCTCCTTTGCATGGATGACTTGATTGCTCCCAGTAATCTGCAACGACTGCAACTGATGGAGCTAGCGAAGGTAACTGAAAGTTTCAGTAACGCCATCAAGATGGAGTTTGGTGAGGACGAATGTGCGGTCATGCATATAAAGCGTGGAGACATTATGGAATCCGTGGGAACTCAACTCTCGGATTTCACAAACCTGAGATCCCTCTCTCAACTGAAACTTACAAGTATTTGGGTAAGTCAGAAGCGTTAGGTATCAATGTTACTGACATGAAGCAAACGTTGGGGGAGCGCTTCTTTTGCTGCCTGACGAAGGTTTTCAATAGCTTTCTATCAACAAGGTGCGCGCTTTCAGCGGTTGGGTCATGCCGGTATTAATAAACTCTTTGGACGTACTAAAATGGACTCAAACGGAACTTGACGCCCTGGATAGGAGGGTCCGTACACTGCTTAATGCATATCGAATGCTGATGTATATGCAGTAAGCCCACGGTCCATGGGACCCACAGTCGTCGGTAATGAGACTGTATATCCCGCGAAACTATAGAGGTCTAGGCTTTTTAAATGCTAAGACTATCCACAATCACGAGATACGCAGTCTCAGGGAATATTTCTTAGCTTTCGACGTGGATATGCATCGAGATGTAGTGGCGGTGGACAAGAGACTCATTCCGCTCTCATTGGCAAATGAGAACTAGCGCTAACCTGCGGTGTTTGACACTAACGACCACGGGGCGGTATGGCAGAGTAAGAAACTTCACGGTTGCTTTTTCGGGCCCTACATGGGCCCAACGTAGATCAATTAGCGTCCGTAGTCTGGCTGCGTTTCGGTGAGAAATCGAAGGTTTTGTCTGGGCAATTATGGTCGAAGTTATCATGACGAATAACTACCGGAGATTTATTGTGAAGGACGGCACGGTTGACATATGTCGGGCATGTCATCGTCCAAGAGAATTATTTCGCCACATTATGTCAGGCTGTTCTCGTCTAGCTAACGGAAAGTATTTGCATAGGCACAATCTTGTAGCCAGGATTATCCATCAGCACCTTGTTCTGAAATACTCTGATGTGCGGAGGTGCCGTACTATTAGTACGACACCCCCGATTCCACAAGAGAGTATTACTACACGTATGCGCCCGACCCAGTTCTCGATAATGGCAATATCACATTATACTGCGATCGGTCCATCATAACTGACAGGACTATGGTTGCCAATAAGCCTGATATCGTGGTGATAGACCGAATCGAGAGGCGTGCAATGATTGTAGACATAACTGTTTCGCATGACGAGAACCTCCTGAAAGATGACAAATATAAGCAAATCAAATTTTTGAACTTAGCTCGCGAGGTTGTCGACACGTGTGGTGTGAACTCAGCAATAATTGTACCCAAAGTAGTATCAACCAATGGCTTAAAAGCCACGAGTCTCGACCACCACCTTAGGAGGCTCTCGTTAGGCAACTGGATCAAGGGCTTGATTCAGAAAGCGATACTTCTGGACACGGCTGGCATTGTTAGGAGGTTCCACTCTCTGGAGCTCTCACCCTAGCTTGGTAGCTTGGACCCTAGCTTGGTAGCTTGGACCCTAGCTTGGTAGCTTGGACCCTAGCTTGGTAGCTTGGACCCTTTTCCCGATACCGGTAGGCTACTCATCATCATCTTCCTGCCCTTATCCCATGTTACTTGGGGCCGGCGCAACACGTTTTTTCTTCCATTCTGTCCTGTCAACCGTCACGCTATCACTAACTTCCTTTTCTTTCATATCACTCCTAACACAATCCATCCATCTTCTCTTTAGCCTCCCTCTCCCTGTCCATCCATCCGATACCGGTAGCTTACTTTAAATGTATTTTTGGTGACTAAACGGAATAATAAAGAAAATTGCATTTTGAATCGTCTCAAAATCTACATAATCATGAGAAAATTGTCCGTACAAATGTTTCTAATGCCAAAATTTCTTGCGATTCCAGCGTATTTCAAATTTTTTTTAGCACATTTTTACGACATTTTTTATTTTACAATTACTAAATTTTTCATGGATTTTTACGGCTAGAAGTTGTCGCAACAACGGTTGGAGTGAAGGGTACAAACTCACTCGCCTCGAATTGCAACTGCGATATATCGTGTACAGCAATAGATTTTCTATTCCAAGGTTACCTTGGAATAGAAAACTCTTTTTTTTTATTCACTTAAAATTATTTTTCTATATCCAGGTGTCGGCCCAATGACTAGACATGCGGTCGACTTGAAGCCTCTAACGAAAATTTTAGCAGGACACAATGCCAAAAAACTCAAATTGGATGAACCTGTCGATGTCAAAAAAATCAAGTACTATTATCAATTTAGCTCTGAAGGTCCGTTGGTGGACCCTGTTGATCCAGAAATTATATCAGCAATGAAAATGGTTACGGAATTTTTGAAGAATCAATATCAAATTGTCGCTGTGGAGAAGAATATACCACTTATCCGAAAATCGATGGGTATTTGGTTCATATGTATGAGAGGGACCAAGAAGATTAGCAGTGAGCAATACAAACACTCCCTAAAACTACGTGAAAATCTAGAGAGGACGATCTCTAAATTGCTAGCGGACGACGGTGTTCTCTTATTCCCTACACACCCCACAACTGCACCGTATCACAATGATCGGCTACTGCGGCTTTTCAATGTCTCTTACACAGCTATTATCAACTGTTTGGGTCTACCAGCTACGACGGTTCCACTAGGATTAAGTAGCGAGGGTTTACCGATTGGAATCCAAGTAATTGCAAACCACAATCAGGATAGATTGTGTTTTGCAGTAGCAGAAGAATTAGATCGAGCATTTGGAGGATGGGTAGAACCTCAAAATTCATGAATTTTGGTTTTTTTATCTTTTTACTGCATTTGATGTCACAATATATTTTTGTAATGTTTAATATAGTTTTTTTTTAATACAATAAATAGGTAAAAAACTAAGACAGCTCACAGCAGCTAAATGCAGACTACTATTTCAGAACAATTCGTTTACTACCTTGTAGGAATTTGAAAATTAAATCAACTAGAACATGATTTTTTAATGGTATGTTTTAGTTACTAGCACGTTACTTCTTATCGGGAACATTAGATTATTGCTGAGATTGAACTTAATGCTAATTACTTATCTATTTGTATGGATTGAGTGATTAGACAAAATGTACACACAACAGAATCCACTCAACATGCTACTTGCTTCTCGATATCTGTTCTCGAAAGTCTACTAAACAGGAAAGGATTTTTTTTTAAACTTTTAAAAACTGCCTATTACTGCTCTTTGACATGGTCTTCAAATCGTTTTGCTATATTAATTTCTTGAATATCATCAAAAGAGCAGGAGAACTAAAGGATTCCTTGGGAGAATTACTCAAAGACCGTGCACCTACTTTATGAGTATAAACTGATCGCAGCTGAAGCAAATTACCATACCGTATGCTAGTTTCTTTACACAAAGTAGGTCAATGTTATTTAATAAAAAACAGGTCCCCGCTATCAGTATTCCCAAACAGGCAAGCCCAAGTCTAATCCCGCCAGTTACCGACCCATCACTCTACTCAACTTTCTCAAATCTACGAGGGGTTATTTACAAGAAGCTCAAAAATTATGCCGAAGTTTGGAGACTTGTTTGAACTTGAACTAAACACTCGTGCATCCAACAAGTCCACCGCATCGTCGAGCACCTAAGCGCGGATTCCAGCGTGGCTCGATGACGGGCGCCGTTGTTATTCAAGATCAAAGTCTGGCACAATGGCTTAATTTATAAGCTAAACAAATTTGGCGTGGCAGACCGTCTCATACTCATCTTGCGAGACTTTTTGTCGAGCCGTACCTTTCCGCTATCGAATGGAGGGTGCACTCTCTTACCCCCACCCCATCCGAGCATTCCAGGGCTCAGTGCTATCCTCAAGGGAGTCTTCACGCTGTTCACCAGCGATATTCCCAAAAGAAAAAAGGTCCAGTTAGCCCTATTCGCCGACGACACGGCCATTTACTATACCGGTTGCGACCCTGACTCTATCGCTCGCATTCTCGAAACCTCCGTAACATCTTGGGCACATGGTTCAGGAATTGGGTACCCCCGATACAAGCCAGGCGGTTTTCTTTTCGAGACCGCGTCATGAACCCCCTCCCCTCCGTCCTATCACCATGTATGGCAAGGCACTACCTTGTGAGAAGCAAGTCAAATACCTTGGGGTTAACCTAGACAACCATCTCCCGCCTTCGCTCAGGGAAGGCTCCACTTTATTACGACTGACCGTAGTCTAAATTGTCACTCAGGTGCAAATTGCGACTCTTCATCGCGGTCATCCGTCCCATCATGACGTACGCTTGCGTCGTCTTCGCACACGCAAAGCTCCGTCACCATTAGCAGTTCATGCAAAGCCTTACAAAGCGTTCCCTCGGCTGTCAAACACCGCAACTCCCTTATTGCATCGGCATCTTATTGATACGAATCTTGTCAGTCCCGATAACTCCTCCAACCTCCTCAAAGAGAGTCAGAGAGAAACCACGACCATCCTTCCGTCCTCGCCGCCGAAGCCCGCCGCGTCGTCCCTCTCAATGACCGCACCGACCCTTGCACTAGCCAGCCCGCTGTAACGCGGAGGCTCTGGGCATCACCCAAGGACTCGATAACAATTTATTCCTGTCGATTCTGTATAATTTCTGTGTAAAATGTGTTTCTATTAGTAATAATGGGCATTGCCTCTCTAATAGCAATATGTATTGTCTAAACATGAATAGTGTTCTATCTAGAACAGTCTAGTCGGGTCATGTACCTGGATATATTGTATCTCGGTAGGTATGATTAGTTGTTGTAATAAATGTTAAAAATAGTACCAAGTTTTTATTACGTTACGTTCCCTGATTTTAAGACAGAAAGTATAGGTATTTCTTTAACATGCAACTGTTCAACTGGCTATGGGGTCACTTCAATTTCCTAGCCAGGCTAAAGTAGCAAGCGTTGCGCATCTCTGGTATAAGTAAAATGTTAGCAGTTTATTTATTTAATCTATTGTAAAAGTACCCAACAGGCTTCCACTTTGTGTTAGGCAGTATGTCTTCGATGACACTGTTTTTTTTTTAAGGATCGGAAATCATCAATTCATTCATTCTTCCGCTCTGGGTGGGGCTGACTAAAACCCATCCGAGTTCCTTCTAAAGCCCTATGCGTTCCAGGGCCGCGGTGACTCTTTCGAACAAATTCCGCAACTCGATGACACTGTTACAAGTCATGCGATTGATTGTGGCTAATTTGAAAGCAACTTTAGAATCATAACGCTAGGTAGCGCCTGCAAAAATGTATAAATTGCTATATCACACTACTGGAAGATGCGATTGTAAAAGGTCCTTGTGCAGATTGAAATTAGATAGGATAGGTACGTACTCTCGGAGGATAGCTCTGTTTTAGAATGCACCTTCTGGAATTTTTCATGTGAGACTAGCAGATTCTACTTATTTGTTGCCGCTAGAACAAGCAGAGTTTTACATGTAAGGAATGGGGTGGAAAATTCTTCATACCCCATTACAAAGGGAGAACTTTCCGGCCAAGTGGGCTTTGTGTCTATGGAGGCGAAACTATAGGTACGACTCTGAAAACCGTGATCGACGTGAATTCGTTTAAGTAACGTGAAAAGTACCATTAAACAATAAAAGCTGGTCGATTCTATAGACATGTCGAAGTGAAGGCTTGGGTGAAGTGATCACGAAGTGAGCTGTCAATACATTTACAATTCTGTAAACATGTCGACGTGAAGGGTTGGGCCCTTCACGTCGACATGTTTACGGAATTGACCGGCAGTACCTACAGCTGTGTCGTGTTTTGACGATTATTTCCCAATAAATTATAATAAATGTTGGTACTCACATTGTTAAAAAAAAAATTAAACATGTTCGTCCATCATTCCAAGCAAGTAACAGCAGAACGAAAATATTCTAGCAATGACTGAAGGTACATAAGTATATATTGAAGGTACATAAGTTTATTACTGGCTTTGGGAATGTCATCTGCACAGACACACCTCTATTTTGCTATCAATTTCGTTTGTCGAAATTACAGCTAGGTTCTGGTATGATTAAAGTTATGACAACTATGTAGCACACATAGATAATAATATGATAT
The DNA here is from genome assembly GCA_002192655.3 of Mamestra configurata. Lineage (NCBI taxonomy): Eukaryota > Metazoa > Arthropoda > Insecta > Lepidoptera > Noctuidae > Mamestra > Mamestra configurata. The sequence goes on from NDFZ01005472.1 coordinate 505,604, forward strand.
TGATATTCACAATTTTCTTAATAGTAATAATTATTAAGAAAATTGTGAATATCATTTTAATTGATACAATAATAATATATACAATTTTAATTGTTGCACAGGTTTATACAAACCATAAAACCAGTGCACACAAGTGACACAATATTCACTGGGAAATCATTAAAGATAACACCAATGGTGAGATCATCCACCAAAAAACATTTAAGCCAATCTGATAAAACAAATAAAGCCACAAAAAATTTAGTTAAAAAAAACCAATTAATCAATGTAATCGATTCAAATTTTAATATTAATAAATTACTTTAACAAAGCACATCAGTAACTAACAACATAAACATAACAAATTAATCTGAGCCAGCCAGGCCATAGATGATTTTTAATATTTCTTTCCTCTTGACCGAGGGGTTTATCTTATCAAGCATCTCACAGCTGGCGATCTCTCCTGTATGATGGGCATGCTCAGCTAACCTTTCAGCGTTACATATGACATGCACCCCACAGTCATAGCCATTGCCCTGTTGTAAACAATCTTTGTTCACAAAGTTGATGTTACCTGAAAACGGTTACAAATATTATTATGATGATCAATTTCAGGATTGTATGAATATCCTGACTGTTTCTATCGGCAGAGATGCATGTGCTCTCATTTAATAATCACCATTTTAAACCATGATAGCCCAATTAATTTAGATGTGAATTCAAATAGAATTTGGAAAAATATTACACTGAATTACTTAGATTACAAAATTTGATTACTCACCCTTGGATAGGTATGGTATAAGGTGGCTTGCAAGCTCCCAAGCAGCTTTATGATTGCTCACATATGACGAGTCCAGGTGGAAAAAACAGCTTTCAGGTTTTGAATAAACAAGAAGACTCCAGTGAGAGCCGCCGGCCATGTCTGGTGTATCATTATCATTTAGTGCAAAGAACACAAACTGTCTCTTACTTACACCGAGAGGTTCTAGAAATGTTGCTATTTCATCTTCTTGAACCATCTTTATACATTGAGTCACCTCTGGTGATACAAACAGTAATTCTTTTGCGTTTCTGAATATCTTTTTCTCTAGGTATTCAAAATAAAATGATATGATAGTATCATTCAGCCAGTAAGGTCCAGACAATAAATTAATATCTGACTGATGAATTAATATACTATGGAAGCTTAATACAATTGAAGCTTTGGCCATTTTCGAGTTATTTTAACTTAATGATCTCCAGTAACATTCAAGCCTTTAACATTTAATGCTGATATTATCTGGTAAGCAAGAAAAATAGAACTAAAATAAAATATAAGCACTTATAAAATATTAATAAATTCAAGTGTCCGTCAACTTTAAACATATTTTCGAAACCCAAAGATTTTGTTAAAAAAATCACAAAAAAAAAATATTTTTCATAGTTGTGGTCATAATTTCTGAAATGGTTTACTTGTTTTCAACAAGCGATGTCAACAAAAATTTCATTCGATTATAGTCTAATTTAGAGGTTGACGTACACTACTATTTTAATGTATTTTTAATAGAATTTGGTCACAAAATATGTAAACGAACTTACCATAGGCTGTTAAAGTGCGAAAGCATTTATTGGAGTCACGATTCGAGGAATTTGGATTTTCACTAATATTTTGAAACTATTGTATTTCCATGCTGAGTTTTGTTAATTTAATAACGTTAAAATATTACAACCATACGCAATCACTCATTTCTTTGAGAGAAATTGGACGTCCGTCAAGTCAAACAAAAAAAGAAAATCGAACTGTCACTGTGACAGATTTTGCGTTTAGCTCATGGTTGAGCACGATATTGAAACGAATGATTTATACTGCGTTTCACGATTTTGGTACATGTACAGACACACATCAAGCTACAAAAATCTGTCAAATTTCTTTAATAGATTTGCAACTTTATCGCTAATGTTTTAGATTCAAGGTTGATTAGGAAATTTGACAGTTTCGGGTAGCTTGATGTGCTGGTGTTTGTACCCGCTGCAATTAAACGCGAGCGGTTTAGGAATGGCTGAAAACGCAAAACCGTATACAACCACACACTGCGGCTGGCGATGGCGTTTTGCTTAATTTTATTTCAGAACCACCATGGATTTAATCCGCAAAGCGTGCTAAGCCTAACTTGTAAGTGAAAATAGCTTATTATGAGTCATAGAAACAAGTTCCAAACATTTGTGGTATCCATTACCTACTATCGTTGTATCTCGATAACTAGATGTTATCGAGTTTATAATCTGTAAGTAATAAACAGTCACTCACAAGTCCTGCCAGTAGGTACAATTATGGTACAAATGACATTTTGTGAGAATAACTTCAAAGTGTAGGTAGGTACATCTTACTTGTTATCGACAATTTTTAATATCAATTTTTGATATCATATCTAATAAAATAATTATTATTCATTCATTAGGATTTTTCATACTAGTAAAAAACCCTATTGTGACGTGCAACAACGGAACCCTACACTGCGGGTGGCCCGACACGCACTTAGCCGACCAAGTGCGTGTCGAGTCACGCCCAGTGTTTTATTGTTTTTAAGGTACCGAACGTTCTAGGGAAAACGGAGCCCTTATAGAATCACTCAGTTGTCTGTCAGTCCGTCTGTCACTTTCTTCGTTCTCCGAATCTTCTGGACCGATTCAGTTGAAATTTGGTCCCATAAATTAATCTTCTGTGACCCAAACACGTCCAGGACATAATAATAGGTATTATGTAACAAAAATAAATAAATTTTGAAAATGGTTTTACTTTTTGGGGAGCAACTAAGAAAAAAAAAGTTTTTTCAACTGTACCATATCATATTTGAAATGAAAAGGCGTAGGTACCTATTGTTTTGAATATATTTCAAAACTAGTTATTTTTCATAATTATAAAATAAGTAAGTACCTAAATGGTTTTGAAGTGATCCCTACCTCCGAAACTATTGAGTAAGTATAGTATTTTGAAAAAAATACAGATAATAGTTCTTTGCCTATTGATTCAGGTAGGTAGGTACAGGAAAATCTATGTGAAGTAGGTATATGAAAGTAACATGTTACAAAAATGAGATTCGTTCGGAATCGGAACCCTTTGCATGCGACTACGACTCACACTGGGCCGGTTTGTTTACAAGTCGTTACCAAATGCAAACGACATTGTACAAGCATACAAAAATATGGGTTGTAGAAATTCATTGAAAGTCCATTTTCTTCATTCTCTTTTTTCTTTTTTTGCACTTCACCTTGGAGCTGTCAAGTGAGCAAGGCGAGAGGTGGAAACTTTTTATCCCGTTTAGGATCAAAATAAATGGTTTTCTTTTTTCTTATCTTTTAAGGTTCACGATACCTTTAAAAAATCTACTTAATTTTTAAAAAAGTACATAAGTACGCCAGCATATCAAGCTACAACATTCTGTCAAATTTCTTTAATAGGTTTTCAACTTTATTGCTAAAGTATTAGGTTCTAGGTTGATTGGGAAAATTTGACAGTTTCGGGTGGCCTGATGTGTTGGCGTCCACCTACATACAAAAAAAGTTTGGCTGCTTAAAATTTTAGCTTTATTTGGCACATTCTCAGGGTAAGAAACCCGTACCTATATACCTACCCTTACACTTAGCATAATATGTAGGAAATAAAAATCGCGGAATATTGGACGTATTTAGACTTATCGGGACGCCAATCGATCGTCGATCGATTTGAAGCTAATTAATAAAATAATTTAAAAAAAATCTGACACTGACCTGCAAGATGCAAAAAACGTATGAAAAATTGTATTCTGCAATGTTTGCTGCCCTTTACTTTACGTCGAAACCCACTCCCGCGAACTACAAGCTGAGTAGGTATCTCGCAAAAACAGGACTAACAATCGATAACCATTCCAAAGCTTATTTTTCCTAACGATAAAATAATTAAGTAGGGGAGGTACGGGCAAAATGGACAATCTAAGGGAAACTCAATTTAAAATACAGAATTAAACTAGATAGGAACTTATTACTTATTTATGGCACATGTAAGTATCTTTGGACGTACATCATCAAAATGCGATAATACAATCATCTTCTATTTAAAGTATATAAAAATAAAAAGAAGTCAATTATCCGCTTTACCCGACCCCATTGGGCAAAGCGGATATGCCACAAGGGCAAAGAGGATAAGGAATAATGGAACCAGCTAATCTTCACACTGATCGCAACAATAACTGCCTCGTCCTCCATACGATGTGCATTCTTCGTGCGCCCATTGGTAACACTGCGAGCACTGTATCCACTCTTCCATTGGTGGATCGATTATTTTTCGGAGCAAACCAGACAAAAAAAGTCTATTCTATTACTTTTCTTCTTTTATTTGTTTTGCTCTTCCTTGCTGCTTCGCTTGCTGGGACCTAAGTCCGATATTTTAGTTTTTACTGCATTGACTTTCTGAAATTTTAGAGCTTGTTCTACTTTAACAGGAGTTGAGGTTAATACTTCAGATTTTTAGACAAGTGCTCGGGCAAAGCAGATAACCTATCTGCTTTGCCCTATCCGCTTTGCCCAACCGATACCTTTTTCAAATTAACGAAGCTAACAAATATTTTCACTACATGCCGGTGCAATTTTACAAATAATACTTTAAAACATGGTCAATTGCTTGATCTAAAGTTATTTTCGGATAGGTTACATTAAATACAAAAGAAAACATCACATACCTGATCAAAAATCGTTAGAAATTCCAACGAAAACTTTTTTTTCAACTTCACAACAAACGTTAGAGCTGTGTTGTTTTGGTTAAACTGTCATGACGTAGTCGCACATGTCAAGTGTAAACTGCATTAGTGCAAGTAGCGCCACCTTTTATACTTTTCGAGAAAAACCAACTATCCGCTTTACCTCACTTGTTCGCTTTGCCCGTACTTACCCNTAGTCGCACATGTCAAGTGTCAACTGCATTAGTGCAAGTAGCGCCACCTTTTATACTTTTCGAGAAAAACCAACTATCCGCTTTACCTCACTTGTTCGTTTTGCCCGTACTTACCCTATAGCGTAACATTTTATTTTAGAATTGACAACATTTTGTTACACTTATTATCTATAGGAACATATAGTAAAACCGTCGACTTGCCGTGTCTGTACCTACATTTAATATTTTTGCATAAAAATAACAGAGAAACATTAGGGAAAAGACATAGAACATAAAAATGATTTTTTGTCTAAATGTTTGTGACTGCATTGCACAAAAACCACTGATTGTGTTATCCCGAGTAACATTTAGCGATTATTTCATCAAAATCGACCCACAAAATCAAAAGATATAGGTAAGAAACTTTAAGCGTCGCGCTGACTAACCACTGGCGCCATCTATTGAGAAATAATTAAATACAAGTAAGCATGAAAATAACACCAAAACAAATTGTAGAATATCAACGTAGAAAAATAAAAGTTGACGCGTTTTCTGAAAATGGCGGTGTTAAGATTCTCCGTCAGAATATGACACTAACACGATTTTTAACAGCTTTGTCCGCTTTGTCGTTCGTTAGGGGTTTAGGTTCGATCTCGAAAAAGGTCTTACAAGTCTCTGATAGCCCTGATAGGGTATTGAGTCCAAAATCGTAAAAAGTCTCCGGTTTATTCAGGTTCGTTTCGTTTATTTACTGACTGACAAATAACGCTCAGTCGAAACTACAGTTGAAAGCTGAAATTTGGCATTTAGCTTCCCTACACTCCGTGGGCACTAAGAGATGATTTCCCGAAATTCCTACGGGAACGGGAAAATACGGGATATGCGCGTACGAAGTCGCGGGAAAAAGCTAGTAAACTAATAATAGTATAATTACTTATCTACTATAAAGTAGATAAGTAATTGCACTTTTGCACGAAACCTTAAGAACAAGTATTTTAACCTTATCTTTATCTATTATACTACGACTTAAGATTGATGAATTAATAATTCCCATTAGTTTTTCCTAATAACATCAGCTATCTGCCAGTAAAAATCCTGTCTAAATAGGTCTAGCCATTTCGGAGATTTTTGGAGAAGAGCGAACAGACAGACAGACAAGAAGTGTTGCAGCGGTACAGTTAAGCAGGCGGAATTCAGTGCTCTGTTTCAAACGCATGAGTCGACTGTTGTTTTGCACCATCCGATTACAATTAATTGAAATAAGTCACGAGTTGAGCTTCCTGCAACTACGTACTAGGTACTAGCTGTTTCACATTATTTACCAAAGACGTAACGTCACATCTCAATAAAATACCTACCTATGTCCGTGACAACTACCAACGCCAATCGCTTCCAAATTTGGTAGCTGTTCGAGTACTAATTTAGTACCAATTGAGTGTCTACTATATATTTACCAAATATGGAAGCGATAGGCGTCGGTGGTCCTACGGTAGTCACGGACATCTGACTATACCATACTTAATGGTGGCATTTGACATTGACAGAACGTTATATTGAAGAAGTAAAGGCGATTTTCGAAGTGCAAGTGTTGCCATTGACGTGATGACTACGTACGAAGAGTACTAGTAGGTAGTAGAGTTCGAGTAGTAGAGTTCTAGTATAATATTTGCCATCAAACAGTTTTTTTGTAAGCAATAGGTATAACAAATTCTGAAAAAAAAGGTACCAACAAAATCAAAACTAATAATTAAAATTATTTATTAAATAATTTCATTAACCACTAATTAATAATTGGTAACAATTAGGTAACCGAAATTAATAGTCAACACACACTGGAATTTAGGTGATACAGAAGAAAATAAATAGTGATTTGTATAGAACATTCACAAATGAAAAGCATTAGGGGGCATCTAGTTAATAATTTAATAACAGTAATTCCACTCACAACATTATCAAGAGTATACTCAGCGTATAGACTTCACACTGTAACTTGTACTCACATAATTGTATTATAACAGCTAAGAACATGATTGTGAACTATACTAGGTGTATCACGCAAATTAATATTGCAAAATACGATTGATGATACTGATTGGGCTAAAAAATAAGAAGTACATTCCATAAATAAAATGGAAAATTCCTCTTATTTCGAACGATTTTTTTCCTATGTCAATATAAATCTACTTGGTGGCTTCTTTTAGGTAAGCGATGAGGTCAGCACGCTCGTTGGGCTTCTTCAGACCGGCAAACACCATCTTGGTGCCAGGGATGTATTTCTTGGGGTTCTCCAGGTACTCAAAGAGGGTGTCCTCACCCCATGAGATACCTATAAAAGAAAATAATAATATTTATAATCTATACTTCGGATTTGTTTGTTTGAACATGCTAATCTCTGGAACTACCTGTCGGATTTGAATTATTTTTATGATAGCTACATTCATGAGGAAGGCTATACGGAAACGGCAGAAAATGGGTATGCGCGTACGAAGTCGCGGGCAAAAGCTATTTACCTACATAATTATATAATTCACGACATTAAAAATATCTGTTTATCAGTGACTGATAGATAAAGTGATAGCTAATCGAACATTGGTATTTGTCAGAAGTTAAGTCATTGTGATATTGTGATTGAGGGAACAGTGTACGCGTGGCGTGATATCACGCGATTATTAGACAGTAGACACTGACATTGGGACTTTGGCCATGATGTCATCATCTGTACTAGTAGGTATTAGAAATTAAATAATCAAGTACTATGAGTATCCTTGAATCTCACAAAAGTACAGTGTTACCATAAAGAAAATTATGTTCAGCATACAAAAGAAACATAAATCACAACTCAACCAGAGCTCAACATGATTGATTTCTTAAGATTTATTGATTTCACATCTGCATTTATTGATTTATTGTTTTGCACTCAGTTATACTATCCTATTTTGCAAATCTCTCTATTCTATTGCACTGAGGTTTGCCGTAAGAAAACCTAATTTTGTACCTATGCAGTCCAATTAAATTTTTTATAATAATATGTATGTTTTGTGTGCTACAAAGAATACGATGATCAGTTTGGATGAGATAGATATTAAATCATACTGTATATTGTATTGTATAACATTGAACTATTCATGCTAAGATAGTTAAAAATAAATGTCTAACCTTTGGACTTGTTGGCATCTGAGTATGAGAAACCAGCTGCTTGGCCAGTCTTACGGCCCCAGAAGCCGTGTAGGTTGGGACCTACTTTGTGCTTGCCACCAGCTTCAACCTGAAACATGGAAAAACTTACCATTAATATTATCACAACATACTCATAATATCTTAAACACATAATTTATTTGCCATATTGCTGATTGAACATTTAAAATCTGGTAAAAATAAGAACAGGTTAAGAGACTTCTTTATCAAAAAAAATATAGAGCTGTAAGCTATTCCGAAGTAATTATATAAATGGAAGCCATTCCTATAGGTCATGTGTTCATCACTTTATTTGTAAGTTGTATAGCTGTATGGCACATGTATAACTTCTATCACACTCATATAAAGTCCAAAATACAATGACTCATTGTGAAATGCAACTTACTTTACTGGGTTTTACTGATTAACAGTGAGACAGGAAAATCCAAATGACATTGTTGAATTAAAAAACATCTTTCCTTTGGAAAATTTATTTATCAGCCATGCCGGAAATAATGTTTCAATATCATGAGTCACAATAGACAATGTCAAATGTGCTCTGAAAATATAATGAAGTATAGATAATGACTGGAGGTACTTACAGTGTGGCACTGGGCACATCTTTGAACAAAGATTTTCTTGCCGTTTTCGGCGTTACCAGCAGGGATTCCCATTTTACTAGAAAGAACAAACAGGAAAAGTTAGAAATAATTCAAATTTTACCTATTTTTTAGGAAAAAGGTGTAATATATTGATCACAGTGAGGTTATGTTGAGATCATGATGACTTCAAGGTCATTAATCTAACATTTCCTACTTTGTGATTTAGGTAACTATTCCATAATGTAATCAATTAATTGCAGATTTGATTACCAAAATTAATTGTGATCATATTTAATTATTTTACATTTACCGGTTGGTCACAAGGAAAAATGTGGGTAAAATATATATCTAGCTCTAGTCTTGCAAATATTCATCTATAATTTGTGAAATAAGCATAGGCGAAAAATAAGCTCTTAAGTAGGTAAATCACAAGATGTTTATTAATAAGCTTTGGCCTGGAATTCACGATTAGGAACTAGGTCAGGATCAATGTCAGCAGGGAGTTCCAAGGCACAAGGTGTCGTAATGTCATGTTACGTAAGTGCATGAAATACTGAATGTGGAGCAAATCACGTCAATGTTATGCACTCTGCTCATTGTTATAATTGTTGAATACTCTTGTGTAGTCAGGAAATGCACATTACAAGCCTAAATTCGTAAAACACTTGTGCCGAAGTTGAAATTAACTGTAGGGTGTCTCACTCAATCAATACTCGTATTACACGGACAGCGTTAATATTAAATCATAAATTACACAGTAAGTATCAATGCCTGTAATATAATAAGAATCTACTTACGGTTTAGTGTTTTTGAATTTTTTTTTAGTTTAGCGCGACGTTAGCTCACCACAATTTGGACTATTTCAATGACGATTCGTTCGTTAAGTCGTGACAGAACCGTGCGTGTACACTCACACGACAACGAATGAATGAACTGCGCGACGCGAATAATGTTGCCAGCTGGCTCACCTCACTGTGCCAACCCGCCCGGTCGATATTGTAAGTAAATTTCCTATGTAATCTGTGACGTTGAGCTAGTCCACTCCTGGAATGGAAGTCCATTTTACCAAAAATAATTCTAATCATGTAAATTGCATTACCTATTTATTACACTTAGTCTTGGTCACAGTGAGTTAAAAGAATTGTATTATAATTATATTGTGTAATAAATATGCGGAAATTGCTATGGGTATGATACGTCACGTCGTGGTTTAAATATTTGATAAGATGTTTATTATTATTAGCTACGACTCGCGTGTATTACGATCGTTATCTGACTATTATGATGACACTGATGAGTGACGTGCATGGGTCATTCTCTTTGGATAATAAGTACATTTCCTTGCGTCATCTTAACCACCGAAGCTTTATTGGAAGTATCTTTTTTTTGACCAATGTTACATTATAGAATCCAAGTATTACTTACTAACGTAGTCTAAACTTACTAATATTATAAATGCGAAAGTTTGGACGGATGGATGGATGGACGTTTGTTACTCAATCACGTTAGAACGGCTGAAATTTGGCACAGAGGTAGGTAGATTATAGTCTGGAATAACACATAGCCCATAGGATAGGACTTTGTATCCCGGGAGTATGTTCCCTTGGGATAATTTCTGACACTCACGAGGGCGAAGCCACTGGCAGAAGCTAGTAGAAAATAAAGACATCAATCCACAGGAGAACCAAGGTAATCGACATGACCCGAAGAATTGCCAAACTTAGTGACAGTGGGCAAGACCGATCGGGCCGAATGGTTTCGTTGGAAGGCCTAGGGTGGACCGATACGTGGGAGGCCGCTGGATGCGAGGAGTAGAAAACAAGTCTATGTGGCGGTCCTTGGGGGATTTATTTATATCCAGCAGAGAATGTCTTTCGACTGAAATGATACTGAATGATGACTATGTTCTGTAACGCATTACAAAGGGGATTAGGTAAAGTTTGGAAACTGGTGGTTAATGACGTTCATAAGTATCAACTGCTGAAGAGTATCAAATCCGTTGCGTTGTGTGAGCGCAGCCATGATTTCGTCAAGTGTATGTGGTACCACCAACGAGAACTAACTACTACTTACTACTACTTAGTCCAGCTTAGTCCATAGATGAAGCTTTGTCGTGGAACTCGTTGTCTTAATTCCATCGCACCGTGTCATTTTTATTTTGTCCACCAATTGTCCTTTGGCCATGTTCCCACATAAATGGATAGAAAAGCGAGCAACAGGTAGGTAACTCGATATAATTTAATTTATCGGTCGATCTGTGCGTGCGACTTTAAACCTTCACTGGCTTTCCTGAAAGAAGTGACAGCAATTCAGTTTTCTGTGTCATTTCCTCTCATTCACGTTGTGCGTTGATGACCCTTGATTTCTGAACGTAGGTACCTATGTAATGATCTGCTTGGATAGACACAAAAGAGGTTTTTATTTGATGACTGCTTTCAAAAGTTGGCGTGTTTTGTGCAGCAGCGTTTTTTTACATTTTTTACGTCTTTCCAATATGGTAACCTCACTGTCTTTTAACTGATCCATTTGTATTATGGGAGGTCCACAGGATAATGGTCTTATATAGTTTTGGTTGTCGTGTGCAAATAAAATTTTTAACCCTTAGTTCGTAGCCCGGCTACAATTTGCCAGAGAACACTTAGATTGGACGTATGGCCCAATCTAGCTATTTAGCCGCTCCGGGCAAAGTTTTTTTATTTATTAGAAATTAGAAATTATTCAGACCACCAAAATAAGAATTACCTATGGTAAAAATTATTACAAGAAAAATGCATTAGATAAACAGCTAACGAAAATACACTTAAAATGTTGCTTACCCAATGCATAAACACACCCATGCCTTTGTTATCTATAATTTGATACCTACTACAAATATGCAGGCGCACGTGACCACGTCAATTACTTACCCATAATGGATGTGTTTATTCTAGTGTGCCGAAAAATGTACCTATAGGTAATTTTAGTTAAAAATAAAATCACTATAATCAGTGTTTTATTTTGCTTGGATTTCTTTAGTTTGACATACTGAACGCTTTGTTAAAAAATTGTTCACCTTAATAAATCTTTCCTCTTCTTAATATTAGTTTAGATCATTATTAGTTTAGATTTTAAATAAACAATAAGACCTTGTACTTGTAAACATTGTGGTGCAATAAATATTTTGAATTTGAATTTCCCGGATGCCAGAATCCCCACGTACCTACATTGCGACGCGAGGGCCGGACCGAAACCCCACGCTTTTTAACAATAATGGACATTCATTTCTTTTTTACATTATTCTTAATTAAATTTATTAAATTTTATTTTCTGTTTTTTAGTTGGATTTTTCTATAAAAGCTTGTTTTTTTAGTTTTTTGATTAATCTAAAATTTTAATAGTATAAGCAGTTATTGTGAGTTATCCATCGGAGATGAGATGAGAATGTTCTTTAAAATTGTAGTACATTGTTTTGTTCTATCATCAATAGTTTTCGTATGACAATTTTTTAACACATTGTGTTACATTAATCAAGTTTTAGTAGGGATCCTTAATTATTTCTGGAAATTAATATAGCATATGTTACTCTGTGAAGATGTAGCTTCCTAACGGTGAAATATTTTTTAAAATCTGTGGAGAAGTTTTTGAGCCAAATCGTAACAAACAAACAAATCTTTCCTCTTTATAATATTAAAGTTCTTATTCCTAAAACGTTTTGTGTCATACCAACCTACTAATGTGTTAAAAACAAACATATTTATGTAGACGTGTGTTGCATAACATTCAAGTACTTACCTAAATGAGTTGGAAATAATTATTAGCACGTGACATAGTCCCACATCGTCCTACTCGGCAATGAAAACGGCAGTGTTTACGAGTAAAATCTAAATCGGTGTGACTAAAAATAATAGCCACTACGCATGTCAGTCCGTACTCAGTACGTATGCTTGTAGAAAAACAACTAGCCACAAATGAGTTCTTAGGTAGATACTGTTTTATTAAGACGTGAAGAGGTTACAAATAGACGGACAGGCAGACGGACATACAGACAGAATTACTTTTGCATATACATGTTTAATGTTCCTAGACTCGTACCTTCTGCTAGGGTTGTGGAATTGTTCGAAAGAATAAGGTACTTATAGAACACCGGTGGGTTTTAGTCAGACATCTTATTAAAATTAGGTGAGAACATACCAATCAAATATTATTCATGTTTGCACTATGCAAGTGCACCCACGGAGAGCATGGAAACAAAAGATGTTGGGCTGCTGCTAGCACTTCACTCGGCGAGTGAAATAAAAAATATACCTGAGTGCCAATTCTACGCTAATTTTTAAGCAACGTTCGCATTCGCATCTCAGTCGCAATCTGTCTAAAAGCCTCAATTTTCATACATTTTTGTCAGTTTGCTACTGACATGCGAATGCAAATATTGCTTAAAAATTAGTAGAATTGGGTAAATGAGTAAATATATTTTACTGAAAAAATCTATTTAGTCCGACAGATAGATATCCAAAAAATATTGGACATGTCGTATTTTGTCTTTTTTCACTTAAAGAAAAAATGAAGACATTGAAAACGCGTGACGTCCCTTCACTGGTAAAAATTGTACCATCATAGTGACGTCACGCGTGTTTTGTGGATTGGCTGGAATGGAGATTGACTGAGTAAAGAGGAGTGGTCAAATAAGTATCTACTTAACTCTACATAATAGGTACTGATTTTTATCGCTGCTGATTATATTGAGTGTAACCTATACAACATAATTATCTACATATCGTTTAGTACTTATTGTGAGTATTAGATAGCTTATCCACTACTACGGGTACTTTACTTAAATTACTGATTGAACAAAGACATTTTTATTGAATAGAGACATAGGAGCTATGGGTATCTATTTGCAGTGCACTAGTGATTCTCTTTTTCCATTATCTTGGTATTTTCTTACTATTTTAAGAAAACCATCAAATATTTGTATCCAGTTGTATTTGCACGAGCTTTTAAATAATCGGTTATTAAATAAAAAAATTACGGCTTGAGCGTTAGTTGTTGTTGTTTTTTGGTCTTGCGTTTATTCATCTTTGTGTTATAATTAGAACCATTACTCATTGTCGAGTGGTCTGTAACTTTCTATAGTTAAAATAGGTGTTTACGCTTTGGCCGCCGGTCGCCCAGGCCACTCGGCTATAGGACTCGGCGACTCACCGCGCAGTGGCGATGCACAAGCGACTGCTGGTCGCCGGCGACCAGTCGACAGTGGATTATGGCTCTTAACAACATGTTACGACTTTTGGCGTGTAAGATCAATAAGTCGATTAAGATAGAGATAGTCCATAATTTTATGAACTGTAGGTATGTTTAATTGTTTTTCATTGTTAAGTTTAAGTCATTTTCCGCACGAAGTCACACAACAGACAAAAGACAGATTACCAAGGCGTCTCAATATTTTGTGAATTGAAAACAGATTTTCGTCTATTACTGAATATAATTGGTTTGACCTGTTCCAGGTATTGTTTATCTACCTACAAATATGGATAGGTACCTACTGACCGCCTACCTACACGATCATTAAATATGACTAGTCGTGAATTAGTGTTATTTCGCAAGCAGCGGGTCAGAATAAAGTAATGTAATTGTACTGTCATATCTGTAGATACTAATATAATAAGGCTGAAGAGTTTGTTTGTTTGTTGAACGCGCTAATCTCTGGAACTACCAGTCAGAACTCGATAAATCTTTTTGTATGTGATATTTATAGTTTTTTTTTATTTTATAGTTTTGTATATCGACCACATTCATAAAGAAGGCTATATACTAAGTATACGGGAACGGGAAATTCCTACGGGAACGGGTGATTCCTACGGAAACGGTAAAAAACGGGATATGCGCGTATGATGTCGCCGGCAAAAGCTACTTATCATATAAAAACAAGTATCAGATTGGCAGATAGATATGCGTAGGACATAGCCATAATTTATCATCACATTCAGTTGATGGATTTGTGTTTACAGAATATTATGATAATAATGATAAGTAACGGTAATAAATTCCAGTCATGTAGACACGTGAACGGATGTTATGGAAGTATGGATTTCCATACTTCTATAATATTTCTACTAATATTAAGTATAAATGCGAAAGTAACTCTGTCGGTTTGTTGTTACCTTTTCACGCCAAACGGAATCGTCGTCGGAAACTTGAACACGGGTGGGTCCATGACATAGGATAATATCCCAGTAGTAGGTATGTTTCCTTGGGACATTAAAACAACATTCACGCGGGCGAAGCTAAGATTGGTACGTGGGTAAGACGACAAATTAAAAACATGTGTCTACATCAATAGGCAAAACACATCCAAATTATTTTAATGGGACCGATATGGAACAACGAATCAAGCGACAAAACCAAAAAAAAAGTGATGCAGTATTAAAATATTAACGCCAAATTATGGTGTTAAAAAAAGTAACGTGAATGCCTCTAGAGTCGATTTTCTCATTACAAACCAAACTATCGCTTGCTTCATCGTTTCATAATGCGGTCCAATCATAAAAACGTATGTATTGAAAATTCTAGTCAGCGTAGCTTTTATGCAATCGTTTTTGAGTCTACAGTTTACAATTAAATGGACTTCTATTTATTTAAATTAAAGAGCAAACTGAATTTAAGCATCATGTCCTGGCACCCGCAACGCTCTCTATCGGCGTTTTCAATCAACGTTAGCTCAACCCTGGGGCCCAGACTTTTCTTTTGGAATTATACAGTAGATGGAGCTTCGATTTTTCACCTAAAGCACTTTTAAATATAATTTTCTGAACGCGTTTTGTTACCCAGTCTCAGTAAAGCTTGCTGAAACATACAAGTACTTATCTACAGATATAATTTAAATATATCTACAGTTATAACTAAGTTAGAACTATTTGTGTGATTTGTATTTTAAATCAAAAGAACGTTGTTGGTTTTTGAAGTCTACGTCATCTTTGGGAAGTAAAGACAACTGCGAGGGTGTTTCGAGCGCTCACTACTGACAAAGGGTCGTTGAGAATATTTATGGCTGGCAACGACTAGATGGCAGCTCTAGTCTTCAAAGATACATTCAACGTGTAACAGAATAAACACAATACCTCTAAAGGAGTCATTGTACTCATCGTGTATGGTATGAACAACTTTTATTATGGGACCAAACTGAAATCGCGAACAAAAATCGACTCCACCATACATTTCTGTGCGAATAACTCGACAGAACGTACTGAAATGTTGTTTTTTTTGCGATTTCCTGATTTTTCGAAATAGATGTGAAGATCAGAGGGCCAATATACTAGTTTTTAAACAACGCCTCAATTTCCATATATTGTTGACAGATTGCGACTGACATTGAATGCGAACGTTGTTTAAATTTTTTTAGAAATTATTAAAATAATATTTTGTTTCTTAGATAAAAATACTTGTATGCGAAAAAAAAAATGGTACGATGACCGGTAAAAATGTCCTGCAATTAAAACCTTGTCTACTGATTATGTTTTTGCTTATGTAGACAAAAAAATGTGAAATAGTTAGCTGTAAAAATAAATTATACCCGAAATTACATATTAAATTATCATAATTTAAAATCTTCAGTGAAACTAGATTATAAAATAAATCACTTAAGAGAAAAAAAACACTCTAAAAACATGGCATCTGAAGATAAAAATGTAGCGTAGTCGGTAGTCGCGTAGTCATTGCTACGAATTTTCATACACCTCGTGGACCCTCAAATGCATCGCTACATGACTACGATATTCGTAGCCGCGTAGCGATTCTTTCGCAGCAAATTCGTTTCTTTCTATTAATATTTCTTGATCTTATTTGTTTGTTTGTAGTCATTGATGTCTCGTATTATAATATTCTTTTCATCCCCATCTAAAAAGGGGTGATATGAGTTTGACATGTGTACCTATGCGTAAGACTATAGAATTTTTGTTATTTTATTTTGTTCCTGTTAAATAGCATGTACCAAATATAAGAACTAATGGTACTCCAACTTTTTTAAATATGCTTTTCTCTGTTAAAAGATGTTTGAATTTTGACGGCTCAACCGATTTTGATGAAATTTAGAACACGAGTAGACTATGTCTTGCATTAGGGAATAATTATTGTTTATTAACCCAGTAGTATGTTCCCATTGTTTAAATTTTGACGTCCACGTGGATAAAGTCGCTGGAAAAGCGATAATGTTCATAATCATGAATGCATTGTCATTTTATTGCTTTTTAGGGACATCCGTAAAACACGGAACCCTAAGATCACTTGTGTGTCTGTCTGTCCGGCTGTCACAGCCAATTTTCTCCGAATCTACTGGACCTATTTCGTTGAAATTCGGTACACAAGTGGAACTTTTGTGACCGACACACGGACGCACTACGTAAAAAAAATGGTCTATAGTTCACTATGCGAAAATATTATAAAAAATTGTTTAAAGGTTTACAAATAATTGCTTTGTTCGGAACCCTTTCCACGCGAGTCCGACTCGCAATTGGCCGGTTCTTAATATTTGTAATGTAGTTTCAAAGAAAAGATTTTAGAGTCAAAGTCTCAACGTTTATTTCAGTAGGGTATTTTCCTCTGAAAATCAAAAATTCTTCCGTTAGATAACCAAAAAAAATTTAACAATTATTTATCTTTTTTCACGTAAACAAAAAAATAAGACGATACAGTGCGTTGAAAACTCGCGTGTCATCACGTTTTAGTACACTTTTCACTATAAAGTGACGTCGTCAGCCTCTACTCCTGCCGGTCGATTCTGTAAACATGTCGAAGTGAAGGCTTGGGTGAAGTGATCACGAGGTGAGCTGTCAATCCATATAATCAAAATGGAATGACAGCTCACTTCGTGATCACGTGACATCTTCATTAAATGGATTGACAGCTCACCTCGTGATCACTTCACCCAAGCCTTCAATTCGACATGTTTATAGAATCGACCGGCTGAACTTTGATGCGCCGTAATAGCTTTGTCAAGTATCATAATCGATTTGAAAAAGCAATACATGTCCAATACTTTTTGAAAATCTAATGGACGGACTAAATAAAATTATTTTTTTTATTTCCAGGAAAATACCCATATAAGACTATTAAAAGGCACTTCAACATTTACAGTTAATAGAATATTAAAAACAATAAAGTGATTGTAGTGTGTCTCCGCAAAGGTAGGTAAGGTATGGCGAAGAACGGACTAGAAACTCCATAGTTACGAGTAAACGAATTAAAATATTTTATCAAGGTCTTTTTGTACACAGCTTTTAGTGATAGGCAGGTAAAGCTTTGAAGATGACAAAGAAAATGACGACTAAACAAGAACAATAGGATCCTTAACCCAATTAAGATAATCTTTGGATATGCACTGTAGAATTTATCGTCCTTGATCCTTCCTTTTTCACTTGCCGGTAAATTGCAGATCGTTCCGATTTTGAGGATTTTGATAAGGGTTCGTCTCAGCTGCGGGGAATTGATTTAATGTCGCGGTACATCAGCAGCCTTTGTTGAAATATTCCCTTGTAGTTCTGAAATGATCGCTTTCGAGATTTTGAATATATTATTAATTTTATATTCGGATGTGATGGAATTGAAATAAATGCAAAACTCAAATTTTGAGTCTTTGTTTTGTATTAAGAAGGTGCCAAAAAAGCAATGCAAAACTTGTTGTTAGGACATAGAGTTTTATGATACTATTACTGACACAGTTGGCAGAAGGTAGATATCAAGTTAGGTACCGAAGGAAACCTTACAGCATGCAAGGTGGCCGAAACGCCACACTGCATGCTTTAATTCATTCTCCCGCGTGAAAGTCACAATCATCCCAAGGGAACGTACTCGTACTCCGGAAAAAAGTATCGTTTATGCTAATCCAGGACATAGACTACCCGTGTGCCAAGGTTTCATCCAAATTCGGTCAGCCGTTAAGACGTGAAAAGGTTACAATCTGACTGACAGGCAGAGTAAGGGAGAATATTATAAAAGTCCTGAATAAGTAGTGAAAGATCTACTGTTGCGTGGAGCATTCAACCGGATATACATATTTTTTCCAATTGTTTCGCGATATTGTCAACAGTACTCGGAGGCGAGCTCAGCAAATCCGAATCTTCTAAATCGTTATGATTTCCCTGGGGAAGTAAACCCCGTTATTGTTATAAAACGCATGTTTTTTGCGTTGTGGACAATTTTACCACAACCACCACAATATGATGCATTAAGTCCGCCCATGCACCACTATTGTACATTAAGTTTAAATAAATATTGTTCTGACGGATTTGAGTACTCGTAGTAGGTACCTACATTCTCTTTGACATAAGTAATTAGCTTTTGCCTGCAACTTCATTCGCGTCCAAGGTTTACTATCTCAAACTCAAAGTATTTGTTTCAATTAAATCATTTACATTGATTTTTTATTTTTCAAAAACAAAAATATTTCGTATTACTGTGCCCATTTATCTCTACACCAAAATCTTCAAAATCGATTTAACCATTAAGGGTTGGAAGTTTATTATATCTATGGTTGGAAGCGTTACAAACAAACTTTTTTCGCATTTATTAGGTATATTATTTATGATAGGATAACAGGGACCGTCTTACGAAGTGCTTCTAATATCACGATATTGTCGTGAAAAAGCGATAGCGCTATTCGTCCTATATCTTGTTTCTTTCTCGCATCGGAACCATGATGGTTTTAAGACGTCATACTAGGGCCCCAGGCCCCACTTATGTAAAGTATGGTAGGCGCCAGATAAACATAAAAATAAAGTACCCTTTCGACTGACTGCTGCGGCGCGTGTCGCGGGTTCGATTCCCGCACGGAACAAATATTTGTATGGCCTACAGATAGTTGTTCCGGGTCTGGCTGTTTGTGTATGTGAATTTGTATGTTTGTAAACGCACCCACGATACAGGAGAAATTCGAGTGGGGCAAAGTTTAAAAAAAAAAAAAAAAAAAAAATATCCATTCGTAAATACCAGAACAATAAATTATGAACCATTTTTCATTAAAATCACGATAGAAGTCAAAAACTGAAATAAAGACAAAGCGTTATTTATGTCTTTATTTCTGTTTTTGTTAAGAAAGTCAATAAATGTATGTGGGGGGGGGGGAATGTGGTAGACCAAAATAAAGGCTTTTGACTTCTTGAAACTGCTTTTTATTTATTAAAACTTCTTCACTTCTTAGTTGCTAACGTTCTTCTTGCGTCGTAAAAATCTTTCTTTCTTCCCTTTCACACACATACTCTCTCATTCACTCATCGCTGCGTTCATACACCTTTCAATATTTTAAAGTTTCTATGCGTTCTAAATTAAACATCCTACATGTATGTGGGTCAATGACCGTTATTGCATAATTATGTGGCGCCTATCATAAACACATAAATCAACTTTTACCTGTACCAAATTCACTACATGTGTATTTTCGTGGCCAAAATTAACAAGTGGTTTACTTAAACAAATGCCCGCCGCAAATGTTAAATAGTCCTTAGAATAAGTCTCTAAAACCTTAACATTCTAATAAAGGGACAGCTTTGTTTGGATTTTCGATTTAATCGGCTTATGAAAAGTTTTTATTATACTTAAGTAAGGGACAGACTTTGTTAGAAAGCGTCTGGCTTAGTTTTGGGATTTTCGCGAGGGAAATTGTACAAAAGACTGGCGGTAAAATGCTGTCGGTTGCGTATTTGGCGCTTTGATTTTAGCGTTCTGTGCCTGACTGGTTCAATTTGCTAGCGACGGGAACATTGGCAGTCACAGTAGCCAGTTTCAACGTGAACGAATCCTGTTGAAAGTACCTGAGCGGTCCGGGTATGCGGTTTGCGTTCAACCTCGTGAATGTTCATGAAAATTTGGAGGAGTTGCGAGCTGACAATCTCCCGCGACTTTGATGCACTGCTGATTCCATTTTGTGTGCTTCGAATTTTGTTTTCCGGTTTTCCTTTACGCCTCTCTTCGGGTTTATTCTTTTATTGAGAATTGACAGGCGGGCTGTTGTTTTCGTTTTGTTACAGAGTTTATTTGTTTGTGCTAGATATTTTGTGAGAGACAGGTATAGCATGAACTTACTTTGAGTGTCATGGTTGACTGGTAGGAAATGCGTAAAGTACGTACCTGGACTTATATGTCGGGCGTTCTTTGTACATTGATTTTCATTTGTGGATAGAGTTTAATAAATACCACTATGATTATGAATTCGACAGCCACATATGTCGATTTTGGTATTTTTCTCTATGAGTATGTTCGTTCATTGTTTCAGCCATTTACGGGCTGGTTTTACAGGCGTTAAGCTAGATAAATTAGGAGCAACAATTACAGTAACTCTTGATGTTCAGTCACCGGCCATTAAATTAAAAATACATAGCCAAAGCTGGTTTAAGTACAATTTATTGTTTGCCCTCGTAAGCTCTAATAACATAAATGGCCGTAAACAAGTCTACTTTCAGTGAGATGGATAGGGAAATGTTTATTAATTCACATTATTGCTGCGCAATGGCGATTCTTTCAGCGAGAGAATAGGGTATTTTACTGAAAAAATCTAATTAGTCAGTCAGATAGATTTCCAAAAAATATTGGAGACGTGTGACGTCACGTTGCTGGTAAAAATTGATCCCAATTGTACCATAATAGTGACGTCACGCGGGTTTGCAACGTACTGTATCGTTTTAATTGAGAAAAACGAAGTGTCCAAATTTTTTTGGAAATCTATCTGACGGACTGATAACATTTTTTTCAGTAAAATACCCTATAATCACGAGGAGATAGGCCTGTATTTGTCTCGTTATTGAGTATCGGCACTCCCTAATAGATTCGGGTTGGGCTTGATGAATGAAACCTTCACGATGTTCTGAAACTTTTGTGTGCCCTACATTGACCCTCTTCGGTTTTCCTTTTTTTTACAGTCAGAGATTCCATTCAACTATGTGTGAGCTAAAAAGAGTTCCTTTAAAGGAAAGTCAGCGTGGAATACATAGTATATCAGATCAACATAGTGTATTTAATTGCATTGCTTTACAATTTGATGGAACGAATGAAAATGTTAATTACATTAAAGTGCACATAAAATATTTTTCCTTGTGAACAAGTACTTTATCAGCAGAGCAAGCATTTGTATAAATTGTTGCCGACGCAGCTATTAAGAGGTTTTAACTCAGGCTTTACGACCAGGATCGTTTGATAATTGTCTGCAGTAAATTCACTTTCGCTATCTCCTTAATCTAAAGCGTTCCTGTGCTGCCTTTCTAATTGTTTTTAAATCTTCTGAGTTTCTTATTGACACATGTATTGGGGCGTGGACTTTTCTTTTTTTGACTTGATTTTTTTTAATATTTTGAGTATTGTACATTTGTAGGTACTTAATACAAGCAGTACTTATTTATTGTGTGTTTAGTTATACATATGTTTGTAAATGGCAATCTCTGGTGGAAGTTTTGATCCGATTACGAACCCTTTTTTTACTGGTGAAAAGCCACACTGTTGAAAGTGACATTTATTAAAATCTGCACGATTTCTGTAAGAGTCGCTGTCTATATCTTCCGATTGGTAAGGGCAAGGACGTATTTTGAATAATTATACTTCATTCCAATTTCCATGAATCTCTCATGCAGGTAGGATTTTTTTCGTTTGTTTCATAATGTTTGATATTTGCGCCAGACGTCGCAACCGCGCTAGGCTTTCAGTGAGGATGCACACTTATAGTAGAATTGACCGAAGGACAGGCGGTCACCCTGCACATTGTCTGTCTAACAATGGATCAACGGCTCGCCTACTAACCGCTGCCGTCGATATCGGCCGAGAAATCCTATTTAGCCCGCAATATCCTATCTTTGACTTTGAGAGATATTGAACTTGGTTTAAGACAAGGAAGAGCTTGGTTTACGGATCACAATGAAGGTTAGTCTGAAAACTATTAGGCAAACCAGTTAAAGACGGATGCGATAGAAGACTGGGAGTTGTGGCGGTGCTATGGCTTGAATTTGCGCCCTTTAATATTTCAAGTGGTAACACTAATAAAAGAGTTATAGGTACCAATTAGCCAACCGCCCAGGTTCGCTTGGGTGCAGTATTAGTAAAGATCGTATACAAATCCGTTGCGTGGTTAGCAAAAAATAAGCGGAGAAACAGTCAAAGAAGATAGAAGATCAGAGATTACTACACACTACATTGTAAAATGAAGTTTAGTGCCTGTAATCGATTCACTCTAAACAACGACTGTTGACATTTTTACTGAAAATAACGCATACATAGGTATGTATCGTAGGTTCCTAATGTCTGATAGCGAATTCAGACCTTTCCAAGATTTCTCACGATATAAAACTCACCTGTTGTGAACAAATCCGAACTTTTTTCCAGCACACCAAAACATTAGATCTATATAATGTTCTAAAAAAGTAAAAAATATTGATGACACGATCAAACAGCACACTCAGGACGAATATTACCAAATGGCGTGATACCGTCAGTCGACACTGACCGCGCCACAGAGACGGACTCCAAAAACGAGTTCCTAAGTAAATGTACCTTTTTATGCACCAGGTTTTATGCGAGGCAAGTTCATGTAATGTTTTCGAAAAATGTATGTCTGTAGAGGATTGCTTTCTCTCTAAAAAAATACCCTCGTTAAAAAGATATATTTTTAAGTATCTTAGATTACCTACTTATTACCGATAATGTGCTGCATATAATTATGAAAGTTGCCTGCTGTAACGAACCCAAAATACTACTGGCTACTTGTGTGCGCTATACGAGTTTGGATCACGGTTCGAATATGCAGGAAAAAAAATGTTTAGGAATAATAGTATTGTCGAGCCGCTAAATTGCTTAGGCGCGTTACGAAGTATATTTTTTCTAAATATATGTTATTACGAATAAACACTTACAGTCACTCAGTCAGTCAGTCACTTACAGTAGGTACATATAATAACATCATACTCGTATTATTCCAAAAATATTTGTTTCAAATACGTCACTGTGTGGCAGCCAGGGGGAGTGCTATCACTCTCCAAACTGTACGATCCGTCAAACGAATTTACACACCTTTTCTAATGACGTATCGACGACCCTAGAGATAAGATTCCGCAACCATTCACCGATTGGAGTGCTCGCCAATGTTTTCCGTATACATGAATAAACAATATCTCTCCCCAGGGCTGGCTCGAACGCAACCTTGCTTTGTTTTCGGCATATATATTGAATTCCTATATAATCATTTTATCACGTAAACAAATCAGTCAAGAAATTCCTTGTGGTGTACTAAAAAGGTGTTATTTGTTGGTAACTTGCGTTTAACAAACGCGTATTCTTAGGTGAAGCAATGGTCATCTAATAGGTGCCTTCTTTGTTGAATTACCTGTCACACAAACATAGCAAAATCGTTTTTTTTCGATAATTATACACTTAATAGATTTCTTTTTCGCCTGTCTGAAAAACAGCCATTCATTTCGCAGCCAACTGCTCAATAAAACTCCTAAATTGAAAATCCCTTTTTTAATCTGCCATCAATCTTAGTACCTATCAAAAGCCGAACAATTCACTTGTAAGGTGCTGACGTGTCGGGATTGGGCACCCCATTCAAAGTATACAAGTAATTTGTAGACCTTTGTGAAATTAAGTCGAAAATATCAAGTTTTATGTCTGCCTTCTTATAACTTGAGAGAAGTTAAGTATAAATATTGCTTTACATCAATCAATAGGTATAAAACTCTTCTGTTACTGGTGACTGACTGACTGAGTGACTGACAGACAACGCACAGCCGAAACTACTGGTCGTAGAAAGCTGAAATTTGGCATGTAGTTTCCTTGGGGAGTGTTCAGCACTAAGAGAGGATTTCCCGAAATTCCTACGGGTACGGGAAAAAAACGGGACATGCGGATATGAACTCGCAGGCAAAAGCTAGTGGGAATATAAGTAAATACTTCGTAAATATTATCACAGAATTTCTGAGTATCAGTCCAAAGTCTGGATTTGTGGGTTGAGATACCTATGACTAAAAACATAATTGACGTAATACGGCAGGTATTACGTCAATTAAGTATATGTATATTGGTACACCACTGTCTTACGCTTTGGCGGAAACAGGCGTGTCGTTATTTGTAGCACCATAGTATTTTTGTGGTCCTATACACTTGATTTCGAAGGCATACATTTTTACAAGTTATTTTCTTTTGAAATAAGACATATCTAGTCTTTGTGTGAGGACTGTGAGGAGTGATATCACGAGCATGGAAGAAGAAAAAGGTGTTGCGCGGACCCCAAGAAACACCATGGGATAAGGGAAGCAAGAAGATGAATCTTTTGTAATAATTATTTTTTATTTAGGTACTTAAGACTAAGCTTGCTAATTTCATAAAATCATTTTAACAAGAATATATTTACCTTATTACACTCCACGAGAGTTGCACAGGATTATACAAAACAGAATATTTTAGCAACGGGTCAAGTTTCCCAGCAGTGCAGCACAATACTAACTGATTAATTAATTAAATGTTCCCGTGGACGATGTTATGATTAACCGGGACTTATGTTTAATGTTATTGCAATCGTTTGAATAACATTGAGCGGCATACCTCACCCCTCCTTCCTCGGTATTGTCGGTACTTATTCAACATTCCCATGTAGACTGACGGCCACATACGTGGGTAATTCCGGACAAAAGGAACGTGATCTTTTTAAAGGCTTAATGTCCTGACCCACACGTTTTTCTAAACTTGTTATTCAAAAGAAAAAAGAAACCAAAGCTATACACTGTTTGATCACTATTTAAATATTTCAATTAAATTCACAAAACATGACTGTACCTTTCCCAAAAGCGAATTCAGCGCTTTACAAATGTTTTTTTTTAAAGACTTCTTGTTCTGCAAACAATGTAATTAAGCAAAAAAATGTTTGTTACTATCGCTTTATTGAATACGAAACGAAGCAAACTACAAAGTGGAGGAATGTCTTCGTTTCCGCATCGGAGCCATTGTACTGTGGAAATGGGAACTTGAAATGTGAATAAAGCTGTTCCTCCCTTATCGTTTGAATTCAATCAGAGGGTATACAAATAAATAACTCACTGCAGTTAACAAACTGTTTAAGAGCCTGTTTCACTACCTAAGATTGAGTTCCCGATAACTCCTTGGCAGATAATTTCATACAATTTGTGTTCTATTTTCGTATTGATTTGGTGAGTAGGTCCTACCTACTGGTCGGACATCGTGAAACAGGCCCTAAGACAAAAAAAAATAGGATCAAATGTCTAATTTATGTATTTTACTGCAGCAATTAAGACGACTGCAAATATTATACTATGGCCAGTGATGGAGTAGGCACCGTTGCAGAGCTCTGAGTGGCACATGGAACAAGATTTGTATTTAGGCATCATTTCTGTTGAGTCAGAGTCATCACAGGACTTTCCGCAGTCTCGAATCAGAGTGAATGTACCTGTAACAAGTTGATAATTTATTTTATTATATTTTACGGCTAATAACCGAAGTGCGGCTACACGTCGTTCGTCAAAGAGGGGCGCACGGGAACACCACGCGCCGCCACCTCGGGTCCGGATGAATGGGGGGCGACGGACATCCCCAAGTCCGCCGCCCCTGGACCCAGTTAGGGGGGCCGGAAGAGGGCAGCGTATGCCCTCCTCCGACGCCCGATGCGCCTGCTGCGGGCAGGGAGAGCGGTTGTGATCTCCCTCTCCCTTTCCGCAGCCTCCTTCTGCGCGATAACTGTCTCGCAGAAGGAGACCACCGCGTCCCAGGACTCCTCACCGCCGACCATAGCATGGACTTCGGCCGGCAGCGAGAGGTCATCGCCTACCAC
Source organism: Mamestra configurata (assembly GCA_002192655.3). Classification (NCBI taxonomy): domain Eukaryota; kingdom Metazoa; phylum Arthropoda; class Insecta; order Lepidoptera; family Noctuidae; genus Mamestra; species Mamestra configurata. Next base: position 532,032 of record NDFZ01005472.1, read on the forward strand.
AGAGATGAGGGCAGCGTATGCCATGCCGTGTCCTCCCGACAGTCGACGCAGTGGTGGCATCGAGCGTCCGGCTCCCTGCCTATGCGACACAAGAACCTCCCGAAGCAGCCATGCCCCGAGAGGACCTGCGTCGCACGAAACGACAGGGAGCCGTGCCTTCTCCCGAGCCAGAGGTCGAGCACTGGCCGGATGGCCTCGATAGTGATGAGGCCGGCAGGCGGAAGGTCTCGAAAGCCTGTCCCGCCATTCCGCCACCAGGACCTCGCGCAGCTGCGACCGACGCAGCTCTAAGAGTCGCTGCGTCAGTCGCTCGCCGCGCGCCCGCGCGTCCTCGCGTCACCTGTGCACTGTGCAGTGACGCGAGCACTTTCGCCTCCAGAACTGATTACCACCTGCGCTAAGATAGTTCGAAGTTATCCTATCCTAGTCGGGGTACTCTGAGTCGGGGTGTTAAACATAATGACGTTTTTTTATATCTATATATTAGACGTTTATATATCAAAACAATATACCTATTAAATCTCAAAACAAAACCAAAATGCTTAACTGAACTGAAAACCTAGTTCTAGCCGATGATAAATAGGATACACCTAAGTTTAGCCACCGGTGTGCGGCTGCACCTAGTTCTAGTCGCTATGATGAAGGCTAAACCTAGGTCTAACCGAAGATAAGAGGATACATTTAAGTTTAACCGCATGTGGCCGGCTAAAAGTAGGTGTAGCCGCACTTCGGGTATTAGCCGTAACATATACACATATGATAGCACAAACTTTGTTGTTGCAACCAAGACGATGCAATGACAGTAAACTAAAATTATATCAAATCAATTAATATGAAAAAACATAAATACAATATTTTATAACTAATTTTCGTTAGAAATAGCTCTCGGATTCCTTTTTGAAAGAAGAAAAGGGTATGTTCGAAAATAGAAAAAGAATTGAACTTCGAGTGAAATACACTGCATTTCGTGTCTAAAAGCAGTGCGATAGGAGATAAGAGTGTTAAAAATCAATTGTACAACTTACTTCCCTGTCCAAACGTTTTGGTTATGCAAGCGTTGTTTCCTTTTCTGCAGTACTTTACTGTAGTCCTTCTGTCCGGAGACCAGCACGATGGATTGTTGGCTGTACTACATGCGTAACATATTCTCTCGCTTTGCATCAACATCAGTGCCGACTGCCCCATGACTCCTGCTCCCTTTGTAGGCTCCATCATTTCTCGTCTAGCATCATTGAACGGTGGCTTCACACGTGACACTGGCTTTTCATGAGTTGGTTTTGTTTTATCCAAAATTTCGAGGCTGTGAACTTTATTTGACTTGGGGACATTTTTTTCTGCATTTAAAACAGACGCCAACGCGTTTTCATTTTCAATATGGGATTCAATGTACGGGTCATTATTGATTCGAAGGTAATCTTTATCGTTCCTCGAAATTTCCTTGGCATTGTCCTCATTATTGTAACTGGACATGGATCGCCTTGAGTGTCCTGTTAAGTTATCAGGTTCTTGGTCATGCGAACATTTCTTTGGCAATGCTTCGTTACGGTGCGCAAGAAGTTGGGCTACAATCGCAGGCGGTAATGTTTGTGATTCCAAAGGATCAAAATTAGCGGAGGATCTAGGATATTCACTTCTGTCCGCAGAAGGTATATTTATTTCTGATGATGAACGGAGTCCATTAGGTTCAGAAGCAATAGCGTTACTTGGCTCAGAAATATCATGATTTTCTGGCTGAGTACCATGTTCACTGCTTGGTAAAAAACTATTAGGTTGCAACTGGTCTCTTCTTTTAGCTGCAGGTTTCACTGCGCCAGGTGACGCAGAAAGAGAATTACTAGCTGGTGCAGAACGCATTTGATCGGATGGTTTAGGATTATCTTCCTGTATTTCATTATCGATGATTGGTATAATTTCACGGTGACTTTCTTCACCTGAGTCTATGACGGGGTTGCTTATTGTTAAGGAATTTCTGGTTTTATATAATTTATTGACATCGACTGTTGGCTGTGGATTGGACAGAGGAACTTGTTTCACTGCAGTTTTAGGGTCATGTTCTACATTTCTTAAAGCTTGCGGCTTGAGAGGAGCTGCAGCGTTTAACTGTTGGCTATTTGGTTCATTTTCTGAGGGACTACGCCTCGAACATGGTTTTGGAGCACTTCTTTCGGCTTGGCCATAAAAGTTACCTTGAATGGTATGGAAGGTTTGTATCGGCCAATCATTCTTGCCGGCCTTTGATTGTACCAAGTTATAATCATCTACATTATTTGTCTCCTGTAGGTGGCCTGAAAGTAAAGTAGTAATAAGATTTTATAGTAAAAAGAGCTGCAGTTTTCTTTTCTTTCACAAACCTGGTGAAAGCAGATTACAAAAAAATGTTAATATTAAAAATTTCATGAATCCGTCTTTAAATTTCTCACGGAGAAAACAACACCTTACGGAATTTGAAACTAGACTAAAGTGGTTTCACGTAGAAACCTTCCAAATATATTGTTCGATAGCAAAGATATTTTATCGTTAAAAGCTGTAAACCAATATCAGTCTATTGTGAATATGCGCTCGATGGAAAGATATTCCATGAAAACAATAGATGTTCCGCAAAAACGGTTTCCATTGTTCCAAACTACATTCTCGTACATTTTTTGTTCACTTTGGGCGGTATATGCTAAAATGTTTTAATAAATGTCATATCGGAGTGTGGTCCGCAATGGTTATTCTGTCGTGTGACAGAAAAACAATTGCGGAGGTATAGGACCAATATTGCAGTCCGAAATCAAATGTCTTTTGTCCATTTAACTGTCAATCGTGATATTAAGTATAGGTATTTGATTGAAAACAAATGAAGAACTGCAGACGAAAGAAAACTTGTCATCATAAACCTTTCTACACTAAAAAGGGAAATGAATGTTGCAGAACACGTAAAAACACTCTTAGTTGTTTTTCAAATAAATGTTACCCTTTCAATTTCGGTCACAATCACTGTCAAGAGGGCCTGAGGGTTTGTGACAAAAACATCGAGGAGAGAAGAACTTGGATCGCTTGTCACCGGCAGCTGAGAGCCGGCAGCCGGCCTGCGGGCTTGTCTCTGCATAAAATATCGAGTCCGCTCAATAAAACTCGCAACGCAGTTGGAATACAGCGAATATTTTATTGTTTATTTTTCTTGGCGACCGCACTTGGGTTTTTAATCTTTCTTGTTTCGTTTATTTCTATTTGTATTCAATTGTTGGTCGATGTGTCAATGTGTTCTTTGCTCAGAGTCAGTGTTGCTTATCTGACTGATATAATGTACATAAATTGATGAATTTCGTTTTTTACTAAGTGATTGACGCTTTGGCAGACGTAACTGGTGGTCAGATTTCTTGACTTTTCATATTTCTCGGTTACTGGGTTGTAAACGTTAGATAGTCTCTCCATGTAACATACTGGTACTCAACTCAGCTACATTCGGTTAGAATGGAAGCTGACCCCAACGTAGTTGGGCAAAAGCTATGTAGATTGGGGAAACTAAAGTGGTTGAGACCTAAGTCAAAGTAAGAATTGAAAATATAGCTAACTAACTAACTATCTAAAGCCCAATATAATGTTAATGTGCTGTTAACCGTTATTGGGGCACCAAACTTCGAAAAGAGGCACCTAATACTCGAGACGGTCCATCTATTCTCGCAAATTGCTCTTGTCCCCTCACTTCGCCTTTATTTTCTCTTTTATTACTATTATATCCAGAATAAGTTATTAAGTAGTTAGCAACCTACTAAACGTAGTCAAAGAGAGATTTGGTGAAGGTGCGAGGCGACCACTCAACCTAATTGGATGGGTACGGTGAGTTGTCAAAAATAACCGAGATGGCAACAAAACCATCGCAATCGTGTAAATATCTGTTTTGATGAATGTACTGGAATGAGTTTTTGGAGATGTAGGTTTCGTGAAGTCCTGTTACATCTATTTTTCTTTCGGCACCTTGATTTATATTAGGTACGTCGTGTGGCCTTCTCTAAGCATTTTCCAGTAGCCCATAGATAATTAATATAGAATTATAGAGAACCTGACACTACGGCAAAACCATTCTAGCAATTTATACGTCAAGGGCAAAATCATTCTAGCAATTTGACCCTTGGTTATTATAATCGACAAGTATTTTATTTTTTAACATGACTTTACTCCTGAATCTTGATGGTTATGTTAGCTCATCGGATTACAGAAGCACGATACAATTCCACGAGTTGTTCATTAGCGAGCTGCGATGAGCATGACGTCCAGGTATTAAGTACTAATTAGCTTTATGAATATTGAGCGAGTTCTCGTCATCATTATGTCTGATGAATTGATCAGATTGTTTCAAAATTTAAACAATAGGTGTCTGAAAACCAAATGATTGTTTTGGATCTATAAGCTAGGTTATGTTTTGAAGTGAAGGGCATTAAGGTCGCTATTGCACTTTTTGCGCATGAAGTTTAAATAAATAAACACTTGGTTATTTTCTAACCGATTCGGAACCAAAAAGAGTGTTACTTTTCTTTAACAATTTACTTATATTTTGAAATATGGCCCGGTGAATTTTCAATTATACATACTTACCTACAGTAGCTTCAAGTATACTGAGGGGAGCCTCATTAAAATGTCAGATTAAAAAAATACTACAGTAAATTTTAAAGGATTCTGCTAAATTAAAAGTTGTAAGGGCTTAATGGCCGTTTATAAGAGAAATGTAAGAATAATAAAGTGCTTTTATTGCTGGGATGACGTAAATGCGACTGACGGTGGGGAAGAGGGCCCTTGACAGTGTTTTCAACTAATGAGGTCCGTAAGCAGTATTTTAATACCTTTCCCGCGAGTCCTTATTAAAGGTGTTGGGTATTCCATTCAAAAACAGTCCCTAATTACTACGTAGGTATTGCAAAGAGAGAACGAGGGTATGTAAAGCATTGGAGTGAAGTTGAATATTTGTTGGCTTAATTGTGGCGTAAATACCTACTTAATATCGTCATCGTTAATGAAAATATTTCATTGTACTTTGGTGCACATTACCACCTACAACGTTACTTATGAAAATCTTGATACTGAATGAATTTCTATTGTTTTCAAATGCCACCTGTACATGGCCAACCAACATTTGAATTGTATGCGAACTTTGTCGCTTGTAAAGGCTTTGATTTACCTTCGAACTGGCTTCCATTTTCACCAGATGCGACTGACACTATCTGTGAACTTAATCCATCTAATTAATGGGAGAACCGATAGATAGTTTACTCTAGTTACTTGTGTTGGCTTTAGAATGTACATTGTCAGAACTAAGAAGTCTCGTAATTCTTAGTTCAGTTTTTGTCTCTAGTTTTGTAAGTCAAATGGTTTGTTGTTTTCGTTCAACATCCGAGTCATCTGCATTGCATTCTGCTGGCTAGTCGCCAAAATTTTCTATTTGTGTTCCTTGATACTTCTACTTACGATTTGCATTGTTCTGTTTTCAGTCCGAATTTCCTTCAATTTAGGTTTTGTTTTATTAACGAAATCTGGCCAGTGGAAAGTTTTCAATGGCGGTTTGCCACTGCGGTATAACATGAAATGTTTATACGTTAACGATTTCCCAGAGCATCTTCAATTTATTTCGATCGTCTTACGTCTATCTTATCTTACAAGACGTACCGTGTACGTGGGCCGTGTAACTTAATAAGAATAATAAGGATTTATTTTTTTCAGAGACATTCGCCCTCATTTATAACGAGCGACACAATGAGCTTATTTTGATTTCGCGACAGATTGTATTTCCCATAAATAAATGAATAAAAAACCGAGTTCCAATTTAATACATCAAACAAAACCATTGTTACATCTCGAGTGCGTCATTACTGTGCCCTACATTAACATTTACCATACAGAACATCCCACAATATAATATGACATACGCCTGATTGATTTTTGCATCCGACCGCTCTCCCAAGATCCGGTCGACCAAGATAAATTAGAGAAGGGATAACCATCAATTAGGGAAGTAGTGTGTACGTCAAGAGGGAACCAGTATTTTACGCTACAAGAGGAACTATTTCAAGCAAACGTATTGGGATTACTCGCTTAGCTACGTGTGTTGGCGGCCTCTGGCTTTAGCTTTACCAAGTTATAGCCCGCGTTTACGATACCCAAATGTTGTTAGTCACTGTACCGTGCTTGTAGCGGAATGTAAATTGATTAGGAACCTAAATCCCCGAATCTAAATAGGGGTCGAATATTGATTGTTTCGTTCAGAGAAAAACTCTGTGTCACTTAGTAAAGCTTATTCAATAGATGATAGAGGAATGGTTTTATAAGAAAACGATGTGGTTTAAAAGAAGATGTAGTGAACAAAATTGAAATCGGGAAGTACCCAAGTATGCTTCGATGGTTAGGTTAAGTCCAGGGAATGAATCAAAGACTGTTAACAAAAGATATTTACCAGTCAAACGTGAGTGGAAACACCGGAAGGAAACGCACTAGCAGGCCATATACAGATCTTATTGATGATGTTCTTCAGAAATGCCAGGTAAATAGAAACGCAACAGGCGTTCGTGTATAAACGTCAATTTACCAAAAGAAGTTTGCAAGGATCATAGCAAGTGGGGTTCTTTAGTATCTACCTATACCTAAACGAAAAAGTCGTTCATTTATGAGCAGAATTAAATCTAAAGCCTTGCTTGTCTTGATACCAAAGATACTGCAAATGTTTACGTTACAAACTAAATTTTAACTTGATATTTGATTAGAGCTCTGGCAAAATCAAGAAACCGGCGATCCCGAAACTCAAGGCGTACATTTAATATTACATTAGAAATCCGAAACTAACGATAACGATCCTAACAAAATCTAATTTCACAGTTATATCCAAACAAATTCACACTCGACGAGTCTTGTTATCCCTTACCGAGTTAATATCTATAACTTCGCGTTACTCGGCCAGAATATTACGATGTTAACTTGTTAAGGTCGTCGTTTGTTTTCTCACACCCCTGCAAGTTATATTTGTCGTTCTAACTTAACCGGTAATCACATTCAGTTCAGACAAATTAAGCCCCAGAGCGCTTTAATTTTAAGGTCGGAGTTCGAGTTAAATAATCCCGCAGGTGTTGAATTGTGTTTGCAGTTATTCCAAACGTTGGAAAACTTAATAAAAGTAGGAAGTTCGGGAGTTATGTTGTCGGTTCTTTTCGCTTCTCCCTTGTTGAGCCAATGAGCGGCGGTTAGTTGGTCGGGATTATAAAAGTTTTATTGAAAGGAAGCATCTAAAAATTAATGCATTCTGCTTTTGAAGAGAGCGCTTTTAAGGAAAACATTAAAGTTTATTCTGAAGTTTTTATACGTAACAAGTAAACATGAAGCTCCGTGGCAGAAAAAACATAATTTATTCTATGCAGCAGCAATGTTTAAAAGAACTTAATTTTTCATCATCAAACATTGTTCTGACTCGTTCCTGACACACTCGCAGTTTTCATTCTAAGATGGTAGTTTACAAACTACGGCGAGTTTTTGATTGGCAGCCAGCGACTAGCGAGGCACTCGGCGCCGCTTAGCCGAAAGCTTAACTTAAATGAAGTTGAACGAGTGCGGTTATCGAGCGTGCTTCCAGTGCTCATCTAACTCCTGTACTTACCTTTAACTCTCAATTTAATTGGGATTTGCAAACAATGTGTTCCAAGCTTTGTTTTAGTTTGTATGCCATTTAGGTGAAGTGTTTGTTTCAGTTGTGCATGCATTTCCTTATTGTTCAGCGGATATGTTTGAGTTGTATTGTTTGTGTATTATAGTTGTGCAAGTATGTTTATTACATTAATATAATTCGTAGTAATATTTAAATACATTCAAATATAATTTGCTGGTGAACCTTAACACACGTGATGAATATCGATCACTATGAATAAGTATAAAAATAACTTATTTTTAAACTTATATAATGCAAGTAGTTCAAAATCGATTTCTCCGAAAGGCCACGGGCGCCCCGTGGTTCATTAGGAACGAACGACTCCACGTCGACCTCAAAATCCCGACAGTGAAGCAGTTCAAGAAACGACTATCGCAGCGTTTCATCGAAACTGCTTCAAAACACCAAAATCCCCTTATCGCATCGGCTACCCGATACACTCCCTCACAGATCAGTAGGACTCGCCGCCCGAGGCATACCCTCGTCGAACCCGACGACCCCATCACCCAGATTCAAGAGAGCCGTAGGGAAACCAGCACTCTTCGAAAACACACACGACACAGACCGCGTTCCGTTTTCCGGCCCCGCCGCCGGGGCCCGTCGCGACGTCCCAGTAATAACCCTCCCCGACCTTTGATTACCGAGCCAGCCCGCGTCGCTGAGCCAGTAGTTTTAAACTCCCCAAATAATGTTACGACCCAGCCTGTCCCTTGCTGCTCCTCCCAAATGACGCCGCTAGCCGAGGTCCTTATCCCACAGGGGATGCCCTAGCGAGCGGTCATTTAGTTTTAGTTTTATTTTAGTTTGTAAGCCCTGGCTGGGGGCCTTAGAGTCATTTAAGGCCACCACAGGATAGTCCGGTTAAGCAGTAACCAGCCTTAGTGTGCTGAACTGCGAGTGGTCATCGTCAAAAAAAAAAAAAAACTTATATTTTAAGTCTCTCCGGGATCATCGATGGACCTGGGAGATAAACGGAAAATGCCAAACTCCGTAAGATTATAAAATATCTTTTGACTGGCCTGTTGGTCTAGTGGTTAGTGACCCTGACTGCTAAACCGGAGGTCGTGAGTTCGATTCCCACACAGGACAAATCTTTGTGTGATGAGCATGATCATTTGTTCTGTGTCTGGGTGTAATTTGTCTATAATATGTATGTATTTAGAAATATATAAGTATGTTTATCAGTTGTCTGGTTGCCATAGCACAGGCTCTGCCTAGTTTGGGATCGGACGACCGTGTGTGAGTTGTCCCAAGATATTATTATTATTATTATCTTGAGAGGTTGTAAACTCTCGATAAATTGTCAACTGAACATTTTGGAATACTTTTAAACGCATCAAAATTTGATAAAATTGCGACCAATCAAAGCATAAGTCTACAATTTATCCGTTATCGTGTGATAGTACACCTGGAAACAAGGCTCTTATTGGTCTGTTCAGATATGAGCTCATACCGACAAAGACCAAGAGGTGGCCCCTCTTGGTCTTTGTTGGTATGAGTTTCCAATTTAACTATGACATAAAAACAGATAAATTGTAGAATAGAATAGAGTGCTGATTGGTCGTCAGTTTATGTCAGTCCAAGATTTTGATTCGTATAATTGTGGAACAAATGTTCATTTGACAATTTATCGAGATATATTTTGTAATGTTACGTAGTTTGCAATAATCCGGTGGCATATATAACAATATAACATCATCATAAGAACAGAGGTCCAACTGTACTATTTTTTAAACAACGTTCGCATTCTCATTTCAATGCAATTGAGATGAGAATGCGTACGTTGTTTAAAAATAGAAGAGGAAAGTAACCAATTATGAAATGGCTTGTGTTTAAACGCCTACCAGAAAAGTACCTATTTACTACAAAAAAAATCGAAATAGTTGCCAGAATGGATAAATGCTCACCAAAATCAAATTCGGTTGTTGTGGTTAAAAAAAAACAACCACGAAGGGGATAGCGGGGTCTGACTCGCTCGCTTCGCTCGCTCACTAGACCCCGCCATCTCCTTCTAACCTAACCTGTCCGAGTCGGGGTGTCCTAAGTCCCGAGCTCGCTTAGCTCGCTCTTGCATCCAAGTTCTCCTAGTAACAGAAGTAACATTGTATTTCAGGGAAACAAGATTTGGTAACCATTTATCCATTTTGGTAGGCAAAAAGAATATAAATACAACACATACAATTATTTTGATGAGTGTATAATTATGTTGGAACTTAAAACGTTGTTCCTTAGGCACCTCGGTATAGAGTGGGTTTATTTTATTTGAAGATAACATATTTTACTTGGTACGCATTTAAATTGTAGCCTTATGAAATGCCATTTTGATTTATGGATAGAAAAAAAAACGAATCACAAATCAGGCTAGGTAGGTACTGTTCCAGACTTGGTTACCTACTTTCCTCTAGAATTGGCCTCCAGGTATTATCAAATAAGTAATACGAAAATTAGGCTCATACAACAGTTGGCATGAAATGTGTGCGTACACTACAGTGCAGTATATTGCAACCATCTATCACTATTCAGTATGGCGCCATTTTTTTCATGTCACATGGTCCCCGGTCCATACCGCTTGTGTGCTTTAGTTACGATGACAAATTGACCCATTCGATTTGAATTCGTCAATACATATTTAACTTATGAATACTACGAGAATTTATTAAAAAGGTTGGTACCACATTTTAAAGTGTTTCGAAGAGTGTTTTGTTCAAAGGTTTTTACCACAAAAGCTTTTGAGATTCTTTGAATGTGCGCTAACAAAATCTGTGTGCTTATATAAAAATCGTGTATTTTTATATGTGCAATTGGACTCAATTAAGATTTTAACTTAATTTCAGCGGTAAGCAACTATTTTACAAATAATCACAATAAAAACCGCAGTAAAGCGATTCAACCATTAAATCTACTAAAGTTTTCAAATCCCAATTTTATATTAGCAATGATCAGGAAGCGAACAACAACGGTGCTATAACTGAGGCAATATCCCAAAGTTACATATTTATGAAAGAACCCCTCTTTTATAGATCTTCTGGCGGTTGGCGGGTTTTTAGGCCTAAGCATACAATATAAGTCCGTCACAATAACACGTTTTACATTTTAATGGGTCATAGAAAATCGAGGCCCTGAGTGTCCATTCTATCCGTGCAGTGGTGAAAATATTATTCAATTTATATGGCCCAAAATGTAATCTATCAATTTGGGATACCCGCAGGGATCAGTTATTCTACTCTGAAGGAATATTTTTCCTTTGGTCTGAATATATCATTAAAGGTACCTACACTATAACTTCATGTCGGGTAATGTTGAAATAGAATGGACTTTAGTAATCCCTGCAGGTATCCATTAAACCAATACTTGTTGCAATGCCTATTATGTTATTTTATATCAAAGATTTCAGAGAATAGTTTCACCAAGTTACTGTGTCCCTACGGGACAAACCATGCATAGAAGAAATTCGAGCCAAATTGCCATTTTAATGACTAACCAACCATTGTGTCCCTGCAAATTTAAAATGCGCTCTCATTATTGTTATTCCTGAATTAATAAGCCGGGTTACCTGGTCGCTTTAACAACGCCTGTTCTCACAAATTGCCAGCAGAGTTCTACAATTAGGGACAAAATTATCGAATGTCCCGCGGTCGAAAATGAATTATTAATGACTGAATCGGGACTCAGCCTTAAATGGGACCTTTATTTGCTCTGTATTCATGAAAGTACTTTTTAGCCAGTGGTTAACGATCATTACAAGTCAATAAAGACTTCGGTACTTTTGTACAAGTTGCTTTGTTAACAATTTTCAGGAGAGAATTTCTGACGCTGGGATTTTAATTGAGGGTTAACTGAACCAATGTCAACCAACTTTACAATTAAAGGGTTTTGTGATGTCAGTAAAGTGTTTAAGTGTTTTAAGAACTGCTCGTGATATCATAGTTTTAAGTGCTTGAAGATATGATTACAAGTAAATCACTAAGCAATCGTTGCAGTGTCGACTTATCTTCTGTTTGTCTCACAGCTGTTCTCAGTATAATGTACCTATGACGTGTATAACGTTACGTAACTGATAAGGTAGTGTGCATTATGATTTCAGACTTGCTCTGGAGATAACAGGCCTTTATCTGCTATGCAACACTCAATCACGCGCTTTAGTATAGTCGATAGCAAGAGGATATTAATATTGTCTTTAGTTTCAAGATTTTATGATATGTTAATTTGATGCACTGAATATATGTAGATACACCTACTCGAACCTACCTAATAGATAGGAAGCATTGTGTAAAACACGATGTTGTATTTACAAAACATTTTTGATTGTGAGGAACGCGATTGAACACAATCTCACCTAATGGATAGCAATGATGTGGTCGACGATGGAGCTCGCTTGTGGCACGCTTATATACAAGTATCTAACCTTTTTACTCTTGAGTTATTTTATAAAATAAAGCTGACCCACGCAACTTCGTCTGCGTCGCATTTTTCATGAATGCTCGGCTCCTATTGGTCGTAGCGTGATTTTATATAGCCTATAGCCTTCCTCGATAAATAGGCTTCCCAACACTATAATATTTTTTCAATTCGAATGAATATTAAAAATAGGTCTTGGTAATAGAAGTGTGAAAATTTAGGGATTTATGTATTTTTAATGCTACATTATAAAAAAGTAAAATTTTGTACAAAAAAAAAAATCTTTGGAGTGGACAACCCTTATCACTTAGGGGTATGAAAAATAGATAGGAGCCGATTCTCAGACCTACTGAATATGCAAATAAAATTTCATAAAAATCGGTCAAGCCGTTTCGGAGGAGTATGGTACACGAGAATTTTATATACATATAAGATACCTTCTGAAGAAATGAACATGAACTTTAGTCGCTGATTATACAATCCGGTGCACAATGTACATGCATGATTATTGGCAGATATCCTAATCATGCAAGTACATTGTGCACCGGTGATAACAGTTTCCATTTTTTTATATCCAGATTTGCATTGATTTGCACTTTCATTGTGTCTAAAAATATATCAATGACACTCGACGCCGGTTCACGTATGCATATTAATTTTAGTGGATATAAAATCAAAGCTTTCATTTTTTTTGTGATTGTCATTTGAATCCGTTGGTTTTCGTTGATGGACGCAATTCATCCCGTGAATACCTCGAGCAAAATAGTGGACTAACGAACCCCGTACATGTATCTGCATAATAGCGAAAACAGATTTTTCGGTTTTCTTTTTGTGATTGCTATGTTACGAGTCGAGTAAATGCCATGCATTTCGCATAGAACTACACCGATTGCGTTTTGTAAAAATTCAGCAAATAGGAAAATCAAAAATACAGAGAAAACCACCAAGTGGATTTTGCACCAAAACATTTCTTACATTTGATTATTCTCACCTACAATGGTTATAGGGATGACACCTGGTTTAAAAAAAAAGTGATTCTTTTTGGTTCGTCAGTGAAATTATCAAAAAATATTGGACACATATTTTTAATCAATAAAAGGGCAAGGTGCCAAATTATCCCAGCTCCGGCACTAATGATTTATTTCGCAGATTGTAGAGTAGGAAAAGTATTAATAGAATACCACTATCTCTTTATCTGGTGGATAACACACTTTTGCCCGAAGAAGTTTGTAAGGCGTTCTTCCCAAAAACTCATTATATTTCAAAATAAGAAATCGTCTGTCAACAGGAAGGAGCTAAAATTTCAACTACTAAATTTGACCCAAACAAATAAACAACAAACAGGGCAAGTTAAATGAAAACGTTTAGAAATCATTTCATCGAGCCTTTTATTTTAATACCTCACATGAACAAGTCACAAAAGATACAACGACGCTTTATCTGTGATCTTGCATTAATTTTTTTCAAAATCCTTTTAGCCTGTGTGACTCACTGTGTCACGGCGATTCTCATAATTCCTCAATTGTTAAAATCCATCAATCAATTCGTTTAGGCTGCAGGGCTTGGCAAAGAAACTCCTTAGAGTTAAGTTAGTTTATGTTAGCTATTACATAGAGCGACGGTGATGGTCTGTTATTTAAGTACTCTTTTTAATTTATAATATGAAATATAAAATTTTTGCGCCAGAGCTGGGTTAAATTTCTAGGGACCATGAATGAATCGTCTCCTTTAGCAAAGATAAAATGCATCGAAGTTCAGGAGTAGGGGCTTGTAACGTTCACTTGAAGGTGAAAAGTAGTATACTTTTGCACTATCTCGCTATCGTCTTCATTTTTGGATTACGTAACAAAATTAAATGCCCAACAATTTTTTGGTAGGTAATCAAACTGATGGACTTATAGATTTTTAAAGAATCTACCCTATTTACAAAACCTTGCACCTCGAGCCAAAGATTTGTATGAATGTTGCTACAAATTTCCCCATAGGCATGCCAAAACCTTGTTAGAGCGTTGCTTTGGCAAACTAATGAAGTTACATTTTTTCCGGTTATACCAGTACTCGAATACAATGTTACAGTTCCAATATTTGAAGCTCGTGTGATACAAACATTTCCATCGAAATCAATATTGGATTCCGTATACATGTGGATTTCAGGCAAAAAACATTGCAAAACATTTTATGAAGAGTTTTTACGAATTTAGGTGCAATCCAAACAGCGTCCTATAACATTTACTGATGGACTATGTTGTATAATTTCATTGAAAGATAATATGTAGTAGGTTATATTATGTTTTGTTACTAATTTTATACACAATATAAATTGCACTCTCAGTATTTCTGCCTTTACAGTTTACTGCAGCTTAATTTAATTGTACTTATCTAAACACTAATAACTTGTACGTAAGTTGGGTTGTAAATAGTTGAAAGTAACTCCCAAGTTAAATAATAAACTATGAACTCCTAACATAATATTGTAGTTCCGAAAAAATAAAATAATAGTTTCACTTTACAAGTACTTGAGCAAGTTTTACAGACGTTAATCAAAGTATACCTGGCATTTAAAATAATTTATGAGCCCGCAGGTGTCTTGACAGTTAACAGTTTAAGAAGTTCACAGGATCCTACAAGTTGGAGCACCTCACATAACCGTAACTAAAAGGCTTTAGGTCACAAAACTTAACAAGTAAAGTTAAATTGTTAAACGCGCCGACATTGAGCCTTAAAAATTACTTGCACAAGTACCTACTCTTCCCTGCAAGTTTGTTTTGTTAAAACGAAGTTGGTAAAAAATTACTTTGTTATTTTTTTTCTTTTGCAACATTATGGTAAATATACCTGCAAAAATAAAATCAATTAGGTACTGATATTTTGCAGGAATTCATTCCGAACCCAGTAATATTCATCAAGGCAATAGAGTATAAAAATGAGTTTTCAGAATTGGACATAATTATGTAAATTTTTTTGGCGATAGGTACCTACTGTTTGATTTATTTTACTCAAACAAAAAAGAAATGAAAAAAAAAAACAACTTATGACACAACAACTGTACATCAACAACCAATGTACATGTAAATCATGTACATTGGTTCTAACAAAGAATTTTAATTGTTGTAAGTTTTCCCCGATATTACGGAAATGTGGAAAAACTTACGTATTTTAGTAAAAAATACAGCTGAAGGTTCATTTTTGTGGTAATTGCATTCCTGTCCTGAAACTCTGCCCGAACATATAGTTCTTAAAAAATATAACATAATAATTCGTGGGTTAGATATACTAAAGCCTCTTCATAAGCTTTTGGGCTTCTTCTTCTTGAGTAATAATTAATTAAGTGTAGGGAATTTGTCCGCAGAAATTATTCAAACTAATTTCTATCTTGGGGGACCAAGATATTTAATTTTTGTCAGTTTGACAGTCAGAAATTATCTGGTAAGTAACCCTATAGTAATATACTTTTGCCAACGATACTTTGAAAGGCTAGTTACACTTTTGGAATGCTGAAACCAATTAGTAACCGAACAAAATGGAGTTCGGTTGAACAAAAATCAACATCAGCCAAACAAAGCAAAGTTTAAATTTCACCTGCAAATATTTTGTCCATTAAAACGACACAAAGTACTAAAAGGACATTAGGTAAGCGATATCGAGTGCAACCCATCTGGCTGCGTCGGGAAGCGTCGGCCCACGGGAAGTGCGGTTGGACGCCTTTTAATTTCGCACGCACGTGCCATTGCCATGAGGCGCAAAGTCTTTGTCAGTTGAGCAACAATGAAGCCTTTTAGCTGTGATTTATTATGGCCCACTCTCCCCCACACCGCGGGGAGAATCAGGCCAGCTAGACCTATAAACAATTACGCTAGATTAACATAATGGGATATTCAGAGATCTCACTTTGTTTATCTTACGGTCTCGGGATTGCGATGGAGCGATACAAAGCTATTTATTTAGCGTAGGCTATCTTAATCTTAGATAACTTGATAGAACTTAGTTTGGGTCTTTACAAATTAGTTTATATTTATGCTGACTAATTTGAGTCTTTGGCCTAGTTCATACATTAGTGGAAGTTAAGGGTGAAACTTGAACAAGTTTGTTGGGTGATTAGACTTCTGATTTGCTACCCTGTGCTCAACCCAGAATACAGGTGTAGATTTGAGGGTGTAGGAGGCCCATTGCTTATCAATACTGAGATAACCGACATATTATATAGAAATATGTACTCGAGGTTGGTGAGACAGCAGTGCAAACACCCTTTTCACCAACCTGTCAGTAGAAACAATTATGAAAAGAAAATAAACAGCGTATTGCTCACAAATAAATTGAATTTAATTAAATTGCTGGCCTTTTTCCGTTATGCACAATGAATATTTTTTTTAAGTTCGTCACACCATTCTTATCTAGGTATACATCATGTTTTATGCATAAGTTCACGCCTGAAAAATAATTTTTGAGTCACCCGCACTCCTTTGACCTCTTTCCGTGAGTCTTAACGACTCCGTAACACAGTTTAGGAGATAGGAAAGATTGCATCCCTATTTCCGTGGCCTTATCTTGGCCTCGCGAGTTTTATTTTATACATATTTGAATGTTTTTACCAACATCCTGCGTGTAGAGAGAAGGGAGAAAATCCGATCAGTCTAGAAAATATCCAATCTAACTTATCAGGGTAAACAATCGTATGTATGAAACTTTACCTGTTTGTTTTACAGAGCATCTCTGAGTATAACAGAATTAGTCTCGATAGCTTGGACTTTTGAAGTCTGCTCATTACCTTTGCGCTGATTTCACCATTTATACTCTGTTAGGTACATAACACATGGCTGTTTAGTGCGACATAAAGGCACCACGATTGCAAGCCTTATCGTGTGTTCCCATCTGACCAACGCGTCGGTACTAGGATTTCATGAATGCTTATTCGCTTTAATTTCGTTCTAGATTTGCATTTTGATGGTAATCTAGTTTTAATGCATTTTTATGTGTCCTTTTTGGGTGTTTCTCGCCCTCGCATGTCCTTGTAAATTCTGTTAGCAATTTCTAGGCGGGATCGATTGTAATATCTATATTTTAGTGTAGTTATCTGATCTGTTGCTAGGAATGTAAATCGCAGTTGCTAGGAAGAAATATGGTTTTCTTACGTTAATATTATTCACAGAATTTATGTTATTACTGTGACAACTTTAGCGTCAGAACTAAAGTAATTAAGGGAGTTGTATAGTCGTAACGCTTTATCAATTCATCCCTGAAATCAATTGTGTTTGTTACTATAGATTCGTATTACAATTTACGACAAAGTATGTACCTACTGTTATAAGGAGAAAATTCAAATTGACATCTGTGTTGGTAATATTTATAGCCTTTATTTCAGATAGTATTTCATTTACAGGATCAATCTTAATTATTCTATATGCACAACACTTTTACTTACCCCTTGGCCTTTGTCAATAAGTAGCATACAGGAAATATTTACTGAAGTCTAAATATCTAGTCGCACAACGTTTTTTTCAGAGAAAAACGTAGCGATTGCGACAAAAAATATCGCGGTAGTTGAAGACAAGATTGCCAATTTGTATAGAAGATACATTCTACACGTATGTATATTATAGCTATCCCTTATTTGAGGACAAGCAATAATGGTAATAAACCGTCTATATTGTTAAGCTAAACCCCATCCAGTTTAGCAGATATTTAAGGATATCATTACATCTGTTTAACCTTCGCAATGTTTCGATTGTGTTCATCTTAAGCGGGGAAATGGTGGCAATGATGGCTTTCCCCTATTTAATGGTCTTCGAAATGAGCCCTCGCCAGGATATATCGCGGTAGGAAATCGAGAGGGCACATACACAAATGTAACAAACAAACGAACCATTTCTTTTTCTCGCAGGATTTCTGGGAATGTTGCCAACAATGTGAGACTGAATAAAATTAATCCTTAACTTCGTATTGTTTATTAAAATGTATTTCAGTGTACAACTTTTTAATTAAATTGTACAATCCGTTGTTATCATGTCTCTTTGAATTCGGAAATATATTGGATTTTGTATGAACATTTTGTGGAGATTTCGCAGAATGACATTTTAATGTAGAACACTGATAATATCTACAATACTTCATGTTCATTTTCAAGTGCGATAAACGAGAATTCCGAATCCAGTGGCAATGGGATGCAAAATTGCAAAATTATAATATGATAAAAATAATTATCATTACGTGGAATAGCAAGTTAACTACGTACATTAGATACGTCATTGGTTGATACGTTTCATTTTTGCTGGAAATAGGAAGATATACTATGTTCTGACGTCTCTGTATTACCGACATCTCTATATAATTGTCATATTTTTATTATTGACAGTATTATTTTGAATGAATGATGATTAATAGTGTTTAGTGTTCAATAATAATTTTGCTATTAGTTAAATTTGATATGATTAAAAGTATTATGTTTTTTTTCTATTCGTGTACCTATGTTAAATAATTTTGCATGCCATACCTAAGGGGGCTCTCCACAAAATAACCATATTATTATACAAGTAATTTGTATACTATTATTAACTTATATTGCCAAATAAATGATATCTATTTATTATTTATTTAGACAGTATTTTCAGGTATTCAAAAGCCGTCCATTTTGCTAGGGGCGAAAACCTTTATATAGAACATGAAAAACCTCAACCAAATAGCAGTAATTAGTCAAACCAACAACGACATAAGTGTTTCATTTGTACGAATTGAGAAGAAAAACATTTCTTTGAAAAAAGTCGGAAACACACGAAGTGGACCATTATCTTCGGAGGAAGGAAGGCCGAGTGCCCATCATCTATTTCAACATTTCAACGCAAGATTCCTAATCTCTGTTATTTTACTGCGGATTTAGAGCAAGCTTAATCGCATAATCAGCTTAAATGAGAAACAAGGAACACGCCGTTTTAGTTTTCTGTGTGAATTAGGATTATTTCAGTTTAAGTATCTTTTCAGCAGAATTATATTTGTTATAAAACATTTGAAACAATACTGCTGTTCCAGTCTCTTTTTTGAAACTACTTTGTATTTTACATAAATAGTAGGTATTTCATTTACTGTTGCCTGCGACTTCGTTTGCATAAAATACTTCTTAGCATGTTCTTCTCCACGGTCTAATCTATACTATACATAGTCCAAATTCATCTACCGGCTAGTTTTTTTAAGTCATTTACCGGTAGGTTTTATGCCTAAATAAATTTTAGTTTTAGTCAGTAAGACACGCCCTTCCGCTATACCCAGAGCGGAAGAAGTCATTTGATGATTTCCCATCATTAATAAAAAAAAGAAAAGTAGTCTCACCTATCATCGTCATCATCCAGTGGACTATAATAATGCACCCCACTGAAACGTCCTCACTGAAAGCTTCCGCTGACAACCAACATCCCTAATTGTCATCCCCAAGATATAACATGTTAAGGAAGATTAGTACCGTCTTACGGACCATTCTACTAAACGGACGTATCTTAACGTTAGTCCAAGAACAATCACAACAACAATTGTATGGTTTAGTTTAGCAGGAATTAGCTGTAGGTACTTGTAATGAGTCCTTTGTGTTTAGAATTGGACGCAAAGACACATAAGCGGGCTTAAAGGTGGTACAAAGATAACGTGGCAAGTGCATTTGGTATACCTAGGTAATTGGAGAAAAATAAAGGATTAATTCTTATAAAATTGGTACAGAAGTTTGTGTTTGATTAGATTCAGATAAGAACCTTCTATAGTTATTGCGTCGTAGCATAGGAATAGTGGTCATAAAGCTACTTATTTTTATTGATATTCTTAATTTACTAAATTAACGAAACATCAAAAGTTAGCTCTTGGGGTCTGCCAACGAGCGGAACGAAATATCCTCGGAGTCAGGATTACAGAACGTATAGGGAACGGTACACTAACACTTTGTTCCAAAACTAATATCTTCCGCATGCCGCAAGTGAAGTGGGCGAAAGTAGCCACATATAGACATCGACATATCGACATTCTCCAAAAAGATCTTGTTTAGCGTAAGCACTAGGTAGTGCCTACATTTCTCTTACCTTGAATAGTGTGATGTCTTTAGGTGCGACCCGAGACAATACAAATATTGGGGAAAATTTAAGTTTTCCTTCACAACGCCTTACAAGGGCCTCCCTTCAGCCATACATTATGTATGCACGATTCACGACCGGATATAGCACTTGGGTAACGTTATCTTTAAGTAAATAATGCATTACGCCTTTCTTCTTATAAAGGGGTAAACAGAGGTGTCCTTTCGTTAACCCGTATGTTTATTTGTGATGGTTCCCGTAGTGAAAGCCTTTCTTCTCCATTGGCTGCTGATTCCCAGTGTAGATATAAGTCATTCCAATTAAGATAATCTAAATTTAACATTTGGTATCTTGATGATGGAACCCTTGGAGGCGATGTAGAGACTGTCTTAAATGACCTACAATTTTAAAAAAATCATTCCATTGCATAGGACTTGATCTGAACTTTTCCAAATGCGAATTTTTTTTATCGGACAACACTGACAGACTACTTACACTTCCAAAATTCAACACAATAGCCCCTGAAATCAAAATTATGGACAAAAGCTCTCTTCGTCTCCTTGGGTGCCCAATCTTTGAGAATTCTTTTCCAGATTTTGTTGAAGAAAAAATTCAAAATTTTAATGACGTTTCGGAAAGATTGCTCCAAATTAACATGCATTCAGCCATCACTCTTATTCGTTATTGCTGTTTCGGCCCAAAATTAATATATTTCCTTCGTGCTTCCCATTTATGGAAGCACCCCCACCTTTTGGACAAAATAGACCAAATTATCAAGCATACACTTACTTTAATTTTAAATGTGGCCATGGACGACAAAGCCTGGGCGCAAGCAACCCTTCCCATCCGTATGGGAGGCCTCGGCGTCCGCAAAATTACCAGTATTAGTTTACCGGCTTTTATATCCTCGGTGTACGGCACTGATAAATTAATCAGGAATATTCTAGTTTCTACACTGATTGATTTTGATGTGCCGTACTTCACCGAGGCTGTGGAGGCCTGGAGACTCGCTTGCCCGAATTCAAATCCGCCCGACTACCCTTCATCCCAGAGACGGTGGGACGAGCCGCTCTGCAGGCAAGTTCAGGAAAAACTTATTGCCACATCAACTACTACTGCAGAGCGTGCGCGCCTGCTGGCTGTGGGTGAGTGGGAGTCGGGTCTCTGGCTTCACGCACTACCGTCGTCGAACATTGGCACCATGTTCGACGATACTACTTTCCGCCTCGCTGCCTGCCTGCGTCTTGGCGCTCCTTGTTGTTCTCCTCATCGCTGCCACTGTGGCGAAGTTGTCAACAGCCTCGGACACCACGGCCTGTCATGCAGCCGTAGCGCGGGTCGCATTGCGCGGCACGCGAATCTTAACGACATCATCCGACGAGCTCTTGTCACCGTCGGCGTTCCGGCTGTGTTAGAACCCAATGGCCTGGCACGCGACGATGGCAAGAGACCGGACGGCATGTCGTTATTTCCATGGAAGATGGGTAGGCCATTAGTGTGGGACGCTACTTGTGTCGATACTCTTGCGCCATCCCATCTTCCTAGCTCTTCGTGCTGTGCTGGCGCTGCCGCTGCGGCTGCAGAGAACCTCAAGCGGCGGAAATATAATAAACTTGTTGGTAGTTATATTTTCGAGCCGTTTGGGGTTGAAACTCTCGGGTCTTGGGGTCCGAGTGCACATAACTTATTTAAAGAACTCTCAAGGCGCTTAGTTGACACTTCACGTGACCCAAGGGCTGGCTTTTACCTTGGTCAAAGAATAAGCATTGCCATACAACGTGGCAATGCCGCCAGTCTTTTGGGTACACTTCCAGTCGACAGCGATGCGGATGAATTTTTTGACGCCATATTTTAGGGTTTATTTAGTTAGGAGATTTTATTTTTATTTCTAGTGTATATAGTTAGTTAAGTATTTATGGAATATTAAGATAATACCAAAATACGCAAACAGCTCCACCTACCTACGACATCGGTAACATTTTCAAACTTGTCTTCCAGAACAAGTAGATGGGTATAAATGAACCGGTATACAGTAAGTTAAATAGGCTTTTATGAAATATAATATATTCTAAATATAATTTGGGCGCTATCATGGTTTTGTATGGTCTCGGACGAATGAATAACACTATCCCATCACTTCCCGTGGGTGTCGTAAGAGGCGACTAAGGGTCTCACCAGAGAATGGGCAGCAGCATTCTCTGTTCATTGCAACAGCTACACTGCGATAGCCAACCTGCTTGCCAAGCGTGGCGATTATGCCCCCCCCCCTCCCCTCTCGGGTGAGGCCTATGTCCAGCAGTAGACGTCTTTCGGCTGATATAATGATGATGATGCTATCATGGTCATGGTCATGGTAGCACCCAAATGCTTTCATGATTCTCGATTTGCTGTTGAAAGTTTCCAAGCAAAACAATCTAACTTCATTCTAGCAGTCACGCTTGAATCCAGAATCTTTATTGAACTCTGATTCTTATCTTAACGTTTCAATACAAAATAACCGTAGTTAAGGTAGCGAGGCTAACCTTCATTTAAGAATAAAGAGGCCTATTTTTGCCTCATAATCTTTAAGGCAAAGTGTTTACCTTATATATCCGTTATCTTGTCAAAGATGGTGATTCAAGGAGATGAATGAGGCTGAACGACACAAAAATCCCTTTTTTGTTCATCTTATAATATAAATTGTTTGGCAGCACTTTCCCACAAAGTTAGAATCTCGCTGAGCAGACGATATTAAGTTGTTAAGTCCTCAAAAACTTTGTAACTCCTTCAATATCTGGGAGAAATGAATCTATGTTTTATGTTATCGTAAATTGTTTTAGATTTACTTTGTATAGTCAATCATAATGAGAGAATTTATGGCTTTCATGATGTTGCATAATTTATTGGGTACACTGGACGAAAATTCGCATCGTCAGTATTGTGACTGAATAATATGGTGTTTTTTTTTTTTTTTGGGCATGATGTATGGGCTGGCTACAGTGGCTACCCCTTACTGTAGCCTACTACACGCTCATGATAGAAACCATTCATTTTTCCGGGATCAGAAGTAGCCTATGAGTCTAATGACATTCGGCGATAGTAAAGCTTTTTATCAGTTGAATTGCCAATTCTACTTATATTTAAGCAACATTCAAGAAATTGAGGCTTTTTGACAAATTACGACTGAGATGCGAATGCGAACATGCTTAAAATTTTGTAGAATTGGCACTCACTACAAAGCTTACTTAGCGTGAACAAGCAAACAACCTTTAATGTAGTACTTTAGATATTTATCTTAGGTACAGATTCACAAACGGACCATCTGATAAATAGTTTTCCTTGCTGCCATTGCTTACTTTCGTCTCCCAAAGTATTGTAACGCTAGCTGGAGCGCCGCGCGGCAATTGGAACCTTTCAGAAAAAGTTGAAAAAGTCTGTAATTTCATTGGCATTCAAACTGAGGCGCACAGCAATGCAGACTGGCAGCAGGAATAAAATTGTTGATAGGATTTCTCTAAAGGACTCTTTCCACAATCTACTCGACTATTAGCAATTAGCATACCTACTACTACTAATTAATAAAGTTCTTTAACTTTAATTTTAGTCAGTACCTATTCACAATTCTACTCCAACGTATGCTATATGCACAAGTTTCTAAAACTGGAACAGAAGTCGCGCTTCAATTCAAAACAATTCAAATATGCTAGCTCAGGATCAAAACGACATCTTTAATATTAACCTAGCGAACGAACGGTAGAGAAACTAATTCAATAGAGAGTTTGTTCGGTCATCCGCAATGCTGTCGTTAAAGCAGACCAAATTCGGAATGCTACGGCAACGCTACGAGACTGCTACGAGACTGCTACGAGACTGCTACGATACTGCTACGCTTTAGAGGCGCTACATGCACTCTCCTAAGATTACAGTTAGCAATCGACTGATGTATGCTTTCATCTCAATGGTAGCAATGCTAAATAGTTTAAGAGGTTCATTGTGCCTTCCTGGTACTGGGCTTTATGTAACTATGTTGTCTCAGCAGTGGCGTGAGTATGTCAATCTTAGTGAGGAGACTGTAAACATATCCCATTTATGTAGTAAAATCAGTAATTTCAATGCTTATGCTAGAGATTTCGAACGAAACTTAAGGTGTTACGGCAAAGATTGAGTTTCAGAAATAAATAACAAAAAACACTCTTCCCAAAAGATGAACCATATTCATTTAATACCAAATAATGTTACGAAATCGGCATCATAGATAAATTCGATATCGCAATAAATTCCGACGTGCGGTGAAATGATGTCCAAGCGATGTGAGTTATGATAGAAATCGACTGGCAGTATTTTATATTACAATTTGCTTGAATTCGGAAGAGTACCCAATAAATTAAAAGCTTATGGTAAGCATCAGTAATTTTACGATAGGCATTTTTTCACAAAAAAAAAAACGAGACCCCTTTTCCTCATAAACCTTCTTTAATAAAGCCATAATATAATAATAAAACACTCGCCTCTCTAATTAATTATCTCTTTGTTAAACCGTATTATAAAGAACAGACTAAAAAGCTAATTCAATTGGCTTTCCTAACTTTTTTTCATTTTATTTTAAATATCCTGAAGGGAAATCTGTGCTCTAAATAATCTGTTTAGTTCGACTGTGGTCCATTTCAATTGCTTGCGCTTGGGAGCTTGCATTAATTAGATGGGTTATCTTAGAACACCGAGCGTGTATATTAGTGTTCATATAGGATATAATATTAATGGTATGTAAGTGCACTCTACTGTGAGATGTCACATTTGTATTCTGGGCTTCATTATTAAATTCATGAGCAATATTTTATGACTAAATATGTTATTTTATTATAATAGGAGCCTTTAAAAGACATGGAACTTTGCAGTACTATGAAATTCATGGATGCCTCTATCCAGCAGGGGATGTGTTTTGAGTAAAAAGATGATGATGTCGTCGTTTTTGATGTTATGTTATTAAACTAACCGCCTTCAAACCAATAACCACAACGAATTAGAAATCAACTGGGCGTAGTGAATAGTTCTATATAAATTTTAACTAACTCCAACCAATAAAGAGAAGCAACTAAATAAAAATATATAAATACGTTGTATAAAATATTTTTTTACTGTTACAAGTTGCAAGTTTTAAAGTCCAAAACAGAAAACCTAAATTCAAGTGTGCGATTAAACAGCCCTAAAAATGTATACAGCCTTCTCCAGTCTAATCCGAAGATGATACGTCGCGCGTCGCGGTGAAGGACATCATTTGAGGAGCGCCAGTGAATGGCTCACTGAAGGATGGTGCTCATCTTATACTGGGAAAAGTTTTTATTAAAACCCGTCTACGTACGTACGTTATCCGCTGTCCTGCTTTTCACTCTCCTGTGTTGGAATGGTTTTTTTAGTAAAAAGTTTCGTGTTTAGAGCCGGTTCTCAATAGTCCGATTACTTTTACCCAAGGATTTTTTTAGTGGCGTCTCGCAGTTCAACCTATGAGATTGTCGACTGCTGTACCGGGCTTGTCTGTGGTGGCCTTAATATAAATATTAAAGCCTCCAGCCAGGGCTGGAATTAAAATGGCGGTTTGATTACTCGTATAAACAAACCAACAATTTTACCTCTTTTAGGATTAAAATGATGAGCTAAGCTCATTTACAGGGTACAAATTTGATGCCCAAAAAGTTCACAATAAGATTTACGGCTATTCCTTCCAACTCTATATATATTGTAATATATATATAGAGTTGGAAGGATTAGCCGTAAATCGTACCAATGATGTATACATAACATGTGTAAGTATTATTCTGAATCCCTTTTCAAAATCTCATCTCATAAAACAATAAAACAATCCGCTACGGTTTAAGTTTATTTAATGGTACCTCTGGAAACACTAAAGTTGTAAATTATTGTAATATGATAAGAGTTTCGTGTCTGAAATGATGAAAGAGCAACTAAACGTGGAATTGCTGTTATTCTTGATATGATATACTCAAACCACGAGTGCCGAGAGGTACCTACTTGTATTTAATGTGTTCGCGACGAGCTTCACACATAGTTTTTATTTTATATAACTTGAGTACATATATACTTATGTTATACAATAAGTTAGCCTAAGTTCTTATGTAATGATGAAAATTAAATTTATTTTAATATTGTTCCTTCATATTCTTAGGGCACTTATTTCTACAGTATAATAAATAAATGGATAGGTTGACACACGCCCTCACACATCCCCTGAAGGTTACGTTTTCGAAAAGGTTCCCCGGTAAGGTATGGTAAGGTATTAGGAGGTAAAGAGGAATTGAACATTTTACACATACCCAAACAGGACAATAATACATATAAGGTAATCGGGTGGACCAAACCACCATTTACAGACACCTTAATTTACTTAACATAAAAAAAATATCTAGCTTTAAGATTCTAGATAATCTGAACTGAAAAACTAGCACTGAGTTCTATCTAGGCATATAAACATGTTTACAGAAAGATAAGGCATAAAGCCGCAAAATAGAATTATAGAAAAATGTAGATTTTTCCCCTGCCGGGTTTTTTGAGCCTATAGTATTGCCACCCTTAGGTTTTTACAGTTGTGTGTCTGGATAGGGGAATGACTATAAGCTCAGGGTGGGTGCACCCACCCTGAGCTATATAGTATGACAGCCCCGAAGCTCAGATTTTCGGGATACCAAACCCAAATAGTAAATAGGTTCAACACACCTAGATATCTTCACGAGTTCCGTTGAACTAACCCCTCAGTGGACAGGGTAGAAGGGGTGGTTTTCACCCCAGCAAACGGGGAATCCCACGGGCTTTATGGAGAGGTGCATCAACCTCTTTCCCGACTTAGAATTGTCTTAGACTAAGCCGTAAATATGTAACAGTAAAAGTTAAACTCACAGTTAAAAATAAACTTAAAACAGTAAGTGATTTTAGGGCCACGTTGCAGTAACGTAGTGTAAACATAGAATTTGTAGTCAAGAGCAAACCCATATTAAAAAAAAAAAACTGCGTCTTCATTTATTCCTGACAAGCAAACATCCCTGACCCCAATATATCCCGATGACAGCAACACAAGATAGCAAGAAAGAAGAACGGTTCACGAAAAGTACGAGAATCCATAATACAGGTACAGCCGGTCGGTAGATATCACGTGATCACGAAGTGAGCTGTCATTCCATCTTGATTATATTCACCCAAGCCTTCATTCACTTCAATATGTTTACGGAATCGACCGGCAGGACGTCAGCGCATCTGGACGCAACCGGGTTGGTCACTATTTACTTCGAAGGAATTTAAGAAGGATAGACTTACCCCAAACACACCCCGTTTCAGTCGATCACGCCTGTCCGGTACATAATGCTTACAGCAAATATAAAAAGTTACAGTTGGTTATAAATATAACACTTTTGCATAGAAAATTCTTATTTTATTGACACTCGTAGCGAGTTTGTTTATTTGTTTGTTTGTCCAGTTTTCACGCTTCACTGCCTCTGCCGGTCGTGGTATACATAAATATAGTGGATATGTACGTACCTACACATATATAAAGGACAAGGTATATGTAGCTGGTCAATAGAGAGACAAAAAGACAGACATATCTACTCATCGCTTCCGCGTTAGACTAGAGGTTGCAAGCGCTATTGCTGAATATTAAGCTGGGTACTGACCGGTGTTCAGGGCCGTAATGTAACATTCGCAGCGAGCATGTTTTGTAACGCCGTGTCCTAAAATCCGTGTAAAACAAAACACATACACGAATCATGTTAGTGCTCATTTCCACGTACTGACTGCACAAATGCTCGCTTTGTAACATGTTACATTAATACTGGTCAGTTCCAGTTCTTGTTCAGACCTTTATGTTCTGGGTTCAACTCCCGGGTCGGACTAAATATTATTGGGTTTTTCATCTGAAATTTCTCAGTTTCGGCTTGGAGTACGGATTTATGCCCGTTGATGGCAATAGGCTCCCCTCCTATTTCATGTTTATAGGTACTTGCAGGTACCTACGCCTCTGCCTTAGGGGAACAAAGACTTATGGACTTTACTACGTTCAGACTCAAATTAGTAGGTACCTAATGTCTTTCTGTTCCAGCCGAGCTTTCGACAAAAGTTAGGCGACATCGCGGCAGGATAAGACGAAGGTGAAGATATTAACTTTACTTGAAAGACTGTCCTGCAGTGGCAGAGGACATTCGTGTGTGTGAAAGGAAGAAGGCCTCTGCCTAGCAGTAAAACATAACGGACTTATTAGATAAATAGATACCTAGATTGGATTATCATACGTCTTAGGGACTTGATATACAAAGCGGACAGAGCGCGCGGTGGGCGCGCCACTTGCGCGCGGGCGCGGCGGTGCGCTCTGCCGAAAATTTTCGACGTCTGTCCGCACGCCCGTGACGCTAAGTATAATAACGTTCCTACATTTTATCTTCAGTGCCCTGTCCGCGCGCCTGGACCACGTTGTATATCAAGTCCCTTAAAGAAAGCAAAAATCTTGACAATCCTGAGTTCCTGACTCGTATCGTCGCTATGCACCAAATGCACTTAATTATGTTTTTGAAGTTTTCCATTTATTCTCTGAAAGTAGGTGCTAAGAGGAAACGCAAACCGTGGCTTTCAAGTTTGAATGTATGTACATACGTAAGAACCAAACTTTGTTCATTGAAACTTGACTTAGACGAGGAATGAGTTTGACTACGATCCAGTTTTACATACGTTAATGAGAGAATAACATTGCTATAGGTACTAGAGCAAATTCTGATGCATGGATGAATCTACAAACTGAGTGTTTTACAACCATTAGAAAGTAAGATATTTATGCAAATTACCTATATGAAGCTTTTTTAAGGTTCCGTAGTCAACAAAGAACCCTGATAGTTGCGCCATGTCCGCCTGTCTGTCTGTCTGTCCGCGGTTTAGCTCAGAGACGCTTAGCACTAGAAAGTTGGAATTTGATATGGGTATCAATATTAATCATGCCGACAAAGTGGTAAAATAAATCATGAAAATATTTTTTTTTGTGGCCTGTCCCATGGTGTGGGTCGTTGTATAGGTCTTTGAAAAATATTGAGGGTGTATGAAAATCATTTTTCCATCTATGGATCCGTTTGCGAAATATTAAGCTTTAATTAATGTGCTAATTTTTGTTAGAGTAAGTGTCCCCCCCCCCGCCCTCTACCAACTAAACGGTTGTTTTAGGAGACGTGAAAAAATCAACGAATTTAAAAGGAAAACTATAACAGCTACGAAGGCTTTACAAGTTATCGCGTAATAGTCCAGCAACTTGTAAAATGTAACTGATTAGGTAAAAATTTCGTAGTAACCCCTTCGAAAATTACTTAAAAGTAAGTGTATTTGTAACTTTGTAATGTAATAGTAAAAATTGCTATTTTTGCATGGCTTACGGGACAGGTAACTACGGGAAGGTTATGTTTTAATATCTAATATTGACAGGCTCGCGTTTGACCACTTTCTCACCTCATAGACAGTGATGACGTGGTCGACGAGAGCACGCTTGCTTACATGTAAACTATTTACTCTTTCTTAAAAACCAACTTCAGTAGATCACTGGGCTAAAGTGAATAGACATATCTGCTGGTTTTTACATGTTTCTATCAAACTGGCTTTTGCCCGCAACTTCGTGTGCGTAGAATACATAGTTACTTTGGGCAGCCATTTTTATTTATAAGATACATTTTTTTGAAACGCTTGAACACTTTTTATGTTTATTTATATTTTAACAAATGCCTAAATACAAAGGTTCATGGTTTTATCTTCAATAATCACGGACTTCCATATAAACTTTCATCCCCTATTTCAACTCCTTCAAACCCTTTCTCGCGTCAAAAGGTAGCCTATGTCCTTCTCCAAGGTCTAATCTATCTCTGCAGTTTAAGTGTGAAGGACAGACACACTTTCGCATTTTATAATATTAGTAGGTTTGGATAAAATATAGGATTATATTTTAGAGATGTCGATACTCAACAAAATTGAGCCATGCTTACATCAATTTATTCAGAATATAGCTCATGGAGAGCTGTATTTCTAAAGTGCATTCGGAGTATCTCCGATAAGTGTGCGGTATAGCGTCCTTTTCCATTTTAAATTGAAAACTTTTAAAATTACACAAAAAGGAACTTTATCCTTTTTGTGTCCTCACCTCAATTTCCCTAGTAAAACTTTTAAAAAGGGGTGTTTTACATTGTTTAAAAATACCATGCAAAAAGACACAAAATAAGTGTTGTCATTAAATTATTCATTTACTGACAGTTTTATCTGACGTTATTTATTGCCTTATTAAAAAACGGTGGCTTATAAACACTTATCTTTTCGCGCCAATAACGGGATGATTTTTATTTATAAATTCACTGAAGGCAGGTTTGGGCACGTTCATGTAAATGATGAATGGAAGGATTTCCGACAGTCCGGCCTCCGGTGCTTATCTTGGAGATAATCCACGATATTGCCGATCTCAGGTGTTTTCGGGATACAATAGTGATGTATGAGTATTATCGGGAGTTTATATAGTCGTACATAGCTCTATGCATTGATATTTACAGTGCCATGAGGCTGTAAAATTCTTTTTGTTTTTGTACGATCACAAATGAGTCCAGTTGACCTAATTTCTATTGATTCCTTCAGACAAAGGCTTTCTTTATTAATTTTAAGTCAACTCTGAAAAGGAAGATTAATGAAAAGTCTTTTGTCGAAACTAAGCTTTGTGCACCTAATTTAGACAGTTCCATCATCGGACTACAAGACGTACGGCGATGCGCCACCAGTGCATAGTGGACTAAAAAAAGTATTTCAAAACGTTTTGTGCGTATGAAAAAAAGATATTGTTTTTTTTTTGTGCGTGAGGCCACTCACAAAACGCGTTAAACTTGCAGTTTAACTTAAAAGGTTGTCGACTCCTTAACTGGACTTAACTGTAGCGGCCTTAATATAAATATTAAAGCCTCAAGCCAGGGCCCGGGCCGTACCCCACAGGAGACTGTGGTGTACGGGCCTCGGCTTAGGACGTCGCTGGATCCTTCCAGCGAGGTCCTAAGCCGAGCCCAGTCCGTCAGAGCCGAGCCCGTCCCTACCTGTCCAGGAGGACTGGATCGAACTAGAATTATTATTATTTAAGGGCGAGTTTAAGACTACAGGCTCAGCGGCGCGGGCTGGCTCGAGCAAGGGTCGGGGCGGAAATTGACGGGGACGTCGCGACGAGCCTCGGTGGCGGGGGCGGAAGGACGGCAGTCTTGTTTTGCGCAGGTTTCTCTGCGGCTCTCTTGGATGGGGTCTCATTGCGGTCATAGTAGGGGGCTCCCTTGATCTTACGGAGGAAACGGGTTTGAAACGTCTACATCCTATGGAGGTGACGCAAAGACAGCGCAAGTCGGTGAAAAGTCGAGGTTTTGGGAATATTTTCATTGTGCGTATAGGCTCAGGAGTGGAATTTCCTTCCGAAGTCTGTTTCCTGATAGCTACAACCTGGGGTCTTTAAGTCAAGAGTGAACAAGATACATGGGTTAAAAAAACCGGCCAAGTGCGATTCGGACTCTCACACGAACGGTTCCGTACCAAAACCGAAAAAAAAACACGTTTCTTGTATGGGAGCTCTCTTTATTAAGGAAGGACGGATGGACGGAAGAACGGAAGGACGGAAGGACAGACGGACTGACGAACGGACAGCGAAGGCTTGGAAATAGGGTTCCATTGGTTACCCTTGGGTACGGAACCCTATAAAACAGCATGTAATCAAAACACTTAAAGATGTTACCATTTTCAGGACCTTTGTATAAATTGACTATGTACCTACGGGTAACATGGACCTACTTTATAGAGCGAGTTTCATTTCACTTAATTTCCTTCAACAGCTGCCGGGAAAATAAGCAGATGATGCATCATAGTAATATATTTTCTTTTCATTCCAAGATAACGAAGATTGCATTGAAAATATTAACGTTGAGAATTTTCTCCTTTGCTAGTCTTAATAATATCAGAGTTTGAAGCTTTACTCGGTAATATCTTTGACGTTATTCGTCTGAACGGGTGCACCACACGGTACATTATGAGGGTGCTCTGTGGGGTCGGTTTTTGCTGTTGGATTTTATTGGGAAATGAATATGTTCCTTCCAAGTATAATGTATTTTTAAATAATTTGTAACATGATACTTAAGCGTACCTTACTTGTGGAATGTAGATCCTATACGGCTCTGTTAATCTCTTCGAGGAGTACCTACATACAGGCGTAATTTTATGTGTTAATTACAAACAAACGAACATGGGATAGATATTATCAAATGACGGAAATACGAATCTCTCTAAAACTATCGTCGATTCTATTTCACGTGATTAATTTAAACTGAGCAAAAACAATAAATTTAATAAAGTTGTCAGAGTATAAATTGATAGTGCAAAGTCTAAAGTTTATTCCAATAGTGTCCTCTTCGGCGGGAACACGGGAGCGAGCAGCGCGCGTAAAATAATCAATCGATGGGTTCAATACTTATCCACATTAAAATCTTTCTGCTTTATCAAGCAAGTCCGCCTGAATTCCCGATTATTGGACCTTCCCTTTTTGCTTCGATACTTTGGGTCTTCGGTGCACAAACGGGATGGTTGGCAATGGGCTACACTCTGGATAATTAATACGTAGATATTTATCAAATCCCATTACTTGATCAGTCGTGTGGAAATCTATTTGTCTCCGTTGTATTACATTTTCTTATAGAGCCAGAAGATTATCATCTTGATTGATATATGTATGCCTTGTGGTTGGCGTTGAACAATGGAATTATTTTTGACGAATTATTTTGTAGCTATAATTAGATCGCACTGTTTTAACCTAGTGATGTAATTTGGTTAATGTTATCTTATCTTGTTGT
The DNA here is from genome assembly GCA_002192655.3 of Mamestra configurata. Lineage (NCBI taxonomy): Eukaryota > Metazoa > Arthropoda > Insecta > Lepidoptera > Noctuidae > Mamestra > Mamestra configurata. The sequence continues at coordinate 565,004 of NDFZ01005472.1, forward strand.
CACGTAGGTAGGTACCTAATGACGGTAATGGGAAAAAGATGTTTGCCATTAGTAAAGGTATGATGGCGCTTCCAGGTTAAAATTATTGCTATATTTACAGAAGCTGTTTAGTGTGTCATTATCTTTCTGGGCATTAGGCCTAATATTATGAGTAGGTATTTGTTAATTCTTATTATTATAGTCGGACTTTTTATAAGCTAGGTACGGTAAGATGACAGCTTATGTGTTACTACTTTTAAAGAAATTTAAATAGTGATGTAGGTACCTAAAAAAGAATGGATTCATTCAATTAGCTTTCAGTTCACCACAGTAGACCACTGTTAAATTTATCTTGTAAAAGAGGATTGTAGTTTAAAAAGCTAAGTATACGTTGATAAAAAAATGTGCAATGCTTATTTTTTGTTTTGTCATCACGTCAATGATCGGATTGATATTTTACAGAAATGGCGTTATGACAAATAGCGTTAAAGGACAGATAAACGACCGATAAAACCTCAGAAAGCGGGCACAAAACGCATAACAAATATGTGGGTGACTTCATCAATCACGTGGTCAAATATGAGATACGCAGACACTACATTTAGACGGTGTCACTTTGTGAATTATTCTATTCGAAGTTTCATTGCGTTTCAATCACATCACTAGTGAATATAGTGTGGCAACATTTTTTAATGAAGTGACAGTAAGGAGTGTAAACTGCAACTATTTAACAGTCCAACTCTACCTACCTATATCTTTCTTTAGTCATCTATTAAAAGTGGATAACTAAAGGTATTGGCTAAGAGTTAAAACAGTGATTTGATCACAATATTTGACACACGCATAAACATCGCAATTACAATATAAATTCCTAATAAAACCACTAAAATGTTTGTCAATTCAATTAATTTGCAACCATTAGTTTACCTATAAATCGCTACAGAGCCGCAGTGCGTGCGATTTTGGTTTGATTAAATTAACATATTAAATAGTTTGACATATTCGAAGTCAGCCCAGTTGCAACCGCAATCCCTACAGTGCTTGTTTCAATTTATTTTACTGTGTTATTTATACTTATATTATAAATGCGAAAGTTTGGATGTTTGAATAGATGAATCATAATTTGTAACTGCAGCCTAGTGCAGAAAGTCTTTGAAAATTCTTTTATGCTTAATATTTAAAGAGACTAAACGTCTTGTATAACACACAATTTGTAACCTATATTTTCTTTTTAATAAATTTATTCTTATTCTTATTCAATCACGTCAGAATGGCTAAACGGATATTGATGAAAAAACAATGCATAAATCTTTGTAGACTTAAATTTGAGCGCCTAAAATTGACTTATATGCGAAAGAAATTCCATTGTTTGTATTCGTATTTTTTTCAAAGTATCACATTAACTAGTTAAGCCCGGTTAAAAAAATATTTTAAATGACAAGTTACCTATTTGATATTTTCATTAAAGTTTAGTGTTGCCAATTTATATTTATTCTGCTAAGTGACAGTTATACAGCATTATTGTATTGTATTCATATTTAGTTCGTTATTGTAATTAAATGTAGTAAATAAATTAACAACACGGTTTATTCTAAGTGTACCTAGGTGTTCCTTGGGTAAAAAGGTTAAAATAAAGTGGTGTAAAAATAAATGAAATACTTTCAATTAATGACTGGCAAAAGACTAGTATCCCAAATCTAAAAAAATGCAGCTTTTTAATGATGACTTTTGATTGGTCGGTAGTGATGAGTATGTTGTACCATACTCAGGGATACCTATATGTACTTATCAAAGAGTATTTATTACCAGCTCTCGGTAGGCTTCACTCCATGCTGAATGCACGCAGCAAGCTGTCCCTAAGATGTAAACTGCGCATCTTCACGACGTGCATACGCCCCATAATGACGTATGCGTGCGCCACTTTCGCGCACGCAAAGTCGCACCATATCCATAGGATGCAAGTAGTTCAAAATCGATTTCTCCGAAAGGCCACGGGCGCCCCGTGGTTCATTAGGAACGAACGACTCCACGTCGACCTCAAAATCCCGACAGTGAAGCAGTTCATGAAACGACTATCGCAGCGTTTCATCGAAACTGCTTCAAAACACCAAAATCCCCTTATCGCATCGGCTACCCGATACACTCCCTCACAGATCAGTAGGACTCGCCGCCCGAGGCATACCCTCGTCGAACCCGACGACCCCATCACCCAGATTCAAGAGAGCCGTAGGGAAACCAGCACTCTTCGAAAACACACACGACACAGACCGCGTTCCGTTTTCCGGCCCCGCCGCCGGGGCCCGTCGCGACGTCCCAGTAATAACCCTCCCCGACCTTTGATTACCGAGCCAGCCCGCGTCGCTGAGCCAGTAGTTTTAAACTCCCCAAATAATGTTACGACCCAGCCTGTCCCTTGCTGTTCCTCCCAAATGACGCCGCTAGCCGAGGTCCTTATCCCACAGGGGATGCCCTAGCGAGCGGTCATTTAGTTTTAGTTTTATTTTAGTTTGTAAGCCCTGGCTGGGGGCCTTAGAGTCATTTAAGGCCACCACAGGAAAAAAAAATGTATTACCACTGGGATAAACTACCTTTTACAATATTTTTACAAGACATTTCTTGCTGAAATAACTCGATGAAATCAAAATCAAAAGTCATTTATTCAAATTAGGCTGAATCTTTTTGAACATCAAAGTTCTACTTAAAAACAGGTCCCCAAAACTCCCGTCCGTCACCACTTCCTAATGCTAAGCTGGGAAGAAGTGGCTCAACAAACTCTCCAGCAAAAACACATCTGTCTGTTAATTTTCAAAAACGTGAATTTATACAATAGTATGCAAAGCAGTTTACAATATATGACAAAAAAAAATATCCAATTTTCAAATTAAATGACACTTATTAGCTAGCACACTCCATTAAGCCATCATAAACAGACAAACTCAAGCATTAACAAGTAAACCAAACTAATTTAGCCTCCAGGCATATATAGTGTGCCCACTTACACTAACAAGATTATGACTAGAGCTAAAAGTGATGAACTAGAGGCAACATAGTAGTCATAATTAACAGTAGTTTATCATTATATCGATAGTAAAAAAAATAACAACCATGACCAGCAAGACGACCAGTCACCACAAGCAGCACCCGTTCACGTGCATAACGTAAAGATCAACCATTACCCCCCCCCCCCCCCCCANCCCTCGCCATGTTTGAGGGAAGGAGGTAGCCCGACTCCCGACGCTACCGCAAGCAGTGACATCAAGAAAATACTAAAGTATTTTCTCTTTTACTTTCTCGCGATATTGCTATTTTACTTCCTCGAATTTGAATATAAAAGTTACCATAGAGATAACCTACAAAAGTTCATGACAAAATAAATCTATTATTCTCAGCCTTCTTGAACAAAAATTCTTGCACAAACTAATTCAGACGGTGACTCTGAGTTCAACAAGATATTTTTCATATTAAGACGTTGAAATTTAATCTCAGTTAAAAAAATGTATGCTGCCATTGTTTTTGGTACAGAGGTAGATTATTGTCTGGAATAACACATAGGATACTTTTATCCCGGGAGTATGTTTCCTTGGGATAATTTTCGACGTTCACACGGGCTGAGCCACGGGCGGCAGCTAGTGTTATTATAAATAATATGGTATAACATAACTTACCTACCAACTAATAAATGTTTTATATTTCTATGTCTAAATCCGAAGTAATAGGGGACGAGTCTATTGCAAATCAACCGCGCAATTAATCCTAACTCCGGGCTTTTACTAAGAAACTACAATTAAAACAAACCCAATAACACTTTGGGTTTGTTCCGACCCGGGAATCGAACCCAGGACTTCATGCTCAGAAATAGGGCTTGTCACCTCACTTTAAATCAACCAGGCAGGTTTATTTAAGAATACATGCCTACCTAATTCTTATGCTATGGGCTAACTTCGAATGATTTATTTTATTGTTACATAGGTACAATAGGTCTTCTTATTAGCGTGTCGGTGGAAAATACACTTATCAAATTGTATGTTTGGCCCAGTACTCAGCAATGGCAACACCGTTTGCTGACGCAGCCATAAGGTCCTCTCATATACAGGTGAAAGGGCATGCGGCGCAAGACAAGAGGTGGGCCATGGACTGCGGAGTGACGACACACAAACACTGAAGATCGGAGCCATCCGAGAATCTCCACTTGAGGAGGTTATCTTTAGTGCGATCAACCTGAGTGCGGAGTCTTTTTAGAGTTTCCCAGGTCGGCCACGGCAGCGCTTTCCCAGGTGAGAGGTTTTCCGAGGGCCCGATGAAATAATCAGGAGGTTTGAGCTTCTCTCGCCAAAGTTCTCATCTTTCCGAGGAGGTGTTACCGGTAGATGAACTCACGTGAATCACACTCACTCAAATAAATTAGGTGGTAGGTAGTTAAAATACATTATAATAATTTATTTATTGAAGACCTTTAACAATAGGTGTACACAAAGCCAGAAAGATATTAAATTTTTAGGGCACTCCACTAGTCTTGCGTCATCAAGCTATTAAGGGAGCTATTTTAACCTTAAACATTCTATATTATGACCTTCTGTGGAACTCTACCCTTATTCATACAAACGTGTGAGAAAATAATATCTTATCATATTATTATTCTCGCATCAAAAGAAGCCATATACTAACCTACGACAATGGGAAATTTCATGGTGAAAAGATTTGCCAGTCAGCAAAGTGTAACTTGCCACGATGCGTTTATCATCATCATCTGCCTAGCCTTTTTTCCCAACTATATTGGGGTCGGCTTCCAGTCAAACCGGTTTCAGCTGAATACCAGTATTTTACGTGGAGCGGCTACCTACTAGACCTCCACAACCCATTAACCTGGGTAACACGGTACTCCTTGGCACGACTGGTGTCAGATTTACTGGCTTCTGACAATCCGTAACGACTGTCAAAGATCTACAAATGACAGCCGGGACCAACGGCTTAACGTGCTTTCCGAGGCGATGCGATCATTGATGTCACTGCTTGCGGTAGCGTCGGGAGTCGGGCTACCTCCTTCCCTCAAACATGGCGAGGGGGGTAATGGCTGATCTTTGCGTTACTATATATTATTAGATAGATATTATATGATCAGCACTAGAGTCTCTTTTCGCGTACCCCAATTTATAAAGTAACGATTTATAATACAGGGTGTAACGGTAAACATGAAAACCATTTTTTCATGTTTTTAAAACTACTGCTGCACATGTAGATGAGCATTTTTCTTCAAGGAAGTCATAGTCATTTACCAAAAATAAGACAAAAAATAATATTTTTTTTTAATTGTCTATGACTTCTTTGAATTAACCTGTTCATCTTCATGAGCAGGAGCAGTTATCAAAATATGAACACACCTTTTTGAAGATTTACGGTATCATGCAGTGTAGATTTTAATTTCCTTTTAAAATAATTCAGTGTCCCTGTAGTGTCAAACTATAAATCAGACTACCGACCGCCGATGGACCGTTAAATCACTGGGAAACCTAACCACAACAGGTTTATTTTACTTTTTGGTATTCTTAAAGTTGGAAATCGGAGCTAGATAAACGGGGATAGGATCACTCGCACTAATCCCGGTATTCAACTCGGATCAAATAAAGGGTACTGCGAATTGTGAACGGTACCTAGTACTATGAAACATTGTTGCACCTGGTTCCACCCCTAGGGGTGAGCCATCGGAAATTCCCGGTACAACGGCTATAAATTCAACATTTAAATGTTTTCATTTTTAAAACTCGGGCTTGTTAAAGCGCTGTTTTAAAACTTCACAGTTTCTAGATAATTTTCCATTTCACCATTACCTACAGCTCGTTTTATAAAGGTGCAGTAAAGCGCGTTGCATTATATTAATATTTAAAAATTCTTGTGAACTAAACCTGAGGTAATATTTTCATCAGTAGCGGTTTATTCGCCGTAGAAATGAGAATCTTCCACGTGTATCTTTTTATGTTTATTATCGAGAACAAACAGGACGTGAAACTCTGGAGAGAGATCCAATATTCCATTATTGGAAGATATCTATTGGTGGTAAACATTGTAGTATCTACTTACCTAGTTCTAGGTAGGATAGTTAGTTCTAATCGAGTAATTGAATGATGCTCGATTGACTTGGTGGCTAACTAATAGGCTTAGGGGCTATGGTTCGCTTGTCTCTTCCCCCTGTTATGGTATAGCATAAAGATAATTGTACTACCTCGTCTTCGTGATTTTCCATGATGTTACGTTTGTGTGTTAGCTCTTACTCTCACACTCTCTATAGGTCCAGTAAGAAATTTTAACAACAACACCATCATGAGTCTACAGTCAACGAGACAGAGGGCTCTCCAATTGCTCGTCATTCACCTCAAGTCTCGGTAACTCTCATCCAGCGACATCTATTTATACTATATATATATAAACGTATATATGAAGAGTTTAGTTTGTTTATTTTAACACCCTAATCTCTGGAACTACCAGTCGATTTGGAAAATTATTTTTGTATACGATAGCTTTCATTCGTGAGGAAGGCTATAAGCAATACGGGAACGGACAAAAACGCGTACGAAGTCATGGGAAAAAGCTAGTTCAACATAACGTATTAACCTCCAAGTGTTTAAATACAACCATAGATCATAACTCTCTCATATCTTCCGGAGACAGATAAAACCGTTCCAAAGACATCACAATCTGGAGTGACTCATCCATTATAAGTAAAAGCTAATAAATCATAATTACCCAACCCGTGAGTCGTATCCCGAAACTTGAGGACATAAATTAACCCTCCACCCATCACGTACTTAAATATTAAAATGGCTAAGGATTAAGCAACGTTGTATTCATAATTCTAGCTTAGAGAATACTTAATGATTCCTTGGAATATGAAATAATTTGCAACATTTAGTTTTGACCTTGTGAAATTACCTTTGTCATTAAAATACTAGATGACCCATCCCGGCTTCGCAAGAACGTCTCTGGATTACGAATACACCAAAATCTATTTAATGGTGACAATTTAAATGAAACCCCTGCAACAGTTTTCAAGACGGAATTTTCGAATAAGAGAATAGCAGTTTCGCGTAAAATATCATCAACATGTGCACCGTCGAATATGGGGTTTTATAAACACAATTCCTGAACAGTCATGAGGAAATATTGCCACAATCATTACGCTTGAACGTATTGACTTGAAGGTTCTCTACAGAAGCATACTTTTCCCATAATTTTTCACGTACTTAAGTAATCCAGGATTAGTCTTTCAAAAAATTCTCAACCAAAGGGGTAGTGGCCTTTATGGTCCCAACAACCGGATGAGTCGTGATGGAATGGTGTGTCAGCCATTTCCAAATAACTGAATAGAATCTATAACTACAAAGAAGTATTCACAAAAAAATATTTAGCGTACAAAAATGTAGGTGAACAGATTGCCGATCGGCAAATCCCAAGGAAACCTTTCAATTTACCCTTTGAGGAAAATTCGTTTTAGAAATGATCAACTTTCATATGAAGTTACCTTTGTTAAATGTAAGGGATTGAATACCCTTAGCCCGTGTAGCGTTGGCCGCAAATATGTGAGTAAGCAAATAATGACTGGCCTAGTGGCGGCCACTGGACCCAGAATTTGGCCGCATGTGGGAACCTAAATGTGGTTTAGGCGCAGTATCCAAACTTATGAATTGGCAGTAATTTTCTCCACGCCATTTGTACATACTCGTATTTAACTGTACCTAAGTAAATACACTTTCTTTGTTCTTGTTTATATGTTTAATGTGTTGTGATAACCACTCAAGTGTTGAGTATTTCCTGGAACATTATATCTTGGGTAATGGGTACCTACATAAATACATTTTATTCGTAATGTAATGTTTTCTATTAGGTACCTATTGGAAAAATGCTACTTAAAAACACTTAATAAATCCCATCACTTTGGGAAGCGCAATAGTCAAAAAGATACTCGTTTGATAAAGAAAAATTAAATGCTAAACTCTTCATTTAGCTTTATAATTTACTTAACTTTTGCCCGTGACTTCGTACGCGCATATCCCGTTTTTTTTTCGTTTCCGTAGGGATTTCGGAAAGGCCTCTCTTAGTGCTCTCCTACACTCCTCAAGGAACCTATATGCCAAATTTCGGCATTATCTATCAGTCACTCAGTCAACCACTCAGTAACTAGCGGAAGAATATAGGTATTGATTGATGATTGATTGTTGCAGCCAAGCGCTTGCGGGAGCCAACACTCAAATGCTTTATCATCGTTACTGTTGCATACACATGTTTTTCAGTTTGATTTATTTATTTCATAAGCTTTCAAAACAACCAGTGTAGGCAAAGCCACAACATTCGAAGTGTATAAAACACTTCGAATGTTGTGGCTTTGCCTGCGTTAAAGTCGGAAATTATCACAAGAGAACGAACCTCCTCCCGGGACAAAACGTATCCAATTTCTTAGGACATTCAGGGCTACTAGTGTACCAAATTACATAAAAAACCCAATTAACAGTGTAGACGTGAAAACATTACAAATAACCAGACAGGCAGACTACTTTCACATTGATAAAGTCAAAGTCAAAGCATTTATTTCAAATAAACCATTATCAGGTACTTTTGAATTGTCAAAGACAGTCCGTCAAAAACATGAAGCTATTTGCACGTTCGAAAGCATAGATCTCTATGGAGAAGAACATGCAAGAAACTCCACGGACACTCTTTTAAATCATTTTATGTTTACAAAAATCCTGGTTACATAAACCTTGTTGCTTCTATAATTATGAGAACAATGTAAAGAAAGAAAAAAAAACAATTTATAGTATGAAATATTAAAATGAGGCAGTGGCAACCAAGGGAAGACCAGTCTCCACTGACGGCGCCCGTTCACGAACATGACGCGTGCATCAGCACCATTCAGCTCAACCATTTTGAAGGGAACTGAATGATCCGATACACGCGCCACCATCAGCGAGACATTGGAGTGAGCATGACACAATATTCGTTTGAAAAATAAAATAAGCTATCAAAACATAGCTTGTTGGATTACCTACTCACAAAATAATTAAATGCCTACTGAATCGAATCAAGAAAACTAATTGATTGGCAATCGTTTTGTAGATCAAATTTTAATTTCATCGCACCTTTTTCGGTTATAACTATCAAACCCTGGTTTTTTTTTATATTCAGTGTCGTATGTAAGTTTACCTAGAAGTTTAGAATAGATTCCCACGTAGCAACGTATTAGATTTAAGAAGTGACACAAATACAGTAATTCCATAGACACGATTTAACTCAAACGAATGTCGGCACAGCCCATTAGGCAGCAAGAGGTGTGTTGTCTTGATTTGTGATCAATTCTCATACGCTGTTATGTACCCAATGTTCATGTCAAGGGTTTTCGTTTGATTTACAATATTCTTCTTTTTTTGACATTATGTTCTGATGGCATCTATTTATCTATTAATTACGTTTTAACCAGGAACCAGCCAAATTTTTTTATTGAAAAATAATCAAGCTCTGTTTTTCTTGTATTAACATCCAGTTAGAATGATTATTCTAAGCCATAACTACCTACATACCTTTTTATTTTCCGTGAAGGAAAATGCTCACACGATAATAGCACAGTTTTAATAAATAACGCGGTTATTTAATTATGAGCCTTCCGTAATAACGCCTAGAGAAAAACAATTGCAATATGCCGCTAATAGTAAATAATTGCTCTGCTATCGTTGGCAACACTCGGCGCTTCATTTTTGTTTTATTTTATGTTTCCATTTATATTTTTCTTTTATCTATAACAACAGTAGGTATCTTTTTCTTTTGATGGTTTAAAATGCAGGGTGAAATTAGAGGTGTTTAAAACGGGAATTGCACCTTAGTTCAAACTGAGAATTCATCGAGCACGCCTATGTAGATACCTAGGCATTTACACAAAAATCACAAAAAGTGATTTAGATATATCTACAGAAACAAATAGTACTGTAATCTCATAAGAAAAACTAAAACACTCATATTCTTTAGCTTATCATGTCTGTATTGCCAATTTGTAATTCAGAACAGGCAAGGCCTGAAAAATATTTAAGTAAGTAGGTGATCTAGATCGCCTACGCCTCCATACCTATGTAAATACAAATACTTCCTTGGAATAATATACATAATAGAAATCGTGTGTTTAAAATGATTAAGGTAAAGTTTGGTTCGTAGTAGACAGTAGACTTTAATGAAAGAGCTGTAACAGGGATTTTCTGATGAGGTTTTCGATCATTAGTGCCGGACAAACTATTAGATGGCCTGCCTTCTTCTTAATTACCTTCCAGTCTAGTAATTATTATTAGAGATTTTTTTACACTCAAGAGCAGTCTTATGATTTATGAGCACGACAGTGGTGCCACACCTTCCTGCAATAATGTTCTACCAACGGTGAGAATGTCCCTCTCTTTTCACGTAAAACAAACGATTGTCCTACGAGGGACTTGGATACATCGTTTGTCTTCAAAGAACTTCATTCGGGATTCGAAGTCCCAATGTGTGAGTATATTTATCGACAGTTTTTGGCTCGTGCCATCAGGTTTGGGGTATATCGAAACCCCATTCACGTAAACCATTGTGGACAGCTGGATCAACTATCAATAAAATATATGGTTGGTAATAGTAGGAAGCATTTGCCTATTTAACAAAAGGGTGTTGTACAGACTGTGGCAATATCAGTCGTGTAGTGCAACAAATGACAGTGGAAAGATGAAAATGGATTCATTCCACGTGTTACATTGCACGTTCGCTATACACACCAAATTAGCTTCAAGCTATTAAATTAGCGTCCAAATTATCAGGAGGTGCTAGAGAACACTGATTGATTACACTGCATGTCTGTACTGAACCTAATGTTATATTATGTACTAGCTTTTGCCCGCGATTTTGTCCGCGTATATCCCGTTTTACACTCCCCAAGGATCCTATATGCCAAATTTCAGATTTCTGTGGCCAGTACTTCCGGCTGTGCGTTGTCTGTCAGTCACTCAATCACTCAGTCACTAGTAACGGAAGAGTTTTATATAAATATATTGATTGGTAGCGGCCTACCCTTGCTTGGCTCGGCTTTTTTCGCGATTTCAGTGTTGGTCCCATAGTGAAAGTTGTTCGTATATTCGTCTTTCCTATCGTGAGTAAAATGACCGTTTATTCTGTTACAGGTTTAGGCCTATATTACAAGTGATGTTTTTTTTTAAATAGGCACACCTTATTCTGTTACAGGTTGTATAGCCTATATTCCAAGTGATGTTTTTTTTTAAATAGGCACACCTTATTCTGTTACAGGTTGTATAGCCTATATTCCAAGTGGTGTTTTTTTTTAAATAGGCACACCTTATTCTGTTACAGGTTGTATAGCCTATATTCCAAGTGATGTTTTTTTTTAAATAGGCACACCTTTTCTGTTACAGGTTGTATAGCCTATATTCCAAGTGATGTTTTTTTTTAAATAGGCACACCTTATTCTGTTACAGGTTGTATAGCCTATATTCCAAGTGGTGTTTTTTTTTAAATAGGCACACCTTTTCTGTTACAGGTTGTATAGCCTATATTCCAAGTGGTGTTTTTTTTTAAATAGGCACACCTTATTCTGTTACAGGTTGTATAGCCTATATTCTAAATGATGTTTTTTTTTTAAATAGGCACACCTTATTCTGTTACAGGTTGTATAGCCTATATTCTAAGTGATGTTTTTTTAAATAGGCACACCTTATTCTGTTACAGGTTGTATAGCCTATATTCCAAGTGATGCTTTTTTAAATAGGCACATCTGTTTGATTGCTTTTTCCGGAGATTGCCCTCCACATATGCACAAACTCACGCACTGATCAGTACAAATTATTGATAAGTATATTAAAGTAGGAATAGCTATTTATATCAGTAATAAAACTGTGCCGAGAATTTAGGCTAAAACACAAATAACTAGTCTTTCCACCAGCATATTTTGTAATGCAGATGTAAACAACAACGCTTCCCAAAATTGCTTTTAGTAAATCCATTCAAATTAAGACAGTCTTAAGTTACTCGGAGGTAAAGTAACAACGGCCGAATGGTTCAATTACGTGATATTAATTATAGACATTATTCACGTATTCAGTTTGTTGGTAACATCGGCCACTCAAATTGATGAAGTTCCATTTCAGTGCTATTTATTTAATGCGATCTGCATCAGCGATGCTTTCAGACCGCCGCTGAAACTTGCCTGAAAGGGAACGGAGCTCGGAGATACGGGAGATACGTCCAATCAAAATGAAGTTTGTTTCGTCAATGAAACTTAATTAACGATATTTAAGGATTCTGGAAAAGTGAGCTCGATGGAACGAAGTGTAGCTTTAAAAGACTGGACTGCCTTTAGGAAAGCATTTTTACAATCTGTTTATTAACTTGCTACGTTCGTATGTGTGACCGGTTCGGTTGGCGGTTAGAAATTTGTAATCCATTTTGTACCTTAAACTTGAGATAGGTACTTACCTTTATAACTTGGGAGACAATGCAATAATATGGTACTATAGAGCTGGTCTGATAACGCAGCCGGAAGGTGATCTTAGTCAACCAAACAAGATAGTACTTATCATCGTGTTTGGCATCACTAAATTAGTATTGAAGTGATATTACCATGTAGTTCACAGGTACACAAAAAGTTAGTTTTTTATTGTTTACTGTTCTGTTACGAACTTAATATTTCTTTAATTGGAGCAGAAAACGTGCAAGAAGCTCAGATAAATACTACTGAATTCGTTTCGATATTGTCCCTTTGTTTCTTCGTTCCACTTATTTATATTAGAAAGATTATAAGATTAAATATATAGAAAGATATCGTTTCGCAAGTCTGCTCGTAGTTTCTCAGAAACCAGCAGTGCCTTTGTATTTTTATTTGTGTTCCCTCACTCCTTTTACCATGATTCTGCCTAGTGCTTCAAATAAATAAACGCTAAACAGGTCAAATTACATTTACATTTCTAGAAGCTTTTTATGGAATTCTTAGATCTACAGATAAAAATAAAAGTGTTACATATGTGCTAGGTAGGTAGGTACAAGCAGTGTGACCTACCTATGTGATGAGATGACTCATCGGCAGATATGTCGAACTCCCGTAAAAACTTTCATCCCCTATTCAACATTCATATTCGTGACATTGATATTCGTTGTTTAATTTTTAATGTGTTCAAATTGCATACTTTCGTTTAGGCTGTGCATTGCCTGTCAGTGAATGCACTTTATTAAGTAGATGGAGGTACCTTTATGCGAAGTCCGCATAATGAAAATTATGCGGTCCGTTTATGTTTTATTATACCAACCCATTATGTGATACTATGTGACATAATCGGTTTATAGTGTTCCCACTGTTGGCACAAAACCCTTCTATAACAAAGAGTGGGGTCTAACCCGCCACGCGGGTCCAGTATGGATTGGTACAGGGAATCAAACCTAATGGCAGCTCGGAACAGCAGCAAATTCATGTGATATGGGGGGTTATGGATGGGCAGCGAAAAGCGAATTTCGCAGACTCCATGAAGTTTGAATTAGCCTAAAGATGTTAATGTATTCGAAAATTTTGTTCAATAACACGATGTTTTCCTTTACCGCTTTGAGCGCAGAATGAAGCTATATTATTACTTAGTTACTAAAGTTCATGATTCAGTAGATGTTATAACAGTTCAAGATATTGACACCCTGAAATTAAATTCACTATTGGCGCCTCCCCGAGCTGTAGACTCACTATACTTACTGTAATTTATGACTCCGAGTACCATCTGCCGCCGCCGCCGTCGATTCACGTCAAAATATTATTTATACAGCGGGTTTACCACCATCGACACATTTACGGCCTTTTTTATTTGAATACAATATTGTTATGGTGAACGTAATCGTTTAAACATTGATAACTGTTCTTTAGTTTGGCGGGACAAATTATGACACTTGCACCGTCAAATTCTAGAAATCAAGGGGTGCCTTTCTTTGGTTACAAAAACTGCCTAGCCAGTTTCTGGAATTCTTTTTTCTTTCTTTCAGAATCGTCAAAACTGTAATGCAAGTCAAGTCATTTGGCGGTTGAACATTCATTGAACCAACAACAGCAGTATTTGCGCGTACAACAGTTCGTTAGACAGGTTGTCAAATTATTTGAGATAACTTTCGTTTCAGAAACTGGACCTAACACCAGATTATTAAATTCATAGAAGGTTATACTTTTTATCTCGGGAGTATGTCATCAGAGATAATTTTCAACATTCACGCGGGTGTTACCGCGGGCCGCAGCTATTAAACAATAAATCTACATCCCCTAATAAAACTACCAATAATTTTCTTAACAGAGTTTCTAGTGAGCGTGCAAACTATTTTCAGGTAAAAAACACCTTGCGTGTATATTTCTTTCTTAAGATTTTCAGTGTAAATCATGAAAATGGCTTTGGGGGATCTAAAACAATGGTACATATTTGAAGCAGAGTGCCGATAAAAAATCATTTTGTTCCTGAACACGTTTCCAGACCTATTGTTTGTAATCCGGCATTTAATCCTTCACTATTTATGAAAATCGTTTCTATTGTTTGATTTAGAAATATGTGTAGGCTATGGTTATAAACAAAAAAACCTATCGTTAATAATGTATGCTGTTTTTAAATGAACAATGAAATAAGTGGTCTTTACTTTTTTATGGAAAGTTTTTCAATGCTCATGTAAAATATGAAGTACCTATCTACCGAATTGAGTCAAACTCGTACTGTAGGTATGTCCTAGTTTTACAAAAAAAACCCTTACTTCACTGGGCAACCTACTAGGTATTAATTTGGCGAGTTTAATTATCGCCTATTCAGTTCGGACAGGGCTTATCGTCATCAACGCCTCTCGATAGAAAAGAACTTTCCTCTGCAATTATCTCTAGACTTGAATATAATTCCAGGAAAATCAAGACCAACCCAGATACTAGGTACCAAAATAATGAATATGTTGATTTATTTATTTATCATTACAGGTAACCAACTTGACCCTACAGTTTAAAAACCCACACAATGATCTTCATGATAGTTTATAGAGTTACTTCTTCAATCTGTCTGGGTGTATTATTAGGAAGGTATTATTTTATTGACTCCATGATAAAGTTACCTAATAATAAACCCACTCTAAGTACAGTTTTAACCAGAAGTGCAGTCACAATTTTAATAATCACAGTGACATTGAGATGTGACTGCAATTCTGACGCCTACTATACGTAGGTACTAGTACGTTTGAACATTAATATTCACAAACTTCTACATTAGGTAGGTACTCGAAAGCAAATGTGAGTGCTAAAATAAACATCAAAGAGACAAAACTTAATTTTCTCCGCCATTTCTTAATTTCCCACAGATACAACTGTAAACTTTAAGACGACAACATGTTCGTATCTACAAAAGTTTCATCCACGTTAACAACCGATCGTAAACGAAATGCAACGGAACGGTGGAACTCTAAAAGTTACACTCTTTTAGAGTTTTATTGGACGAAAGAGCTACAGAAGAAAGATTGGTACTCTTCGTCTGCTACAGGATAAATGAAAAAAATCCAATTGCCATTGGGCGTGATCGGGCGGCGGACATTTGGATTAATGGATTGTAGGGTAGACAGATAAAACGCCGTTCAATAGCTCAGTATAAAAATTAACAGTAGGTACAAGTGTAATTCGCGTCTGTCTTTGAACTATGTCTTTTGTTCGCGCCACAGACTAAAGTAGAACAGTGTGTACATTTCACAAATTAATTTCGTGTACTAAGCTTAAGACTTGGCCGGGCGCTGCAAGTGCTCCCACTGCTGCAGCTTAGCAAACTTATAGTATTATAGTAAGTATTAACTTGGAGTTCTACAAACTGCGAAATTATCAAGCTATTTTCTGTAACAAGAAAACTCAAATTTTCTCTTAAGCTTCTTAAATTTCAAAGAGATATTAAATAGGATAAAAGAATCACCAAGATCGGAATTACAAAAAAGCGTATCATTTTCAATTTTTGGCACAGAACGAAGCCACAATAACTTGAGGTATCTATTTCAGATTCATGTTCGTTGCTTGTTTTCCTCAGTTTTTCATTTTAAACCATAATCTTGTTATAGTTCTGCTGAACTTTATTCTTTTAGTATTCATAAAAGCTTTGCTAACGGGGAAGAATATCATCCATAGCGTTGTCATAATGTTATAAAATAAACTCGTCTTAGAAGCTGTAAACTGCACATAAATGATGTGTAATAACGCCAGACTAAGGTGCTGTACATAATAGTCGCATGAGAGTGGCTGAGTTTGCCAAGCACCTTAATATACGAAACGTACCGCTCGTGCGAACACAGCTTTTAACACATAATGGGGATTTAATACAGGAACGTTACCGCAACATTAATACCACTTCAATTAAATCTTGTGCAGATGACAATATCGTTTACTTCGAGGACGCTGAACAAGGAAACTGTGGAAAATTGAGGGAAGCAAGAATCCAAACGTCGATAGAAGTTAACTGAGGTATTATGTCGTAAGTAAGAAAGGTATTAAAAGGAACGAGCAGTGCCTAGTTCATGTTGTCGTTTAGTTATAAACAGATTGAGAAAGAATGTACATATGTACCTACCTACATATATTCTCCTTCTGCATGTAATTCATGCTGTGGCAACCTGTAAATAAATCTACAGTTAGCCCTAGATTTCAATAGGGTTTGATTATAGATTGTATCAGAGAAACTTAGTACGTAGGTAAGTATTCAAATTGATTCCACAATCAATCTTTTGATGTCATTTAAGTTTCAATGTAAAAGTGATAATAATATATCGGAAAACTTTGTCCAAGTTCACATCCAGAAAAGCGATAAAGTTTTATGGCATTTGAAAGTTGAAACTTATTTGTGACTTCAGTTTTATCTACTAAGTTATACGATACGTTTCTAATATAAGGAAAAACATATTGTTCCCTCTCGCTTTGGAACGAACTCATCTGCCTAGCCTTTTCCAACTATATTGGGGTCGGCTTCCAGTCAAACCGGATTCAGCTGAATACCTACATAACCCATTAACTGGGTAACACGGTACTTCTTGGTAAAACTGGAGTCAGATTTTCTAGCTTCTGACAATCCGTAACGTGCTTTCCGAGGCACGGAGGAGTCTCGGTATGTTAAGATGGTCACACATCCATCCCCATCCACAAACCGACCTTGGCAAACGTTGCTTAACCATAAAGATCGACCCGTGCAGCTGTTATTATTGAGCCCCGCCTTCTTCTCATTTAGCCAACTATGTGGGAACAACTTACTGCCATGCTGTGGGAAATATAGGTATTTGGAAGTGATCAAGATAGCAATGGGAAATAATAGATTATTACGGCTCCATAATGCTCATGTGTATAAAACACGTTTTTCAACACCTTCATGAAGAAACAATAAACCAAGTTAACTAAATATTACACTGTGTGACAAATTATTATAAGAAAGGGTTTTATGGCTTGCTTGCTTGCTTAAAAAACAAGCACACTTATTAAAAACGAGATCTAGCCGCGCATTAATCAACACGAGGGCGAATTAAAAACAGTGCAATACGAAGCAGTTTTCAGTAAATGTGTTGTAAGCATATAAGGTATCCAAGAAGCAAAACGGTAGCGGGCTGCAACTTTGGCCGTACCAGACATCCCAACATTTTAGCATCGCTACTAATGGAGGGTATTTTAATGCCCCAACATATTGTTAACATGCAGTTTAGTTTGCTTCAACACAAAGTTTGTTGTGTAAGTCTTTGTGAGGGAGCTCGATCGAGGAACCATCATTAGATACTAGTTCTGCCGCTGACCAGTGTTGTACCGGTTGTACGAAGGGTTCAGGGTTCGCATATTAAAGTTGTAAAAAATATAGTAACCTATATCTAGAATATTATCTGTTGTTTAATAATTGTGTTCAATACTTAAAAATAGAATAGCTATCATATGGCAATCTGTCGTTTTATTAAGGCATTTGAAAATACATTTTGTTAGTTTTGTTTCTGGGGTGGAATTGATAAATCTGCAAAGCCGCGAAAGGAATAATGCTATCCGAAATTTATTTATTCGTCTCTCTCTCACAGCAAAATCGTGATTATAGTAATCTTGACACCCACACACAGTGTGACATTTCATGTTTTTCCTTCAATGACATGGTAAAATGAACGACTTAAACTTATCGGAGCCTCATCATCGTCCTGCCCTTATCGCAAGCATGGCTTCTTCTACCAAAAACCTCTATTTGCGGTCATCTCAATATCACCTCGTTTCTAGCCATATCCACAGCTTTCCTTCATGGAAATTGAGCATAGTCTAAGCTAATTGTTAATGGACAATGGTTCCGTACAAAGGGTCCTCGTATATTACTACATGTTCGGTCCGGGTCACTGGTGCCATTATCCGTTCAATTTAATTTACATATTTAACTTCAGACATGACTCTGTTGTGTTTTGCTCAGATTATGAAACTTAGGAGAAGCGTACAAATATGCCTAACACAGTAGAACAATCAAAAAACATTTTTATCGGTTTGTCAGCACTTTTTACACGACTGGCGTAAAGCCCAAAAGGAGGGGAATGTTTTCTTTCATTTCGTATGTATGTTAATTAAAATAGCAACAAAAAGTGGCAACATAAGCATATTTATTACGTCATATTAATCCGGAATATGAATCCAAATATTGTTGTAAATCCTTTGTTCATATAATTCATAAATACTTATTACGTTTTGAACAACAGCCGCATACGGACGTTTGGCCCTGCGACTCGGATCGCAATGTCGCCCGACAATATGATTGGCAATTTACATTTTATTATCTTTTCAGGCAAACCGTAATTGGCTTTGTGCCCTTTTACCGTAATTAAACCTATATGAACGGAGCCGGAGTTTGCATATAAACAAACAACATATAACACATCAAATAACGAATTAGAATACTGTTTATTGCTTTAAGGTTTGTTAATGACTTAATTTCCAGTTTTAAGCCTTTTTTAAGTACCTATTCTCATTTCAAAGTCAGTAGATAAGGTATTATTTTTTTCATTACATTGTGACCAACTTTTACTGTGTTGTACTAGTGCCTCTACGTATTAAATTGACTACAATAAATTGTATATTCAACTTGCTGTTGTCTGCAACTCCGTTTGCATCGTATACAAATTCCCCGTTTGACCCGTACAGGGTTTGAGTTTATTATCTTAGTGCACCAACACTATCAAGGCATTTCTATCTTTTTTTTTACTATTGTTAGGCATGCGTTTGACCACTATCTCACCTGATGCACCTGATTACGCTTGCCTAGAAGTAACCTATTCACTCTTGACTCCCAGGAGACTCCCAGGTTGGAGCTATCAGGAAATACAGACTCTGGCAGGGGATTCCACTCCTTAGCTGTACGCACAATAAATGTGTTTCCAAAACGTAAAGTAAAGGCTGTGGGTTGCCTGTCATACAGAAGTTCTGGACAAAACTGCATAAGCATTTTAAATGTTTATTTACCGAAGTAATTCCAAATTATATTAAGTAAACCCGCAAAATCACATCTTATGATTGTGAAATTTATCTTAAATCTTTATCAAATATTTTTATTTTGTTGTACTACAATTATATTACGGAATGAATTCGGCGGCAGGCGCCGAACCAAGACGTTTGAATGACACTTCAATGTTTCTGCTAATGTTGGAACTGTTGGGAGTTATTCAAAGCCCGAGGTGTTTTCTTTTAATTAACTGCAATGACGAAGCGCTTCACGTGGCCACATCAACCTGCTTTGATAAATTTGATAAGTACATTTAAATAATTTGATTAGAACGTTTTGGTTGGGTTTAATTGGATATTAAAGCATAGTCGGAATTGCTGTTATTTCAGATTTTGAAGCCACCTTAAAATGTCTGTGGTGTTCTACTGCAATGTTACACAAACGTACTTAGTTTGGTTTTGTCTACTTTGTCGTAAGTATTTGTGGAAGCGTTCCAAATTAAAGTAAGTGTAATTTGAAAAAAGATAAGCTTCAGCTCAAACGAATTTCTTGAGATTCCAGACTTGCTGAAGCGGCTGAACGACTAACCGACATTGGACCGAGGCAACATAATTAAAAAAGTTTGTCTCTGTGTAAAAGTTTTCACTCCCAAGTTATCATTAGGTGGTATACCAACTTGAAATTGCATTCTTGGTTACTTCTAAACGTATGAAAACAACCGTATTCTAATTTCTACTTAAGATGTGCGCCAGGCGAAGCGTATTGAAAAATTCAAACTTAACTTTCTAACGTCGGTCGGTGAGAATTTTAATAAAATATTTTAACTTTTACCACTTCAACTTTACGTAGAGCGGAGCGAATAGCAGGTTTTATTTATGTTGGTGCTAACTTTGATGGGCCTAATTAAATAAAATATTTATATACCTACTTAGCTAGGTATATACATTTTTAGAGTACTATATAGAGTAGCTCGTGGGTAAGTCATAAGAGCCACATGGAACGATCTTCAAGGTTAAGCATCGCTTGCCTAGGTCGGTTTATGCATTAATGAGCATTCGTTACATACCGAGACTCCATAGTGCCTCGAAACCAGTCTTGCCAAGGTTAACATCCGAAAGACGTTCACTGCTGGACATAGGCCTCCCCCAAAGGTGGGGTTTGACATAATCGCCACGCTTGGCAGGCGGGTTGGTGAACTCAGTGTAGCTGTATGCGCAGGTAATGCTGCTGCCCATTCTCTGGTGATTCCTTTAGTCGCCACCCACGAGAAGTGATGGTATGGTGCTATTCTTTTACGTCGTATTCTTGCCAAGGTATAAATGATAAATCATAACAGCGTTAATTCATTGGATTCGTTTTTTGAAACTTTGTTTATGCGTATGTATGTATCTATGTTTATGCGTATTTATAAATGTATTTTTTTATTCTTCTCTCTATTTGTTTTTCTTTAAGTTGCACCTGCAATGTTGTCTCTGCATAAATAAATAAATAATGTTTATTTTGTAAATAAGTTAAAAAAACTCACCTGTCAACCCTTTTTGTTCAAGTTTAACTAGACGAGGCCGGTGTTTCCTGATATACCTAGCTATATAACGGACTTCCGTTGTATATATACTCTTACCCATATACTTTGTAAACGGTAATCCTCTCAATATATATCTGTATTTGGGTGTCGTTCACAGAGGCATGGACCACGACATGTGTCCGTTACTTTGACGTGGGGACAAACTACGAAAGTATACTAATCTCCGAGGGTAGTTCTGATTTTCGTAGTACAAGACTTTGATTCTCGAGAGGACGAAACGCCTTGATAATAGTACTTACCTGAAACTGTTCCACTGCAAGGGGTCTTATGTTACAGAGAAGGCACGACTATTAATAACCACGCTAGCTATAATGATAATGCTTTTTGAGTATAATGTGAACATTTTACTTTCCAAAACAACAGGCCTGTAATCGATTATCTCTTTTATTTACATAGAAAAGGATCCGAATTCAGTGAAGTCCCTGACTCCTGTGCTAGTTGGTTTACCTGTATAACAGGAGCCAAGAGCTTAAGTTTGGTCGGCTATTTCAGGGACCCTAATAGGACACGCCAATGCCATCATTGTTTTGTTGTGCTACTCGTCCTGTATAGCTTCGCCTCTCTCTCACAACAGGATCATGATGGGTTTTTACACCCCATAGTACACCTCATAGTAGGGCGTACGACTTACGACAAAAAGACGGATGAGAAATGATTGCATGGAACGGAGATAGATGTGTGGAGTATCGAGAATGGATAAAGTGAGGAATGAGTTCATTAGAGGTAGCTTCCAAGTGGCGCCAGTAACGGAAAAGTTAAAAGGGAACCGCTTATCTTGGTATGGTCATGTGAAGAGGAGGGATGAAATGCACGTAACTACAAGAGTTATGAATATATAAGTTGATGGATGGACAGGGAAAGAAAAGATGGATGGATTGTGTTAGGAGTGATATGAAAGAAAAGGGAGTTGGTGATAGCGTGACGGTTGACAGGACAGAATGGAAGAAGAAAACGTGTTGCGTCGACCCCAAGTAACATGGGATAAGGGCAGGAAGATGATGAGTAGGGCGTACGACTTATATTATATTTAAGTATAAGTCTAGGCTTCTTCAAGATGTTTCTGCACCAATATGTTCTTCCTTGATACTACAGTTTTATTTTAATAAGCCGTCAAATTGCTGCCAACTTTCTTGAACACAACTTGCCGTGTTTAAATTCAATGCGTTTAGCATTGAATTTAAACACGGCAACATGTTATTGAATATACCAGCTTGTCAGCACGGCTCTGTATATCCGACACGATTTCCTGGAAAATAGCTTTTGTTTAGTTCTCGCTTTTAGCTGGAGTAAAAATGTAAAATGTGGAATAAAATACAGGGAAAAAGCGCTTGAGTGATTTTCTATCAAAACCCGTACATTCCACGAATTTTGCGGTTAAGAGTTTTAAAAACGAGTTACTACTGATAAAAATAGAATTTTGTTAACAGGGTTTTTTATTTAAATCACCTGAATTTCGTTCTAACTTTATGTTTGACTGGCTTCGCCAGCATCAACATCATCATCATCATCATATCAGCCGAAAGACTTTCACTGCTGGACATAGGCCTCCCCAAAAGCGGGAGGGGCGTTGCCATAATCACCACGCTTGACAGGCGGATTGGCGATCACAGTGTAGCTGTTGCAATGCACAGAGAATGCTGCTGCCCATACTCTGGCGAGTCCTTAAGTCGCTCTTTTCGACACCCACGGGAAGTGATGGGACTTTGAATTTGAAAATTATCTCAAGTGAACCTTTTCCGGGATGAACCCTTTGTCCTATTCTAAGACATAGTCCACCCGTGTGCCAAGTTTCACCCAAATCTGTTCAGCCGTTAAGACGCGAAGAGGTAACAAACGTACATATTATAGACAGAGTTACAGCATTTATAATATTAAAATATAGATTTTAAAACAAGCATAATATCGCCGTTTTTGTACTCACACACAAAAGTCGGTCACTGTAGGTACTGTGTGGAATCCATTTCCTTATTAAGTCCACTGGCGATTTCCATGTAATTTCATTTCGTTATAAATTGAATTTCTCTATTCTTGAAATCTCTTAATGCTCATTCGGAATGAAATTTCAGAATAAAGAAGAACAATTTGCTTTTTGAATTCAATAGGGAAGATTTTAACATTTTTATAGGTTTTAAACCAAGTTCTTTCAGTACCTAAGTAGGTAATTGACACATGTCACAAATGTTATAAACTTGCCAAGCCCATAATAAATTAATAAGCCATTACATAATTGTTTCTATTAAATATTCTAGAAAGTAAAGTTAATCCTTTATGTAAGATTTCATAAAGTAACATATTAGATACCAAGTTTACCAATCTAATTTGTAACTTAGTGAGTTGTTCAAGTACATTATACATCAACCTCTTTTTGGATGTAAATTCGTGTTCATGTCGCAGCCAAATGGTAAAATCCACCGTATTACAGTCTTTTCAGTCATCCGCTTTGAAATCCATAGAAATAACTTAGCTGCACATTAAACTCGTACTTAATATCACTGCTTTCATAACTATTAAACACGTTTTCTTTAATAAAACTCAATTTCTATTGTCAACACTATAGTTGAGACGATATGCTAGATAATACCGAGAGAATCAAAAAAGCTGTGGCGGTACAAAACAAATTTATACCATTACGGCTAGCCAATTGAAGCACGCGAAGCGCTGATACAATAAGGCTGATCGTTCGATCCGCCTTCGTACAAAACGGCTAGACGCTATTTAACGCGGCGGATTTAACAATATAGCTGCGACATTTATTTTGGGCATGTGTGACTTTCCCTGGAGATAACACGTGTAGTTTCATGGGAAACTCTCGGGTATTGGCTTAAGCTCATTGGCAGAGGAAACCCAATCCCAGATAGCGAAAGGGTATAAAAGTTATAAAGGCTTTTATGCGTAGATCGTACTTATGATACTATGAAATTAAATGCTCTTGGAAATCGTATTATGTCGTAATATACGTGTTAAACCGTTTATATTTTCATGTATGAAACATCCACGATTTTAATTTTGTTAGAAGTAGGAAGGTAGATAGTACCTATAATATTTTCAAGGATCTTGTTCTAAGTTCCTTCTATCCATGTAGCTAGCGCCAGATAAATTTGCATGCCCTTTCCTTAATTTCTCTGCGTAGTTGCCGGAAAATAAATTATGAATCGTTTATCATTACTACAAAAGGGAAAGGATCACGATATATGCCAGGACCACTTTATGTCATTATTTCTGTTTTTTTAATTAGGTAAGTATGTCAATAAATATGTGTGGGTCAATGACCGTTATTGCACGTTTATCTGGTGTCGACTCATACATTAATGTTTGTTGGCATACAACACAAATATTTATATGGTATACAGGTTCAAAATAATCTCAATCGAAAATTCTTAGTGGTAACTTCTATGATTGAAGCTGGCAAACCAGCAGCTATCATGGAGTCTTATTTTTTGTCAGCTTTACAAACAATTGTGGCACATATTCACCATTAAGCTACTACCAGTGGCTACCGCAAATACTTGCAAATATTAACAAATTGCGCAGACCAGCGGGGTTGCACTACTTAAAATTTGCTGAGGCGCTCCTTTTGCCTTTCTGAAATTCTGTATTTTATATTTTTTTAAATACATATGGCACACAACAATACGATAGGTACACCTGATAGTAAGTGGTCACTCCGCCTATGGACATAATATGCAATACCAAGGTACCATAGGAGCGTGCCTGTTGCAAGAAAACCAAAAACCACCTTGATTCGACTTGCGCGCAAATTTTCTACCGTGTAAGTCTGTTGCCGACTTGCGAAAGTCAACTTTTCCAATTCGGGCTTAAAATTCAGATCGTCCCATTAACATTCAACCGCACTTTAATATAAAGAAATAAAATAGTAAAAATTTCAGCGTCTGTTTGCCTTTAATTTTCCTAATGCGCGACTGAAATACGAAATTGCAATAATATTATCACTTGAGAATTCTTCTGAACAAATGCTAGTTTGTTTTTACGACTTCGCAACTAGAGTGGCTCATTCATTTGCCGGCTACCTCGGTTGCATCTTCTCTTCTTTGTCTGGGTCCTTTGCAGATCCTTGACCTACAAACTACAAAGCTCAAAGCTTACGTTGACTCATTTGATGTTTTTTTTTAAATTAGAATATAACTTGTGCTTCGATCTACTTCTCTTATTATTCAAGCCTAAATAGATCTAACTGGAAACCTCTTACATTTTTAATGTTCACTTTTTATGACCGTGAATAAATAAGTAGCGTAAAACTATTGTTCACGAAATCGAAAGTAGGTACAAAAACATTTATATATTTTTCATATTATTTCAGTTCGAAATTCCAAGGCCTGTAAACTAGTCCGCTTCGGTGAGGCTGTGCGGGTCGGAGTGCGCGTAGGCGGCCGAGCAGGCGAGCATCCCGCTCGGGGCGGGCGCGACCCGGGCCGCTCTAGTCCCGCGCCGGCCGCCGCTGCGAACGCCTGTAAGCTCCGCGACTCCGTACGTCGCACAACACAACTTTCCCGTACTTTTCCACGCACGCTAGTGATGTGAAAATATCGGATCCGCGTAATGCACCGTATTGTTTGTGACACCGCCGTGTTGTGAATGAGTGACAACCTTTATGTGCCGCCTTTATTACTGTTCGTGAATTTTATTGGCGAATAAATACGTTTAGTGAGTAATAAATTACTTTTTAACGTTGTTTTGTATTTGAATATTGGAATTGGGATTGCTTGTTTATTTTTGTTTGTTTTTTTTTACATGTTTTAGGTGATGATAAAGGGTTTGTGTTGAAAAATAAATGTATCTCGGGATTTGTGCACATATTTATGGTTTTATACGATTCTGCGCAAAAGGACTTATTTTTTGGACGTCATACATAATTTATTTTTCAAATTAAACTTTTTAAATCGATCTAGATTCATGTTGATTTCTAGATAATAATATTATATTACATCATACATCTTAAAAAAACAAAAAATAGAATAAGGTATTTCAACATAATATGAAAGAAAGCCTCAGATAACATTGCATATTCGTATAAAACACATAATGTAAGTACATTAAGTACATAAATGAACCAAAAAAAGTTTTAACACACAAGGATTTTAAAACCAACATTTGCCATTTAATCTCTTTGCATTTATGCTCATAAGTATACACAGCATCGCTCTTAAAATGACTCATAAGAGAAGAAAAGGAGTGAGAATAATTTAACAAAAGATAATGAACCACTCTGTCAACACTGAGCCACGTCGCACACACTCACACAGGCATTACTTAGGAGCTGAATGAAATTGAAGACACCTCATCACCACTACTCTTTGCTATCACTTTTAGAAACACCCTTTAGAACATCCCACATCTCCGTCACTTCAGGCAACAAAGCCGCGTCGAGATCCCGTGGTAGCGCTAACGCAGCGCGAACGCCGTCACTCTCCCGTAAGCGGCAATATCGCGCCTTCACGCTGAAATTTTCAGCATGTTTTCATATAAATTTTTATCGCGTAACTCGGCTTATATTAACGCACAATTAGGGGAAAATGTTTAATTCACTCGTGCTTAAAAGGTGTCTCTGTGAGTTAAGAAAAGTGGGTGCTTCACACTCTCGTAAGGTTACATTTATTATTTAAGATGCGAGATGTAAAAGGGATGAAATGCTGCTTTTATAAGTAACTTTTGTAGGTTGTGTATATCAGTTGAATGTTGGTTTTCTTTATAAATAAAATAAACAATGACACCGAATTCGCCTTAATGCCACTAGCTGTCCATTTTATTGCGTAGCGGATCTGACAGCCCTAGATGTAGGTACATACCTAGTTACCTAAATGAATACAGATGTATTGGACTCGTAGGCACATACATTTCACTGCTCCAGCTACAAAAGTAGGTGAGTAAACAAATTGAATGTGTAAAACTAAATCTGTCTGGGATAAATATCTCAACAAATTGATTGTCCAAAGAACTGGATGTTCTCAGTTAGAAGGTCGTATATACATACGTGTCTGTTTATTTATATAAAGGCGTTTTATATAATACATTTATTTTATTTTGATAACCTACGTCAGTATAGTCTGAAATGATATCGTTCGAAAATAGCAAACTCCTACTATAAAAAATATTTTTGAAAAGAAAAATGTAGTAGGTACATAAATTTTGTGCAAAATAAAGTCCGAACGAAAGAAAAAATAATTGAATTCAGCTGCGGTGAAATAATTAAGTGGTTCACTAACTCAATAACGCAGCTCTATAAACGTCATAGATTTGCACAATTTAATAAACCTCTATATTTTTTTTTAATTCTGCAATCTTACAAAGGCACATCGTAGTAGTATTACTCTTGGTTACAAACGGGCTCAGTTTATTTAGTTATTTTATTACGCTTATATTAATAATATTAGAATTTCTCTTGCTTGTCTATCTTTTTTGTCATGTTACTCTGTAGGGTTTTGTATAATCCATAAAAATGTACTTTAGTGGACTACCACGAGTGGGTTATCCTTTAGTCGTTTTTAACCGACTTCAAAAAAAGGAGGAGGTTCTCAATTCATCGGTTTTTTTTTATGTATGTTCCCCGATTCGAAGATGGCTGGACCGATTTGGATTTTTTTTTTGTTTGAAAGAGTACCTATACTTCCCAGATGGTCCCATGATCATCAAGTCAGGATCTGATGATAGGATCCTGGAGAAATAGAGAGAACTCTTCAATTTTTATAGGCACACTTGTAACGATTTGGGTAGTTTTTGGAAGAGTACTTTATCGGAGTCGTCATCAGATCTTCGCCAAATTGAAATTTGGTGAAGATCTGATGACGAACTTCGGAAATAGGCTCTGTTGCCTATTTCCGAAGTTCCAAATAAAAAACACTACAAAGTATAAAATAACTTTAATTTCGGAAGTCGGTTGTATTTAACATTGTGCAAATTAAGAACATTGGCACGAAGTATTCGCTGGCCATAACATGATAAATAAGACACCAGAAACAGATATTCCATAAACGTATAACCAAAGTGAAAGTTGTGGCTTGCAATAACCATTTGTTTTAATTGTTGCCAATAAATTCAAACAAATGTATATATAGTATACATTTAACGGGCGTCTCTAGCCAACAACAAACTGCGGCGATAACCCCATCGCTGCTGCTGTAATTACTTCTCAACTTATTTGCAAGTTATCTGTAGGCCGTACTATGAATTGTTCAACTTCACTTATTAAAACCGCGAGCCCAATATTGCGATGCTTTAACAAAATTTCGCTATGAATCATTTCATTAAATACGACGGTGAAAAGCCAACGCTACAACGGCAGGTTCTTGTGTACAATCTGACAGTTTTTGGCGCGTAATAAATTGGCGCGAATAATTATTTTGTTTTTTTTTTCTCTTTGGTATAATTTTTAATGCCAAGATTTTTGTCGCTGCTTGTCGGAGCTTGCCTGCTTGTCTTTTGTTACAAATGGCAGTTTTATGAATAGTGCTGCAGGCTCTTGGTTGATATAGAATAATTGTATTCAATTTCCATATTTGATTTGTACCAAATTGAATAAGCATTATAATATGTATATTATTCATTTGCAGTAAACCAATTGCTAATTCTGGCTATTACCAAAATAATTTATATTTGTTTGGGGTTAAAACATTGTGCTCATCGAGTCTTGTGGGACTTCAGCAAACAACTTGTCGACTGTTCACATGACCAGAGGGCTGGGCTTTTCTTCGGCCAAAGAATCAGCATTGCCATTCAACGCGGCAATGCTGCCCGTGTTTTGGGCACTTTTGCCATTGACAGCAATGTGGATGAATTTAATGAAAATTTGATTTATTTTGTTTTTATACGCGTTTGTATAATTTACGATTATTACTCTAGTTGTTTAAGTATTTAGTTGTTACTTGTACATATTATAGTTCGATTTAATGTAAATAAACATCTGTGTAGTAAAAAAAAAGAACAATAAAATGTTACGAATACTTTAGAGTACGGAAAACTTGTTTACTTTTGGAATGTTTAAAAAAACCATAACTTTGCCTAAGATCCACCTTATTACAAACCTACGGTTTAGTTGCCTACCTTTTTTATTTCTTTTGAAATATTTTCAGTTCCTAAATGGAAACTCATATTCGTAAGTTAGAAGACAGGACTATCTGTGGTGCCCTTTTTTAGACTCCAAAAGGTTAAAATATTTTCCTTATGTGTTTGTATGCTTCTTGTTGGAAAACTAGCGATAGAATCATACCTTTATTTCCCGAAGGGTTAAGCAGGGGTCGATAATTGCCAAAGACTGACAATTTTTCCATTTCCGAGTGCCATATAGTTAGAGCAAGGGCCAATTTCGAAAGTCCGGGCTGCAGCTAAAATTGTCCTACTAAAAAACTCAATAACACTTTTCCTGACCCAGGATCAAACCCTCGGGACCTCTTGGGCACGACAGTCTCGATTTCGATCACAATACCAACGAAATACTCAATTAATATTTTCCTTATCAAGATACTGATATTATGACAACATAGATAGGCTTCTCTATCTCTGTCTTACCTTGCTGTTTTCTCGCTCTATTAACCCAGCTTTGCGTTAAAGGTCGCGCTCATTAAGGAGATGACTATGGTTTCTTTGTCTTACGTGTAAGACGGTCATCTTACCACTCAGAGTTGAGAGATCATGGGGCTAGAGGGTATGAATGTTTCCGTCACATGTATCCACCTTAAATAATCCCTTAATCGCTGCTTATGACTCCCAAAGGAAGATAAAGGGTCACCTGTTCCAAACAAGAGGTAGGTAATAAATGTAATTAAACCACCATGTAGGGTAATTTGGTTTAATAACGGTAACTTCTGGTATTTTTCTGTAATAAATGGCCAATTATGCCAAAACTTTTATAAACGCACGAAAAGTTTCGGTACCTAAAGGATAAATAATTAGTCCATTCGTCGGAGGAGATTCCGAAAAAGTCTCAAGCACGTGCGAATCCTATTACAGGGTGACCAACCCCTGATTTAAATATACTATTAAAGTTATTTACTGCCCGCATTTAGAAAACAGCCTCTTTGCTACCGGAATTTTGGCAACAGATGGGGAGGCTAGGAATTTCTAATACCTTCATAAATTCAAGCGTCAATAGCTTAGCTGAGTGACGTTCAAAAGGTCGTAAGTCCAAACTTTGCCATATTAATCAATCGTGTTGAGGACGTTGAGGTCGAAAAGGAATATCAATCACACTTACCTATGAGCATGTTTTTATGACGTAAACTCCGCTAACACATTTATCGTTGCTCATATAGGTCACACAAAAATGTTCAACTAAAAAAAGCAATTGATGTCATTTCCAATTCCGCATCAAACAATGTGAAGTTTCAATTCTTGCCTGAGAACGTTGTAACAAAGAATTCCGATTAAACTTTTTACCCAAAGAACTCAACACTCGAAAGGGTTGAAGTAGTTTCAACCGGTAGACCAAAGTCCGACAGAATCAATTGATTTTAAACACACGACTAAAGCTATTTACTCCTCACACAATAGCCACTTCGTTTCGGAACTGTTCGGAAGTCATTCCGGATTCCGATACATAAATCTAATATTGAAATAAGCAGATTGGGAAACTGCAGTTCGCAAACAGTACCACTGCACTGTTCGGTTTAATGTAACTATGAACTAGTGAAGTTCTGATATGGACTTTGAATGTTTGGAATACATTATTGGTGTTTGATAGTAAGTTTTGCATAGAATTTTGTTTGTACGACCTGCTATCATTTTCCTATGCAGAGAAAAACATTCTAACACGAGTTGTTTTTCGTATAAATCTTTCTTCAGAACACGTCGTGTATCTAGAGAGTAGAGGTTCAGGTTACATGATTATACTATTATTATGTCTACAGGCTATAGGTACGTTGATTGTCTGTCAACCATAACAGTGCAATTAAGTTTGTGTTTACAAAAAAACTGCGAATGTAATTTGTCACTAACGGCAAAGGCTGCAAAATGCAATGCAATTATTTACACTGATTAGTCACGTCGTCGTTCTTAAATATATTTCTTTCACTCTATTTGTTCGCAACCCAACACAGATTTTATATATACTAACGACGTATGACTTCGAATCCTACAATTTTATATGTAGATTGTGTAGGTATGCGCCATCGAGCCAACACGCTCGTTGAGCCTTTGTCAAAAGTGACACAGGTAAAAAATTACATTCTTTTGAATTTGCCTAATTGCCTTGAATAAAATCCTGTCTAATTTAAACCCTTTGTCAAGTTTATACCAACGTTCCGTAATCTGATTCATCTCGTGCATTTGTCCAGCTTTATAGGCTGTGTTTTTGTTCGAGGATTTCGTAATGAGGCTTGACATGATCCTCCAAGGCAGTCCTGCCTTCCATGCGGTACAATAGGGATGTTGCCTGGGTTAAAAAAATATGATTATATTTTGCCCGTCAGTTAGATAATCGAAAAATATTGGATACGTATTTTTTATTTGATCAAATCAATAAAAAATTACGAAGATAAATGCATCAAAGATAAGGAGTACAGACTTGTAACGTCACTTTGCAGTAAACGTGTACTGGTAAGTGACGTCACACGAGTTTTCAACGCACTGTGTCGTCTTCATTTTTTGTTTACGTGACAAAAGAAAAAATACGTGACCAACATTTTTTTCTGACGGACTAATTAGATTTTTTTAGTCAAATCTACTCTATTGGATGGAGCTTGACAGATTGTGACACAAGCCAATACTCGTTTTAGTCAGATCAAACTAACGTGATTTTC
Source organism: Mamestra configurata (assembly GCA_002192655.3). Lineage (NCBI taxonomy): Eukaryota > Metazoa > Arthropoda > Insecta > Lepidoptera > Noctuidae > Mamestra > Mamestra configurata. The sequence continues at coordinate 596,791 of NDFZ01005472.1, forward strand.
TAACACCGAAAAACAGAATTTATTTAAAAAACAGGAGTACAATATTAAATGTAATACATACTGTCTTGCTAGTTAAACAAAATACTTATTATACTACTAGCAACATTATCCATTTATTACTAATAAGATGATTTTAAATGCTACGTGAGAACAAAAAACATGTAAACAAAAACATGAGTGAATGGAGTAAACGATTAAATTTAGTGGTTGATGAATTGAATGAAGGAATGAATAATTGCTTTCTTATGACGTACGAGATAGAAAACGAGTAGAAAAAAAAAGTTACACTACATTTTAATTTATAAAACTAGGATAGAATCGACTACAGATTTCCTAAATTAGTATGATGTAAGATTAAACATATCGAGGTTAAATGACTGCTGGAGGTATTTAAGGTTGTAACTATAATTGAAATAGTTCTTAGAAGGATTTGGCACCGTGAAAGGTGCCATCACAGGCCGGAACAGTATTTACCTACGATTCCATATTTCAGTGCGTAACTTCCTTAACACAATATACCCGAAGGACAAGCAGATGATTTATTCTGAGATACATCTCGTGTATATTTCATGGCAAAATCATCGTAAGAACAAATAATCCTACAAAAATCTCAGGTGACGGGATCCTGGGGTTGGTTTATAACGACAAAATGGCGGTAATAAATATCTGTTATTGCTGCGTCACGGACACGCACAAAGATCGGGAAAGTGTGAATGATATAATGACGCTGTGGTTCTGTACACACTTATTTTTGTTAGGCTCTTGGCCAAGTTATTGATATCGAGCATTCACATCTTTGCGTGCTTACCAATATTTATTTGGTCGGTACCGATGCATATGAAAATCAAATGTAGTTATTTCCCATTTGCAGCGTATCTAAGGAGAGTACAATAAATGGCTGACACTTTTTAAAAGTTTATTTTTCAATAGCTATAACTAAGAATTGTATAAATTTGAATGAATGAAGCACGAGCAGTCACGGAAGCGACTTGAATATTTTAACTACTAACGAGAGTTAGCTATTAGCTGTTCTTAACTTTTAAATGCAAATCCACAAACTAAAGTCTGAAACACTCTAACTTCGCCTAAGTACGTCCTACCGTTTCTTATTCACAGCAATCTTGATTCATTACATCGTATTTTACACAACTTCTTTTGGTTTCAAGGCAAAAATTGCGAGAATATATTTTTATTTTCCTTATTATATCTTAAAATAACATGGTAGGCCAACATGAAAGCAAATTGATTTTATTAATAGCTGAGCCTCAGGGCGAAATGTCCGCCCACGCTACCAGGGGAGTAGGTACGTGTGACAATCTGAATTCACAAATAAGTGATTAAATTCCCGCCTCCTTCTGACACGGTGTGTCGTTAATGGAATAACAAGAGACAAATTGCTCGTGTTAATATTAACAAAAGGGTTGAGGTGTACGAAGTATTTGTGCAATTTTTGTCTTTTAATGTCGGGGACAGTCAAATACCGCAACTGTTTTCCTTGTTTTGGATTTAGACCTTTGACTTGAAGCAGGAAGATTTAACCTTAGTTGCTGGAGATAAACGAAAACTTTACACAGCTTAGAAACTACGCACTTGACTGTTCTTATCTTTGGGAAAAAGGTTTGGGTTGCCTCGTGCAAATAAAATCGAATCCAGCTTCTTAAATATGCAACAGTAGAAACGGTTGTGCAAAATTCTTTAGTTTTTCATTGATGCTTGCCCAAAATAGGTTTTTATTTTTTGTGGATTTTTGGGCAAAATGTGATAAACTAGGAAATATTAATGTTGTAACCTGTAGGGGATACCACACAAAGGACCCATGGGTCCGGGCAATGCGGCTGAAAGGCCAGAGTGTGAATACCCTTATATTAAATTTACAGCAAGAAGAAAAAGCTAGAAATCTTCCATAGTGATGCGCTATTCAGATTTCCCCCGGGTTCTGTAATCCTCTTACCCGGTTTCAATTTAAAATTTATTCTCAATTCCAACACGTTTCAAATCATGGATATCATGACACGGGCACGTTTGAACTTAACATTTTTCTGCTCGGAAATGAAATATAGTATTAGCATAAGCGCTCATCTTGTGGAGATTTACTTTATTCCGACGTTTGCTTTATAAGAGTTTGACCCTCTAGGGAAATATACTTTGAAAAGTCTTCGTTATACCTACATTAAGTAGAAGTATTTTATAGCCCAATAGGATATTTATCGCTTATTTTTAGCACCTATAAACCCATTTCAGTGGCTTCTTTTACAACTTCTGCTCCATGAATACCAGGAAAAATTGTATTGAACTGTTGTAGATTTCTCTGAATTGTATTCTAATAGCAATTCCACTTAAACTTAAAACTAGTAGGAAACAAACCTATATACAGTTTCCTGGAAGTTTGTTGCAATCGGAACTGTAGAATTGTTAACAATTTGCTCGAGATGCGCTTCAAAAATTCCATGAATATGTTAATAAACTCGAGGTAAATTAAACACTTTGCGAGTTTCAAAATGGATGAAGCAAGAACAATAATATGCTGTGTTAATTAAAATCCCCCAAAAACCAATAATATGAAAAAGGCCACTCGGCCTTTGAGGTATTTTTGAGGGTAGGAACTCTCCTACCCTCAAAAATTCGGACTATAAAAGTAGTGATATCAATTATATTTCAGAACCTCAGCCTGCCAGGGTTGCGGAATTTGTTCGAAAGAGTCACCGCGGCAATGGAATGCAATGGGCTTTAGAGGGAACACGGATGGGTTTTAGTCAGTAAGAGTCTGACACGCCCTTCCGCTCCACCCAGAGTTGAAGAAGTCATTTGATGATTTTCCCATCCTTAAAAAAATATATAGAATTGAATAACAATCAAAGCATCAAAAGACTTGTTCTGTAAGTAAAATATCATAAAACTGGACTTGAAAATGTATTCATCATTATCATCATCATATCAGCCGAAAGACGTCCACTGCTAGACATAGGCCTGTTTCAAAGGGGGGGGTGAGTTTTTTTATGTGAACCGCTCGGCAGGCGGTTTGGCGATCGCAGTGTAGCTGTTGCAATGCACAGAGAATGCTGCTGCCCATCCTCTGGCAGTCGATTAGTACTATGTAATGCGTTACATACTGATTGTTTTCGACAGTAGCATAGTGACACTACAACACGTTCCACATATCCTTATATCCTACCTTTTCTCCAGTAAGCACCCAGCCAATTTCCTGTAAGCCGAGGCAAAAGAAACATAGTAAATAGAAAATGACACGTTAGTTCCGAAAAAATATTCAATGAAAGTGGAAATAAAGGAAAGGGCACAGTCATACGTATATTAGTGAGGGTTCCGTATGCCGTGGGGTCGAGATAACGTCGGCGTTCTTAAGAGCCTATAAAAATGCTAATGGGATGAAGGTGATGGGTTCCAAAGAAAAGGAACATTGGAATTGTACGCACATCTTTGATTCGTTACTCATACATTTGGACGTTTACTAGACAATCTTGATTGAAAAAAGGGTTCTGCTAGAACTTTTAAAGAAAACAAGCACCTTTTAGAATGTATTGCCTGTATCCCTGAGTGCTAGGTACAGCTATGATCGACGCCCGATAAATTTGCAATAACGGTCATTGACCCAGCTTCATTTATTGACATACTTAATTCCGAAAACAGAAATAAAGACATAAAACTGTCCTGAATCGAGATCTATCGTGATTCTTTACATTTTCTAGTAAACAAAAACGATTCATAATTTATTGTCCAGGTACTTACGAAGAGATATAAAGGAAAAGGCAATGACCGTTATTGAAAATTTATCTGGCGTCGACCATAGGTTTAGGTATATTTATATAGTACACCCAAACGCAAGTGATCCGATTTGAACACTATTTAAGCAAGAATTTGAGCTGTCCGAACTCCTTCACATTAAAATTTGGTAGAGCCGTCAAGGTTGTCTGGTAGATAGCTTTTAGTGATAACACCGCCCTTTGTCCCTGCCCTTTATTAGTATGTCCTTACTTTGTGCTTAATGAGTGTACGGGTACTGGGTAGGTACACTATTTCTGAATAATACATATTCTGTTGAAAGTATGTTTGAAAACTCTACCTCTTCTTATTATGTTTAAGAAAATAAATAAACATATTTGGAGTAGTTTTAGATAGTAGAGATTTTTCCTCTAAGAATTTATTTACTGTAAATATTGATGCTACCAATTCGTATTCAAAGGAAAAGTTCGTTTTTCTTTAAAAAAATATGTGAAGCTGCGTTCAAACATTACTTGCCGCCTTTTGCATTTTATAAATTATATCTTCATTTAAAATGAAAATTTAATTTATAAAATGCAGCGACAGGAAATTCTAGGAGGTAAATAATATAATGATAATTGGATATCATTTTCAAGAAAATGTGATTATGTGCTAACGAACAGACAGACCATGTAAGATGTTCTGAAGAATAATTTGCCTATTTTTTTTTTTAAATAACGAAATAACCTTTTGGCAAGTTTGCTGATACAGACATCAATACACGAGTTAATTTTCCTTGAATAGCTTGAAACTTTTTCCGGAAGGAAATGCAAGTGCTTTCTCTGGGGGAATTGGGTGATTAATATCTTACAATGTTACTATCTAGGTCTTTCAACGGTTCTGTGGGGTCCTTGTGCATCTGTGTTGACTGTGTTGTTTGGTTTCACACATTTCTTTACATTTGGTTTAAGTATTGATTCCATAAAGGGTATAAGACATACCATCACGGCTATATTCCCCAAAGGTTAGGCGGCAGTGCATTAACATCTAGTGCGCTCACATCCCTTTAATAACTACACTTTTCAAGCTAAACGGTGATTTTACACTAGAGAATGGTTGTAACCCATCTTATTGCTATCAAATACAACTTGGTATCATTGTCTTTGATTTTTAAGGACTCCAGAGATCTGTCCCTAGGCACCTTTTAAGTCTGCCGCGCCGGTAATTTTAGTGAAGGTACGTAATTGGAAAGTAGTTCGACTACGTGACAATGGTGACTTTTTCTAGTAGGTACCTAAGCCATTTGCCAACAAATGTGTATTTAATGTGACTTAACTTTCACCTTGTCTATTTCAGGGTGGTTTGTTTAGGTGCCTAGAAGGTCGTCAATCGGTTGATTTATTAAGAAATTAATTAGTCAAAATGTCATTTATCAATACGTAAAAATCAATCTATTGATGTATAAAAATAATTACGTGGCTTACAAACGAAGTACTCACTGTCTGTGAGCGTAATTATTTTTTAAGTAACCTAAAGTAATGAAAAACAAAGGAGTACGAATATTTTTGTATAGGAATTGGCATAGCAACCCGCCGCCATTTAGATTTCTTTTCAAGATCGCAGCGCGCGTTGTACCTATATATGGCTTAAACAAACAAAAATGTTATCAATATGGTGCCTTAAAGTTTCACGTTACGGATATATTTAGAGGTAAGGTCGCCCTGTGAACAAAAGGACAATTATTAAAAATGAATGATTCAAGTGTTTTTAAGCAGTAGATTCAAATTATAGTTCTTGGCTTGACTTTACTATTTATATAAATGAAACATTATTATTTTGCGATTGCGGGGCAAGCACTAAATAAAATAGTTTTCACGTGATTTTATTTTTACTTTCTTCTAATAAATAGATAAATCAAGCTGTGAATTATTTTTTGGAAAAAAATGGCGGCCAGGTATCTTTGCCAAAAAGATCCAATCCCCTTTGAAAAATAATATATGTAGGTATGTACCTAAGTACGAGTAGTTATGTTCTAATAAAATTGAAGGTGTCTTGAGAAATACACCTCACTGCCCCGTTTCACGCCACAAAGCATGGCGCAACAATTTGTATTAGGTTAATTTTTAGGGTTCCGTACCTCAAAAGGAAAAAATCGATCCCTCATAGAATGACATGGTTGTCTTTCTGTCCGTTTGTCACAGCCGATTATACCGGAATCTACTAAACCGATCCAGTTGAAATTTGATACTTATGTAATCTCCTGTGACCCAAACACGGACGTGTAACAAACAAAGATTTTTTAAAATTGGGTCACTTAATGGGGGGCAAAAGAGAAAAAAAAGTCATTTCTAATCGCGCGTCATATCAAGTGAAAGGGCTGTAAGAATCCCAAAAGTATTTTTTTTTTCATAATTTTAGAGTATTCCATTCCGAAGTTATTAAAAAAAATAGATGAAATTGTCCGCCTTATCTCTGAAACTACTGAGTCTAAAATAAAACGAAAAATCTAAATAATAGGTCCATACCTATAGATTACAGAAAAACTTATAAGAAGTCTATAATTATAGAGTAATATGTTAAAAAAATATGATTCGTTCGAACCCTCTGCACGCGAGCCCGACTCGTACTGGGTTTTGTTTTAGAAAACCATTCTTCAAAATCCAAAAAAATCGAATTTCACGCAGGTGAAGCTGTGGGTAAAAGTTAGTTTCTAATCATTCCGCATGAATTGATATTGTTGCCCACACAACTAACATGTATCTTATCTCTGCGTAGCCTAATGTCAACCTAAGCCCACATGTTGCTAGAATAATGTCAGCTATTATTACACGTAGACTGGAAGGTTAAAATAAGAACTACACGGTATTTATCACGAAAATAAAACAGGGTGGAAAGTTGGAAAGGGCCCTAGATGATGATATTAATGTGACCAACTTTTACTGAAAGGAAACTTTAAATATTTTTTAAATAACATACTTTTGGTACGGTATTTCGAATATCGAAATCGAATCGAATATCGAAAAACTCAAAACAACTTTTATTTTAATGAACCCTATATTTTATTTGATAGTGTCAATAATAAAGATCAAAACTGTCTAAAACATACCAACTTAAATTGAAGGAAGATCATAGAACCCCACAAAATAATAAAACCTTCCATAACCGTAGTTTCTACTTACGTAGGTACCTATTGAATTCATAGGTTATTGTAAGATTGCTTGATCCCCTTTTAATTTCAGAAACAATGTTTATTAGAGTGATTTTGCCCTTAAGGTTGACTCTTTCGAGAAGTGCCATAAAAATACAAAATTTTCTTTTTTTAATTTGAGCTGGTGCGATTCTCGGTTGAAGCTTTTCTAAAATTTTTATAATATAGATAACCCCGGATTAACGAAATTTATTTCTCTTAAAAAACAAACATAGTTCACTTAAAAATGAGAAACTTAATTAAATATCATAATTAATAAAACATAGTCGTTCAATCTATCGAGCACATAACTTATCGAGTAAATCTATCGAGTAAATCTATCGAGTAGCGAGTTGTTGGTTAGCCTAATACAACTTTAACCTATTTTAAAATGTTCACTGATGATGAATCTCTTAGTTCTTTCGGTTACTTATTATATATCTGCGCTCCCTCAAACTGAATAGTTCTTCTTCCTTACAAAGTCCTAACTAATAATAATAATAATAAAATATTTTATTGACAAAGAAAAACGTTTTACAATCCAATAGAAACCCTGACTCCTGTGTTACAGAAGTCAGTGTCTTCACCCGGTTTTGGTACTAGGGTTCACATCATTTAGCATCAGAAATTAAAAAAAATACAAAAACTAAGCTAATGCATGCATGCTCTTCAGTGGTGTGTGTTGTGTGTAGTGTATGTTGTGTGGTGTGTGAGTGTGGCGCGTCTATGTGTGTGTGAGTGTGTGTGCGTGTATGTTTGAGTGTGAGTGTGTATGTGTTTGGCATGTGGTGTAAGTAATCACGGTGGTGGCTGAACTTGGGTTATAAATAGGTATATGTTTGCTGACCTAACAATTAGTCTATCGAGTATTGTCTTTAATTAAGTTTTCCGTCTGTTGGTAATCCAGTGTTTGAAGCCAAGAATTTAGTTTCATCTTTGTTTTATGTTTTGTAAGTGGGTTGAAGTTGAGGGTGATATTAGTCTTATTATATAAATAGGAAGATAAATAGAGACTTTGTCGCCGAGCGGATGCGGTCTTACATTTGACTGTGCTACATACTTTGCCGATAGTTCTCTTTGGTTTGGTTGCGAGATTTTTCGGTGTCTTTTCGTGCTGCTTCAATATAACATTGAGCAAGTATAGTTGTCTCACTGTAAGCACTTGGCAACGTTCATACAGGGGTAACTAAAGCTGTTCTATACTTTCTCTATTCCTAGTGTAGTAGTGGTGAGTTTTGTGCTTGAAATTGATTTGTGTTTGAACCTATCAAATTTAATAAAAAAAATCTAATGTTTGTTCTGAGTAAAGTGTTCACATTAATATTTAAGGTACCCTACTTGCACTCCGGGGGTCTTTAAGTAACTTTTCACCTTGCTAATCTAAATATTAGTAAAAGATAACTAATTTCATAGTAAACACTCACTTTCAATAACGTGAAATTGAACTTTTTACTTGATTAAAAAAACATCGGAATGGCTCAATAAAATAAATGGGGAAGGTCGTTTAACAAATTCATTTCGTGAGCAAATTCAGTTAGGTAGTCACCCGGAAATGTGAGATAAGGTAATACCTACACTCATTTGACAAATCGATGTAAATGTTTGTGTTGTTGTCTTTTTGTTCGTTTCACATTTTTGAAACCTACTTAACCATGTGTTCAACAACTTCGCTCTTTTCCCTATACAGGGTGACTGGGAATTGCGTGCGCTCATTAAAATGGGCACTTAAATGGGCAATTTGCCACGATTTTGATCCCAAAATCTTGGGGTCCAAATTGGATACTTCTCGAATTACCAAAGTTTTAATTTTTTTTTAAAGCTTTTTGCCTCACGTCCAATAATTGCAAATTGTGAGAAATATTTTCGACACTCGATTGAAAACTTTTTGACAACTCATGAACGAATATAATCTTCAAATGATAATTCATGAAAAATAAACCTTTGGAAAAGAAGCGTCGTAAAGTAAAAACTATAAAAAATACTGGAAACGTCTCTTTGTAAAGCAGTCCACTCGAAATAAATGTATGGCACTTGACGTACTGGATTCTATGTACCTACGGATATTTCTGTACATACATACATATGTACATAGCACTACACATGAACATAGCACTACATATACTATGTTGGACCAGAACAATGCAAGTACGTAGATACCAGTGGTTATCCTTCCATTTACGCTCCGATGACTTCCTTTTTTTGATCTCGGGGGAAATCCTCATGGAAATACTCCACCCTGGGGCGGGTGGAGGGGTCTGTCAGACTCTTACTGACTAAAACCACCCCGGTGTTCCATCTCCCACCTACGCCGGGGATCGCGGGAACGTATGCAACTTCCGCAATCCCCGGTTGGCGCCGGCCCGCCACTGCGGGCCACCTCGCGTCGGCGAGGGGAGAGAGGTGTTTGACTCCCCTCGCTACGTCAAAGAGGGGCGCACGAGAACACCACGCACCGCCACCTCGGGTCCGGATGAATGGGGGGCAACGGAAAGGGGCAAGTCCGCCGCCCCTGGACCCAGTTAGGGGGGCCGGAAGAGGGCAGCATATGCCCTCCTCCGACGCCCGATGCGCCTGCTGCGGGCAGGGAGAGCGGTTGTGATCTCCCTCTCCCTTTCCGCAGCCTCCTTCTGCGCGATAACTGTCTCGCAGAAGGAGACCACCGCGTCCCAGGACTCCTCACCGCCGACCATAGCATGGACTACGGCCGGCAGCGAGAGGTCACCGCCTACAACAGAGATGAGGGCACGGCGCGGCTCCTCCCAAGCTGCACACTCTGCAAGCGTATGCCGTGCCGTGTCCTCCCGACAGTCGACGCAGTGGTGGCATCGAGCGTCCGGCTCCCTGCCTATGCGACACAAGAACCTCCCGAAGCAGCCATGCCCCGAGAGGACCTGCGTCGCACGAAACGACAGGGAGCCGTGCCTTCTCCCGAGCCAGAGGTCGAGCACTGGCCGGATGGCCTCGATGGTGATGAGGCCGGCGGTAGGGCTCGAAAGCCTGTCCCGCCATTCCGCCACCAGGACCTCGCGCAGCTGCGACCGACGCAGCTCCAAGTGTTGCTGCGTCAGTCTTTCGCCGCGCGCCCGCGCGCCCTCGCGCCACCTATGCAGTGACGCGAGCACTTTCGCCTCCAGGTCCCACGGCGGAGATCCGGCCAGTGCGCAAGCCGCCTCGTAGGAGATCGTGCGATATCCCCTGATGACTCTGACGGCCATCACCCTCTGCGGCCTCCGCAGAACAGTGATGGTGCTGGCCGTCAGGTCAGCCGCCCAGATCGGGGCCCCATAAAGGGCCATCGATCGCACGATCCCCACGTACAACCGCCTACAGGCGGTGCTCGGGTCCCCCAGATTGGGAAGCAGCGTTGACAGCGCCCCCGCCGCGCCCAACAACTTGGGCGCCAGCCGCCGGAAGTGGGGGCCGAAATCCCACCGGCTGTCGAGCACCAATCCCAGGTACTTCATGGTGGACTCGACAGCGATACGGGCCCCCCCGACCACAATGTGCGATCCCGGCGGCGGCGCTCGCCGGGGGCCATGAAAAACGATGGCCTCCGACTTGTTGAGGGCCACCTCCAGGCCGAGGCGCCGTATGCGGCTCACCACCTGTGAGACCGCAGCCGTCGCCAGCAACGCTGCCTCCCTGTGCGAGCTCCCCCGGGCAGTGACCAGTGTGTCGTCAGCGTAACACACCAGCTGCACTCCCGGCCGGAGCTCGCCCCTCAGCACCCAGTCGTACCCGATGTTCCACAGGAGCGGGCCCAAGACCGAACCCTGCGGAACACCGCACGACATGGGGCGCTGGAATCTGCCATCGCGTCCCAGATAGGTGACACACCTTTCCGCCAAATAAGCCCCGACGACGCGGCGGAGGTAGGAAGGCACTCGATGATATCGTAGTGCCTCCCGAATACAACTCCAGGGCAGGGTGTTGAAGGCGTTGGAGATGTCCAAGGACACCGCCAACAACACACCGCCCCGCGACACCGCTTCCTCCGCCAGGACTCTCACTCGGGATATCGCTGTCACAGTGGAGCGCCCTTGCCGAAAGCCGTACTGGCATTCGGCCAGGTCCGGCCCCTCTCCGCACAAGTGGCCGACGAGGCGGGCTGCGACTATCCGCTCAAACAGCTTTCCCACCTCGTCGAGCAGCATGCCCATGGTCCGAGTTTGCCTCGGACCGAGCGATAAGGACGCCCCCACGGATCCCCGTTTAGAGTCTCCAACATCTCCTCTCTGGACGCTCCGATGACTCCTAGCCCTAGATTAGTCTTCAACTCAAGCGAAGAGATACCCGCTGACGTACCTACTGGGAGGTAGGTACGTCAGCGGGTATCTCTTCGCTAAATACAAACGGGAGTGATATGAAGATTCGAATGACGTTATTGCAGCGTGTTCGCGATAATAACGTCATTCGATATAGCGGTTTTCAAGTCAATGTGTTTTCGAACTGGCATACAACTCGTAAAGTTTTTCGAAATAGCGTGTGTCGCAATAACATCCTTTGAATCTTCATATCACTCCCCATACAAACATATCTAATTCCTTATAAGGATGGACTTATATTGTAGAAGTACCATTAAATAACAAACATCAATACAGCGCACCTCCACAGATAAATGAGGCATGTATTTCTCGTATTTGTATTTTTTGTGGTTAACACTATGCGTAATTGCGTAGTCTGTACAGGCTCCCAATAGGCGCGAAGCGACAATCCGACAGCGATTTTTCATAGAAATGGTTCTATTCCCTAGAGCATTTTTTATGAAAACACGTTTCATCACGGGATATTGAGATAATTTAAAAAAAATGACGCGGGCGAAACCGCGTGCAGAAGCTAGTGAAGTGATCCATATTATTTATACGTAAATAAATTGTTTCAGAAGTCAAACGAACTCCCAATTCATAATAAATCCCCAAATCTGTTTGTGTTAGTCAGTAAACCAGCGGCATCGCAGTCTAAACGAAAGAGCCACGTATTTTAATTTGAATATTTATGAGCGAACAGAACTTTTATCTAACCTTCTCGTCCGATATTAAACATCGTGAACACCTGTTGAACTAAAGTTTAGTTATCTAATTGATAACAATACTGCACCAGTGAGGTCCTTACCCCGTGTTTTCTTTTTAAGTTAGTTCTCATAAGAATTTCAACTCAACACTTACCGTTACCTAAGCTTAAACTTAAAAAACCGGCCAAGTGCGTGTTGGACCACGCACAGTGTAGGGTTCCGTAGTTACCCGTCTCTTAAACCATGTCTGAAAAATAGTAAAATGTACTTCACTATTATTAGATTACAAAGTTACAAATGCACTTGGTTTTAAGTCATTTTATATGGAATTATTAGGAGTTTTTACTTACCCAGTTACCCATTTCTTAAGTTGGTAACATGTAAAGCCTGCTTAGCTGTGATATTTTACCTTTTAAATCATTATATATGCTACCACTATGATTTCACGTCTCCAAAAACAACCGTTTAGCTGGCAGAGGAGGGGGGGGGCACTTGACTAACAAAAAATAGCACTTTAAAGCGTAACATTTCGCAAACGGATTCTTGGATGGAAAATTGACTTCAGCAAAGCCTCAATATTTGTAAACGACCTACCCAAAACACTCCACATCATGGGGTAGACGATAAAAAAAAACATCGCCACTTTACATGTAGAGAACCCTTAAAAAACTCAACTTTATTCTCTTTCTCAACCATACCAAATTTCAACTTTCTAGTGCTAAACGTCTCTGATCTAAACCGCGGACGGACATGGCGAAACTATAAGGGTTCCTTGTTGACTACGGAACCCCAAAAAGTATATATTTTAATCTTAACGCATAAAATAACTGTCAAGCTGAAACTGTCCAGAAAAACAAGAAATTTTAAATGTTTTTGATAAGAAATATAAAAGGGGTATGATAATAATCTCTGAAGGCACGTACCCATTTAAATGGCAGCTCAGCTCCGAGACTGACACGTAAAAGTAAATCTGCCGTAAGTGTTCACTCACACGTCCTTCGTTTATTATCCTTCACTCCTAAGCTAACGAACGAATGACTACGACGAGTGTATATGGCACCCTTTGTCTCAGCAGCCATACTGACGGACGCCTGTAGACAATGACTCCGCAAAACCTCACTTCAAGGTTACTCCGAACATCAATCGAACGAAAGCCAGCGTTCGACACTTTGAATTCAAATAAATGGACCACAACTTTTATTTGGGCCAATAAACTTTTTATTGGCCCGAAAATCGCTGATATCATCCCATGAAGTGTACGATTAAGTACAGGATTTCTTTTTATTTTTGCCCATAAATGTGTATCCCAAGTGAAGATTAAATATGAGCTGTAATGCTCTGATAAAATCATGAAACACCTTCGGAACGCGAAGAAATAATTGATGCGGAACATTCAGAACCGTACGTTTGCGCCATCGCGAGATATACTTGCCACGTAGGTACTTATCTCTAAGCAATTACTTCCCTTTTTTATTTCCACCATCCGAGGCGTTTAACACAAATGATGTTCGTAACACGGATTGTGTTTTAAGCCCACAACTAAGTTCGCGACGAGTGTAGCACAATTTCTTCCAAGAACAGTTTGGAACAAAGATGGAAAGGAAACGAAATTCCGCACAAACACAATAAAGACCTTTCACGAACTTTCACTTGCAAGTCGGAGGAACTTGAGCTGAGTTTCTTATCTATATGCATTGGAATATCCGATACAAACCTAATCTAGTTTCATTTGGACAACGAAAATGGACAAAGCAGAAATACTTTTCCAACGTCCATTTTATACCCTATAAAATGGACGTTGGAAAAGTATTTCTGCTTTCAAGACAAAAGACCAAAGAAAAAAAGTTGATTCCTAAATCTGTTTATTGTAATGACAATAAAAATAATACAGATACAGACTCAATGAAAAATACAAATATATCAAACAAAATGAGTTCACGACATCAAATATAAAACAAAAAGGAATTTCTCATCTGACTCAGGTATTGACATGAGCGTGCACAAAGTAACTTGTTACATTATGTCTATTCACAGGCCGTATGGAAGCCATTTAGAGCACAATGTTCTCAGTGGATGCGGAAATCCACTCACGATATGACTGTCGGCAAAACGAACTGTAGGCAGCAACTAGGCATCTATTGTGTGACTTTTGCCGACCAGCGCTAGAAGGTAGGGATGCACCGACTATCCGGTAACATTTGTAGTCGGCAACGAATGCGTGAAAGATGCCAACTAGAAGGCACGTGATGAGCTACAGAAATTAAAAAATTATCGCCGTCATACATTTTACGGTTTTATTAATAGTATACCAAGGATAGTGCGTAACAAACCATATAAATAAAAAACAAAAATAATTAATAAAAACGGACTTGAATCGACCAGCCGGGAAAGCCGGCTACGATGTGTAACAGAATAAACGCAATGCCTCTTAAGGGGTCATTGTACTCATCATTAATGAACAACTTTCACAATGGGACAAACATGGAAATCGCAAAAAAACAATCGACTGCCCCATAGTAAAAGTTGTTCATAATGATGAGTACAATGACCCCTTAAAAGGTATTGCGTTTATTCTGTTACACGTTGTAGTCAGCGACTAGTCGGCCATTTGAGCGCCGAGGCCGACTAGTCATCTAGTCAGCCTAGTTTTTTAGTCGGCCCATCTCTACCAGAAAGCGATGTAGTGCGACGATGTACTTTTATTATGTAGCGCACTGTCCTATTTTATTCAACATCATTAGCATAATCATTTGCTACAGCGCCGGCGTAGGTAACTGTCGCTACGCCGTAGTATTAGATAGGTACGACTTTTTGTTGCTATCTGCAAAAAAATATGGGATTTCGTTTAGGCACATCACTGATTTTGAGGTTGTCACTCGTTATTTTGATGTTGAAAAACCTTACTTACTTATTGGTTACTTCAATATTTTTTGTCTTCGAATACTTCAGGTACTTTGTTGTTATCAAGATTGGTAGAAAATTTAATTATATTGTGTAGATAATTCATGATCAGTGTCTGAGACCATTAAAATTTCATTAGTAAAAAGCGACAATCAATGTATAAACTTGTTGTATTGTAAATTAAAGATTTTTTGACAGGTTGCGCCTGCGATGTAAATGCAAACGCTCCTAATATACGATACCTACTTGCTTCTTTGATGTAACGTTTGAAACCGACTCAAATATCTCTCTAATATTCATCTACTAAACATATATCAACACAAACAATATCTATTAACCTCGTTCGTAACCATTTATGTACCGTTTACATTCATTTATTGTTACACAGTAATTAATAGTCGGGAAGCCAATAGAAATTCTAGTCGCGCGTGTAAATTATGACTGGTATTAATAATAACATATCGCGGTTCCACTCTATGAGTGGGGACGATCGATATGATTAGTATTGTTTTACGAGGTAATGAAATTAACGGGTTTATCGCTCGTAATGACTAGTGGTTTAGTGGCTTTCATCTTTTCAATATAGAATTGGGTTATGTCGGTTGCTGGGCTACCTATGGTAGCAGTCATAGCACCAGGCGCGTGTGCCCAAAACTCTAGGCGCAGATGCATCTATAGTGCACCCAAATTTCGCCAATAAAGTTTAAAAGTCAAATCCAGACTCATATCTGCTACTGAGAAATTAAAAATGAAAAAACCCAATTAATTGAACTGATGATGGAATTGAAACTGAAATAACTGAACGTGAGGTCCTGCTCGTTCCGCTGTAGCGTTTGAGACCACTAAACTATGAATAAATAGAATGTTTTCAAGTGGTTGAATGTTCAACAACATCATAGTATTTATAATCCGTAAAATCCCAGCGTTAAAGATCGATCACAAGGGAATTTAAATCCATTTCACACTTTTCCTATCAATTTATTTTTATTGGCAGCCAGAAGCTTTGGCATTAATTCATATTTCAAGTTATCTGAATCTTAACTGGAATCTTTTATTATTAAATATAATAGTTCGTCAATAGCGTCTACCATACAACATAAATATATTTCAAAAGTACCTACCTAAATCAATATTGAAAAGTACAAGTTTGTTATAGAACGCTTTGTTTGGTCCGCTTCTAGTGTTAATTTATGCATTGACACACAACCCGTGTAACATAGTACACCCTTCTTATTAATTCAAAACCTAAATCGAATTGAAAATCGATACCCCTAGTTCCATACCCAAAACTTTATGTGACCAAAACTGTTTAGTCGAAGGCATACCTTCATAAGCTATTTATTTGCATCTGTCGTCGCTCAACCCTATCGTAACTACCTCAAGGGACTTGTGTCACAATGATCAATCATACCCGAAGGCTCTCACGCATTGTGCTCGAGTGGAAACCCTCATGAATAATCAGTAGCATAGAGTAGATAGGTGCAGAAGTTCGGTTCTACCTCTATACAACTAGCAAAAATAGGCGATCACATATACAAGCTGAAATTTTAATGGTTGTTTTGAGTTTGTCTTGGTAATGTCACCGGAAAATTGCAGACTCCGTAAGATTGTAATATATCTTTATTAGATTATAATTTCTCGATATATTATTAAGAAAGCGTTTTGTATACAATAAATCCCATCCAAATTCAATAGTTTCCAATGTATCCGTGTCTTATATAGAGAAAAAAATTAACAATTTCATGCGATATTTTACAATCTTACGGCGTTTGCCATTTTCCGGTGACAATATCACAATTAAAAAAAAAATATACTACGCGCGAGAGCTTATTTTGCTCTGAACATTTATGAATCGCTTTTCACTTTGTCGGCGCGCCGCCGCTCTGCCAGTAGTACCTAGGTAACGTCTAGTGAGTTACTATTGCTTCTCAGGCTTTGAATATTCTTTTTTATAAAACATTTTTATTTTTAAGTTTAACTTTATGTTTTGATAGTACTACTGAGGGCTATTCGCTCTGCCGCGGGAAAACTACCATTAAAATTTCAGCGTGTATACAGTCGTGTGTGGCAATAACCGGTCCTGCCTGTTTACAACGTTTTTGGGGTCGCCTTCCAGTCTAACTGGAAGAAGCTGAATACCATTATTTTACTAAAGCGACTTTCTATCTGACATCCACAACTCAGAAACTGGTGACTGGTGTAAATATTACTGGCTTTTTACTACTTGCAACGACTGTCAAAGATCTACAAATGACAGCCAGGACCAGTGGTTTGATGTGCTTTCCATACGGCACATCTTGAACAAACTCCAGCCGCAAGTGAGCTAGCACTTGTTGTACATGTAGCATGTTTAAGTGTGAGTAAGTTTCCGGTTACTGTAAAAAGTGAACCTTCTGTAACTACCTTTCTTGTTTCTCTTTATGACAATATTAAAGCAACGCTTTAGCCACGTCATTATCGTTGTATTAAGTATAATGTTTGTGTGAAAACCAACCAAATAATGTTTTTACTAAGCCTGTTTTTGTTTCCAAATATCAGTATTACAAAATAATATTAGCTATTTATTAGTCTGTTGTATTTTAGACCCTTTCTACAGTTTTATTGAGTGGAAAAAGGGACCGCTAATGTTTGTTACAAGGTTCGTTATTAATCTTCCATAGGTAATTCACCTCTTAAATTGCTAATTTGTATAATTATACCTTTTATAGGCCATGTGAAATGGTCTAATTCAATTATCAAAACAGAAAACATGTTCAGATATTTTGATCCAAGTGTTTAATCTAAAATTAGGTCTATTTTAATATATTATGTATAACTATGATAGTATGAGATATGTCCGTGTATCAATCATCATGATTTGCTTGTCTAGACGCTAGATGCGATGACTGCAACAGTTATTAATCTTGTGTCTGCACATCTGTTCCACTCGATATGAGGCATGTCAGAAATAGATGCCATGCCACATTGGCATGTGGCTTGTTATGTTATTTTGGGACGACAATTAATATAGATTCCGATATTTATTTCTGCAATATTTAAGTAAAAATCGAGTAAAGGTAAACAATCAAGGAATCAATACATATGTTTATAGCAATTTCAATAAATTCTTTCCTAGTAAAATGCTAATACTAAACTTCTTCCTACATAAATGTGAAAGGTTGTTGGAAAAGATAGATGGATGTTTGTTACTTTTTCAAGCTAAAACTAGGGAACGGATTTCGATACTCACAGTCATTTTCACATATTATTTATAACCTGGATGTAATAAAAGAATTTTTATCCCGGGAGTAAGTTCCCGTGGGATGATTTGTTGTTGATGAGCGGCGGGCTACTAGCGAGCTAGTACACCGATTATAAAATGTCTTCGAATGCAACGTAGACATTTTATCAAGGAGCCAATGACGTGTCCACTAAGTACCACTTTGTCTCGACCTTCTTCTTAAGAATAAGCACTTAAACGATGCCTAAAGAAGCTTTTGTGTGATGAGGCCTTGAAACTGGCGGCTACGAGAACTTGGCACCGAACTGCACTCCCAGCTGATACCCTGCACTTATATAGAGGCTAACCTAATTTTCCTGCATGCAAAATCTTAAGCATCGCATATTACAACCACTCTTTTACTGCAAGAGTTTTAATGAAAGTTTTGACACAGACCAGAGCAAAGAAAGAAAATAAGAAACTGGCGGAATAAACATGTTTTCATGTTTATTCCGCCAGAAATGACGCACAAAAACCCATCATTAAAAGAAATAACCACTAACTAAAAACGAAAGGTTACACTGACAAACTATGTCTGTACGGTAGGAGTTACCATCCCTACCTTGTTGCTATTCCACCAATTCGCACTAAACGTTTCCAAACGTCTTTTATAATGCGCACAGCAAAGGAGTGGAACTCTTTGCCTGCGTCTGTGTTTCCGAACGCATACAACCCTAATCTCTTCAAAATTAGAGTGAACAGGCTTCTTCTGGGTAAGCTCGCTCCATCGTCGACTTTGTCTCTGTCATCTATGACCTAGACTAGAGTCAAGAGCAAACCCATAT